>OZ010795.1:17660169-18038996 GCA_963932465.1 Maratus speciosus | reverse complement strand
CGAAATATCACACTCCATTCTTTTTTACACTTTTTCTTATGTGTTATAAACTATCTTAAATTTTCAAACAAATCGAATGGCGGTCTTAACCAAAAATTTAAGATATTTACTGAAATTACTATTCGAAAATAGTGATATGAATACTTGTAAACTTTCTGATGATGAATGAGTTATACTTATCTCATAGCGCTGTTCAAATATCCCACGCAAATTATTAGATTTTCGAAGCACGTTAGTCTTTATCATAATAATATTTGTCATGTTGACTAACTGGGATATTTTATCAAAAGTAGTTCCCTCCCCCCCCCCGCCTCTTTTCCATTCCCACAAACCTAACAAATACAAAATTATGCGGTAGCGGGCGAAGCACGTTAGTCTTTGTCATAATAATATCTGTAATGCGCACTAACTGGTATATTTAATCAAAAGTAGTTCCATCCCTCCCCCTTTTCCATTGACACAAACCTAACAAAATAAAATAATGCGATAGCGGGCGAAGCACGCTTTTCAATTTCGCTGGAAGAATGCATCTCATTTTACATCAGCCTTGCACGGACTGAAATAATCCGATAGCGGGCGAAGCACGCTAGTCTTTGTCATAATATCTGTAATGCGAACTTTCCTAATTTTAACAAAATCGCTTTATGTTAGTTCCACATTCCACCACCAGGGAGCGCAAACTATTCATAACAAAAGTGCATCAGAACGAAACTCTTTTGGGATATTTAATCAAAAGTATTTCCCTCCCCCCCCCCCCTTTCCATTTACCCAAACCTTACAAATACAAATTATACGATAGCGGGCGAAGCACGCTAGTCTCCCCTCGAAATATCACACTCCATTCTTTTTTACGATTTTTCTTATGCGTTATAAACTATTTTAAAGTTTCAACCAGATCGAGTGGCGATCTCAACCAATAATTTAAGATATTTGCAGAAATTACTATTCGAAAATAGTGGTATGAATACTTACAAACTTTCTTATAATGAATATGTTATACTTGTCTCATAGAGCGGATAAAACCTCACACAAATTGTTAGATTTCCCAATTTAAATAACTTCATGGTTAAAAAAGCACGTGCCTCCATTTTATTCTATTCATTAGATAGAAATGAAACAGATTAATTAAATAATAATTAATATCTCAGCTTCTAATTGAGTTATCGCTTTGAATTGGGTATGTATGAAATCTGAGAGAGATTTCCCGTCCGGATGGCAAAAAATTTTATCAAAAATTTAATATTTAAAAAGTTAAAATTTCGTATTAAAATATTCCACTACGGAAAACCGCAAGGTCGCCGTCATGTCTGAAGTTGAGCACACCTGCTTTCGCGCCGTTGGAGAAAGTTCATTTGAATCTGCGTTAAAAAGGTGGACTGTTTAATTTTAGAAGTTAATTAGCCCGTAATTCAGTTAATTACCAACTTTTTCAAAATTTTATGATTTGTTGTTTGATGTGAGGTGTTCAGCTATAAGTACCCAAAATTTCAAATCTCTAACATGTATAGTTTCTGAGAACGGGCTCTGTGACGGACAGACGGACAGACAGACAGACAGACAGACAAAGGAATGAGACGAATAGGGTTTCGTCAGATGAACGAAACCCTAAAAATGATACATAAATTTAAAATTAGTTTTACTGCTATCTAGAGATTAATTTAGATTACATGGAGATATATTTAGTTATTCATTAAAACAAAAAAATATAATTCCGTTGCACTATTACCTAAAGAAAAAAAGCTTTGTTTTATTCTGCTCCAACATGTATCACTTCAATTGTAGCTAACATAAAAAATGCCTCTTTTTATTTCAAATGATTAGCGTTCTATGTTAATTTTTTCTTCAGATAGAAGCGTAGATTTTAAGCCGCAATGATCCTTGCATATATATGCAGAATGCACAAATACATTACTTCTATTTTAAATAATTACCATTCGATAGAAACGAAAACAAGTTTATTTTATTTGTGTGTCACAGCATAAGATTAATAGTAGCTCTAATAATAAATATTTAGTAGGAAATCTTTATTCATTTTTTATTTAAAAGAATAAAATATTTCGCCGTTTACCAAATGTATACCACTTTACATTTATAAAATTATTCAAAGAAAATTTCAGTTTAAGCTTAAAATAAAATAAAGGGAATTGAAAAAAAAAATAGGAAAGATATTTCAATGATAAATATTATTTTATGCTGGAGGTTTTCTTTTTTCTATTTAAAAGATGTTTGAATAATGTATCAGAAAACACTATTAAAAAAAGTTATTTTACGTACGAATTTTAGAAACATTTTTTAATATATTTTCAGCTTATATATTTTTCCTAATTTTAAATCACATTCATAATTTGATCAATTTTAAACAAATATTTACATTTTATAGATGTTATAACATTATAATCGTTAATTTTGGACTGCAACAGCGAGAAGGCTTATTTTTAAAGGTGATTCGTGCATACTTATATTGTTTTTGATAAACAGTTTATTCGACAATCATAATTTGATCAATATAAAGTTTATAATTGTATTTTCCAGTACTGGAATTTTATAGGTTCTATAACGGTATAACCGTTAATCTTGGAGACAAAAAGACAAAAGACTTACAGACAAAAAGAAACAAAAACCTTGTCGGCTAATTAATAGCTTTAAACTGCAATATTTTTTTTCTCTTTTAATACATAGAACTGTAATTAATTTTACATACAGTTTATTCTGGCTTATAACGAGCAAATAAAACTTCACCTTCATTTGTATATTTTTAGGAATATTGACCATTTAAAGCGCATCGCTTTCTTTCAAAAGAAACCTTCAATATATAAATAACAAAAGACGAAATAAAGGTTATTGTAAAATATAATAACTATTACCTTTTTAAGAAATTTTCTAATGAAAATTATTTTTGTAAAGAAATATCATGTTCATTAACAGCATGTTCATTAGGTGCATTCGTAATTATATAAATACGTTGCGCCTATAGTCGTCGTTTGGTCCGTTTGTCTGTCCGTCAATCCGCCTATAACAGAGCAAAAATACCCAACCAAATGGTCTGAAATTTTAAATATATACTTATTTCAAAATTTTGTCGAGTCATTTCAAATTTTAGGAAAATCGGATGCATAGTTTACAGGGACAGTCAAAAGTTTTTTCGTTACATTATGGCCAATGGGAAAAAATTATTTCAAGTGCATTTTAATGATGGGACAGCCTTTCAAACATAATGAAATAGATAGGCACTTTTTAAGGGCACTAAAATAGACATTCAGTACACTATGCGGTGCAAAAAATATTTATAAAACTTGTTATAATACGAACGCACCTCATTTGCCACATTTGACGTGCAATTTCCAACTTGTTTCTTTTTATTTTACTTTTCTTTTAATCTTTAATTTTTAAAATTAGCGTTTAACATGCACCTATAATTTTGACCAATTTACTTGAATCAAAGAGTGCGTTATACGTATGAATATACACTGCAGAAAGAACACATGTTTCATAATTCGTGCAATTATAAAACAATCATGAACGAAAATAAAGAACAACGTTTATCGAGTTACTCTCGAACTGATAAGCGTTCTTAAATCTAGAAAGCACATGAACCAAAACATTTTCGTATTTAGAAAAAAAATCCTTTTGCTGCCACTGATTTTCGTAAAGTTTCCAGAGTATTTTTTTAAAGTGCATTAATGAGTTTTCTGAAACCGGAATTAGAGGTCTGCACGGGCCCAGGCTTGGCCCGAGGCCCGTACCCGACCCAGCCCGCGGGCCAGGCCGGCGGAATAGAGGGGAATTTGCAAACGGGCCGGGCCGGGCCGACAGACAAAATAAACGGGCCGGGCCGGCAAAAAAATTGAACGGGCCTGCAGGGCCGGGCCGATAAAAAAAAAATTAATCGGGACTATCTTCCCGATATAAGAATTTGAGAGTAGCAGATAAAATACGAGGCCATTTCCAATGAATATGACTTTTTCGAGAAGTATAAATGTGCGTTACGAGCCGATGCGAGTTTAACAACATCAATACAGAAATGTAACATGTCCATCGTAGAGATCGGCATCGTACAGTTACATGATGCCTGATCCCGGGTTTAATTTTTTCGGCAGACTTGTGCCGGGACGGAACTGGTCTTAATCGTTCTCAGGATGTGTAGGACAGGCATTATGTTTTGTAAAAGTATTAATAGCGATAATGAACTTCTATTAACAGTATCTTTGGAAATGTACCTTAAGATGGTTCTCATATTTACTGCTCAACAATGCGAAACTCTCAGACACATTTTCTGACTCATTTTTAACTATAAAGGCATAAAATTGACAGGCCTGAGAATTGAAGGCATTTGGGATCAAATAGCGTTTCCATTTTTCATAAATTACGTACAGAGATAACAGAGACTCTTGTCACCTGCCTGTGCGTTTTTCTCCTTTCCTGTGCTATCTCTTCCGGAAATTCGATTCAAAACGCTAAGTTTGGCAGCCTTTTCTGAAAGATATATTACTTTTATCTAAGAAAAAACGGCATTTACATGGTTTCTGAATAAGAATACCTGCCAATCTCATGCGTTTCCGAAAAGAAATGAATTCATAAATGTATCAAAATGTAGCTCCTTTGGATTTGAGAAAAGCCTTAAAAATGACAGAAATATTTTCACAAATCTACCTTTTATTATAAGCTTCAAAAGTTATCATGTTTTTTAACTCTTTATTCTAAACTACAATAATCTTTTAATGAACCCTTATTTAAATTTTGAAACGTCTGTAGAGACGTTGACTAAAACACTGTAAGTAATCTTTAATGTATACTATTGTGTGTTTTGTATTTTGCGAACATATGGTAATTTAAAATATACTGTAAAATGTTCCCATAAATATGCATGTAGTATTCATTAAAAGAATCTTAATTGTATGTCGAGAAAAAACTGAATTTTTTGTAGAAATTTAGTCGGGCCGGGCCGGGCCGGGCCTGTTTTCACTGATTTTTGTACGGGTCAGGCTCGGGCCGAACTTTACATTTTTACACCGGGCCGGGCCGGGCACGGGCCTGGAATTTCCGGCCCGTGCAGACCTCTAACCGGAATACAGATTTCGCTAATGCTATCCATTCTGACGCAAGCTTTATTCATGTTTAACAAACACGTTTCATGGAGAAAAAAATTATAATTTAACTGCGCATTAAAATCAATATATTTTTTAATTCTTCCATGCAATATTCACTTACGCAGCTTAAAAACAATATATTGGTTTAATAATATTTATAATAAACCAACTTTTATAAACTGGTTTTTCTAATCGCCTCTATCTTTCATTAATTCTACTAATACTACCTTCTGGATGAAACGAGTTCAAAGACATTAATATATTCCCCGCATTACCTTAATTACGGTAATTTGCATCATCGCATTAGTCTTTCTCACACGTGACATCAAAACCAATGACTACCAGACAAGTTTCACAAGTTTCAAGTTTTCTTTAAACATTTTTGAAATCAGAAAAGTGTTATACATTCTCAAGTAAATATATTTATGTTCGACAAACATGTTTTATAGACAAACATGATAAATTAACAGCATTATCATTAACATTAAAACCAGTTGAATCTGCAAATCGCAAAACTTTCTTCTGTCTCATACAGCTTAATATTTCAAAAAGTAGTTACAAATGTTAATACTTAAATATTTGTTCTATACTATATCAACTTTCAATTTCATCTTAAATTTCTGCTTCAGTCATATAATCGGAATAAAAACATGTTGATCTAGATCATCATATTCATTAAAATCAATAGTTTTTCGTAATTCTGTTGTACATCAGCTGTTTGCGAATAGCCGGCTTAGCAGTATGTGAAGTTCTCGTTGCTGCATGATGACGTAGTGAACAACGAAAGGACAGTAGCACTACAAAAAATTGAGGAAATTATACAAAAATGCTATTTCAGCAATTCCTTCCGGTGGAATATTTCGAAATTCAAGGAGAACTCCCTTGCAAGAGCTAAAACCATACACAAAAATTTTGGTGTCATTCCGCGCATAACTTCATACACTTTTACCTGGTACAATAATGAACATAGCACAAAAATCGTTATTACAGCAACCCATCCTGGCGGAATATTTCTAAATTCCAGGAGGACCTGCTGGCCATAGCCAAAAACATGCAAAAAATTTTGGTTCAATTCTAAGCATAACTTCATACACTTCACACACAAAAAATCGCTATTACAGCGCCCCCTTACGACGGAATATTTCCAAATTCTGAGAGGACCTGCTGGCCATAGCCGAAAACATGCAAAAAAATATGGTTCAATTCTATGCACAAATTTATACACTTTTTAATGGTAGAATGTCGATACACGGATATACGAGCACACTCACAGGCAGACATATTGTAGAAACATATACTTTAGGATCGCTGACACCTGAAAGTGTAAATTCGTCGAAAATCGGAACATTTTTCGATTACAATACTTTCTTCTATATAATTTTGATTAATTTTTCAATTAATTTTCAGGAGTGAAATTATGCTCGAAATTATTGAATATTTATTACGTGAATTATCACATTGCTAACGAAGCGCTGAACCAACAATGTGAAAAAAGTCCAAGCCGGAAATCTGACCCGGAATCCTTGGAATAGCGCTGCAAGTGCTCTACCATTTAAGCTACGAGGACGATGCCCAGCTTAGCATTTCGCACATATGTTGGGAAGGCTGCAACTTCAGCACAAGATGGAATAGTCTTCATGAGCAAACAATCCTGTGGCGAAACATGCGACACAAACACACCCAGCATCGGTGTACACATATATAATTTTAATTAATTTTTCAATTAATTTTAAGCGTAATTTCACTGTTGAAAATTAATTGAAAAATTAATTAAAAAATTTAATGTGTGTTCACTTATGCTGGGTTTGTTTGTGTCTCATGCATCGCCACAGGATTTTGTGCTCATGAAGACTATTCCGTCTTGTGCAGAAGTTGCAGCCTTCCCAACATATGTCGGAAGTACTAAGCTGGGCGTCGACCTCGTAGCTTAAACGGTAGAGCACTTGGAGCGCTATTCCAAGGGTTCCGGGTTCGATTCCCAGATTGGACATTTTTAACATTGTTGGTTCTACGCTTCGTTAGCAATGTGATAAATCACGTATTATATATTCAATACTTCTTCATTAGAAGGAATTAATTAATATTATTTTGTGACTCTCCAAAATTCAATTATCTAATTCAATATCTAAATTCAATTACGCAGCTGAAAATGTTTAAATGAGTATCGCTAACATCCTAAAATCAGATATTCTGGTTTAAGAAAACTAATTAAGACACTTTAAAAATTACTCGGAAACATTTCTAAAAATTAGTGGCAGCAAAAGAAACTGTTTCAATAAATGCTTGTTTAAATATGGAAAATATATTGGCTCTTGAGGTCTCTAATGATAAAGAACGATATTTGGAAACATGGGTGATTCTGAAGAAGTTGTATTTTTTCGTTTAGTAGTGACAGTATATTTTTGTGGATTAAAAAACATTTTTTTTTTATTTTTACAGTGTAAGGTATTTATGTTCAAAGTAGTTCTAATGCATTTTTTATATAATGAATCATTTATATGTATAAATCATTTACATAAGTTTTCTTATAATGTTATTAATTTATTAAAATATTTTTAATTATCACTTATATATGTCTAGAAAGTATATGCTTTAAAGCATCATCCAATAACAGTTATAAATATTTAATTAATTACATATATTACTTTTTATTCCAAAATATTTATTTTAATAATAAACTCAACAGATGACAGCACTTCAGTTATTCCTTGGATAAAGTGGATTTCATTTTAATACCATAGAGGTGCTGTACCATAGAGGGTGCTGGTCCGATATATTGCAGCTTGTACCTGACTATACTGTGCATTATTACTCATGGTCCATTATCTTTTTTTTTGGCAACAGTTGCATATAATCTTACACCTGTTTTTTTATACCTCATTGCTGGTTGCAGAGGATCTCAATGTGGGAATATGTTTTTTTTTAAAAATCCATTTACATCCGTATTTATTTTTTCATATAATTGTTTTCCATTTTTTTCTGTGTTATTGTATGCTGGTAGCCCTAAATTCGTATTATTTAGTTTTTTGATGGCTAATACAAAGATGAAACCACACACTTTATTTGTAGTACCTAGGATTTAGGGCTTGGGGATTCTACCTAGGTACTACAAACTTCCACTTTATTCCTTTAATTCCTATTCTTTTAAAATATGTTTCTTGTGGTAATTTGTAATTGATTTTAATGGTTTTATATATGTATATAATAAACATAACAAGTTGTGAAGCAGAACATGCCTATAAATTTTCAGAAAATAATAAATTCGGAACTTATTTATTAAATAAGATTGCTAATAAACAAAATTCGATTTTCTTATCACCTCTGTAATTTTGTTAATACCTTCTCGTGTAAGAAATGCGATTAAAGCATTAAAATATTCTCAGTATTACCTTAATTACTATAATTTGAATAATCACATTACTCTTCCTCACATGTGACATTAAAATCAATGGTTACCGGAAAAGTTTCACAATGTGAAAATTTAAATATGTGAATAGATCTTTAGAGAATTTTTAAATCTTATGAAATTCGAAGAAATTACAAGTGTTATTCAAGAAAGTAAAAATTCAAGTAATTAAGCAAGTGCGTTTTTTATGTCTCGATTTAAATATGACCATTATCAAAACAATAATAAGGAAATGGTTACGAGTGTTTCGTTTCCTTTAATTAACTAAAGTTTAAAAGGGCTTTATTCTAACCTTTCGAAAACATGGGTAATTAGAAAGAAGTTGCATATTTTTGGTTGCGATATATCGTAAAGTGGGGACAGATGCCGCAGTTTTACTTATCTTCTTAAAAAAATGTACAATAAAGCAAAAAACAACAAACTAAGTACCAGAAATCATTGATCAAACCTTTTAGATTCTAATTTCTATGTTAAATAAGTTAAAACCCTCTTAATAAAGTAGGCATAATTATTTTCCCGCAGGTCCTTTTTTAACATCATTTTTTATGTGCTGGATAAGATGCCGCAAGGGGTGTGGGACAGATGCCGCATGGAGAAAAATGCTAGGCTGTTTATCTTTTTTTTCAAGCAAATCACATATTTATTTTCTGAAACTACTTAAAATGAAAATAAATAACAGTAAACTTACAAAAATTATATCTATCACTAAATTGTGAAAAGTTGTGTGAAAAGTGTAAAATACAAAAGTGTAATCTCTATAAAGCTTAAGACAAAAAGTGAAAATAAAAAGAAAATCATTTGAATTTAAATGAATGGATAGCATAATTACGAAAAACAATAGATAGCATAATTCCAAAAAAGATATAAATCGCTGGTTTACATCCAGGCGAACATTACAGTTTGCTCTTAATGTAAGTATTAGTTCTATTCTATTTAGGCCCTAGTCTGTTTATTTTTTACCTTTCTTCTCATTCTTTGACTTTGTATTTCCATTCAACCCAATCACACCACACTACCCTTTGCAAAATTAAAGTAAGCGTTTTTCATGCATCTATCGATTGAATTTGATGCACCGAATCCTTGTCGCTTTAGACTTTGCTCCTTGATACAAAGGGTACTAGGACAGTTTTGCAATACGGATTTATTTTTCAAAGTTTCTCAAAGTAATTTCCGTTACAAGCAATATAGTTCTCCATCCTGCGAAACTAGTCCTTAAATCAGCTCTGCCAAGTTTCACTATGCAGTAAGGCACACTCACTGTCCCAAGCCCTCAGAAGTGCCTCATCACTGGATAACCGAATCGGTTTCAGCTTCATTTTCACATGCGGGAACAATACAAAATGACAGAGGGCAAGATCTGCGCCGTAAGAAGTGTGTTCAAGAAGTTTCAGTCCTTTAGTAGCCAAATACTCAGTGCAGGCTTTGGCCCGGTAAGCTGGTGTTTTGACATGAAGAAGGAACCAGGTATTCATTCTTGACTTTGGTCACAGGTTCTTCAAAGATTCTATGACTTTAGGTAGGCATTGTTCATTATACCACCTAGCAGTAACTATCTTCCGTCAGTCCAAAACGATACACTCAACAATTCCACTCGATTTGAAAAATACAGCTATCATTTTCTTCTTGACAGATCAAGATTGTCTGACAGCTACCGGTGTATCCTAATCATCAAAAACCCAAACTTTGTTTTGAGACTTAGTTGGCACATCTTAATAGTATAGTCAGCTTTTGTCACCTGTCACGATACTGTTAACATACTGAGATTGTCCTTACCAAACATTTTTATCATCTCCCAGCACCAAGTCACACGTCATGTCATCTGCTCCTCAGTCAGTCTATGTGGCACCCATCCATACACAATACAGTTTTTTCATGTACAAATGATCAATTTAAATTGAAAGAATTCCAGGTGCATTTAGGCCTAAAGTATCCTCTATATGCTTGTAAGTTATTCGTCTGTCTTCGTCAAGCATTTCCCTCACAGCAATACTGTTTTCCTGCGTAATTGACATTCGGGGCCTTCCCCTCTTTCAGCGTAGTCAGGGGGAAATTTTTCCTTTGGAATTCTCTGTACCATCTGTGTATAGTCATATGATGTGGTCAATTATCACCAAGTGCAAGAGTCATTTCTTCTAAGCATTGGTCTATGTTTAAACCACGCGCTAATTTATACCGAAAAACTGCCCTTAACTCACTTCGTGACCAGGAAGCCACTGAAAGAACTTCACACTATCGCAGCAAATGAATAACTAAACCTACAGATTTGTGGTTACGTGAACATAAGTTTAAGTATGAACATATTTCAACACGCAGTCACAAGCAGCCACCTGCGATTTTTGTTTCATCATATTGCAAAACTTTCCTAGTACCCTTTGTAAGTCTCCAGCCACACATATTCAGAGTCATATTAAGAGTCCAATTCAGTTCTGCCATCAGAATCCATAAGAGGAACAATTTACCCATTGTCGGAAGATGACTTATATATTTTCTTTTCCTCAAGTTAGGCGTTTTCCAGTTGATCTTTCTATCCGTTTTTCTACACATTTTACTTTCACCAAGTTGTCGTTCTTTGACGCTCTCTAGTTTCTTTTGTTTTTCATTTCCTTCTTCTTTTTTATTGTTTATAAACTCTGTACTTGTAATATTTGCATCCTTTTACTTTCTCTTACTTGGCTGTATAGGTCTTTTGACCATTGGGGTAGGAGATATTTTGTTAACAGCTTAGATGGTGAGAATTGTAAACGGCCTACGTTTTCCTTATTCACGCATGGTGAACCAACATTGTTGGTGAGAATATTTTGATAAGTAGCAGAATACGCTAATATACATTCATTTAAATGTAAGTTCTACTTAAATCACAGTGATGAATTTATTGAACCGAAAAACAAAAATATATTTTGCGGCATCTGCCCCATAGTGGCATGTAAGATGCCGCGCCGCCATTTTGTATCATGTGAGCGACGTTAGAGAAAGGCAACCACATATCTGTATTCTACAAGGATCTAATCTACAGTTGCAATCGATTTTGGGATGGAATCTCTGTTTCTTTTTCTGAAAATATGTAATAAAACTTCATTAGAATAATTTTAGCAACTTACCACGCAGGTTCGAGCCATAAAAACTGGCATAAATATATAAATACTGACAATTAAGCGGTGGAAACGCATACAACACATCACACAGCACAGAGGAATACTACGAAGTTCTAAAATTGGTCTAGGGAATGCTAGTGTCGCCTACACAATCTCTGCGGCATCTGCCCCCAGTTTACTATAGTATATTTCCGTGAATTAGGAAACATTTTTTTTTATTTATTCATTACATTGACCGATATTTATATTTAAAGTAGTTCTAATGCATTTTTATTATAACTAACCGTTTTAAATTTCAATATTATATAATTTTTTTCAATAAACTTAACCCAGTTCTGTTATAGAAAATGCATAGCCTCAGAAAAAAATAGCAACAAATTAAAGCAAAAATAAATAAGTTATTAATTAAATATGATTGCTAATACATCAAATTTGATAAACGGATTTTTCAAATCACCTGTAAATTTTGACAATGTTGCTAATAACCCCCTGTTGTAACAAAAGAGTTCAAAGGCATTAATGTACTCGCCGCGCAACCTTCGTTAATATAATTTGCATAATCGCATTAGATTTCCTCCCATGTGACACCAAAATCAACTACAACCGGAAAAGTTTCACATTTACATATTTAATCAATTTTGAAATCAATTGCACTAGGAAATATTTAAAAGTGCCATTCAAGAAAAATACAGTTCAAGTAATTAAGCAAATGACTTCTTTATGTTTCGACTTAAATGTCCATCATTATCGAAACAATAATAAGGAAATCGTTTTAAAACACAACATTCTTGTTAAGAGGTTTTGGTTTCCTGTAATTAACGAATGCTTTAAAGGGTTTTATTCTCGCTTTAAAAAGTTAATTAATTTTACAACAATTTGTAATGTTATAAAAGAACATTTATGATGCTACATTAGTGATACAAACTGCGTTTAAATAGTGGAATTAGGTAGTAGTAGTAGTAGGATTAATAAAATTACAGATTACAAAGTATCATAGGGTAATTTTATTAATATTAGATGAATTAAAGCACTTTTTAAATATTATAAACAAAATTGTATATTGTATCTCTCTATTCTAAAAAAAAGTAACTTACGCTGCCATCGCCGTCGCAGCCGCCGCCAGTTTTGAATTTTTTGTGAGGTCTTTCTCCGTTAATATTAAGAAAAATATTGCATACAAAATTATGAAAATCGGTGGTATTATAGAGAAATGTTTGATAAACACGCTGATGCGAACAGTTTCCAAATCGAAGAATAATTTTAAGAGATATTTAATTCTAAAGTTGGAAAAATCGTTCCATTAAAAAAGTTTTATAGGAGCAAAAACTGTACATGGGAACTAATTCATTTATAGATCATTTTATACGTTAGAATTTCCCGGTGTGCAGACTGCTTTTATTTTTTTAATTTGACCTTTTTTTAGAGGTTTTATTTCTATTTTAAATTCAAATTTTCAGCATTTCGAGAGATATTTTTTACTTATTTTAGAAAATGGTATTAATTAAACTGTTGCTAACTGTATAAACAGCGCAAACAACAATATTTGCTTCAAATTAAAAATTTATTTACACGTGACTATTATAAGCATAAAAAGAACTTTCAAATTAGAATTAAATAATTACGTATAAAAAGCAGGAACTTATTGAAAATTACTTCATAAAAACTATATTTACACGTGAATTTTAACAGAGAAAGGATATTGTAAAATAGGGGTGCACAACCTTTTTAAGATAAGAGCCACTTACAAAAATGTCTGGGTTGTCGAGGGCCACATCAGTAACACAGAAAAAGTTCTATTTCGAGGAGGTGGGGGGGATCTGTGGCCTACAAAAAGCATGGTTTCAGAGGTGTAGCAGTTTTACATCTTTAGGTTCCCCTTACCAGTCAACATACCCAATTCAGTTGGCAAGGGTATATCAACAGTTTATGTTTGTATATATAACAGAGATGTAGCAAGGATTATTTTCAAGGAGTGAAAATACTTTTCGACTTTATTCGGGGTAGCAAATTTTGCTTTATTAAAAATGCTAAAAAACAAACATAGGCATGAAAGTGGCTAGTGCAAAAAAAATGTAAACTTTATGAACGAAGTTAAATTGACGAAACTCGCAATTTTTCTGCCGCCGATCAATAAAATTTTAGATTTTCCCGCGCCTGAACGACAAAATTCGCGATGTTTCCTCACCTTATCAACGAAATTCGCGATTTTTCCACGCCCAGTCAACGGAATTCGCGATTTTTCCGCGTCCAGTCAACTAAATTCGTGATTCCTAACTGCGAATTTTCCAATTTTTTCCCACAGCGAATTGTCGAAATTCACGACTTTTTCTCGCGATAAACTGCCGAAACTCGTGATTTTACTGTAGGCGAACGACGAAATTCGCAATTTTTTCGCAGTGAATCTACAAAATTCGCAATTTTTCCGCGCTCGATCGACAAAATTTGCGGTTTTTCCGCGCCGATCGGCAGAACTCGCGATTTTTTCGTGCCCGGTCGACAAAATTCACAATTTTTCCGTGCCCAGACTACGAAATTCGCGATTTTTAACTGACTGACGAAATTTTAAAAAAATCCATTGGCAAATTGGCGAAATTCCCTACTTTTTCTCGCGATAAACCGGCGAAACTCGCAATTTTTCCGAAGCTGATCAACGAAATTTTCAATTTTTTCCAGCTTCATCGACAAAATTTGTAATTTTCCCGCTCCACATCAACGATGGTCGCGATTTTCCCGTGACTGATCAACAAAATTCGCGATTTTTCCGCGCCTGAGCGACAAAATTCGCGATTCTTAACTGACGGACGAAATTTAAATTTTTTTCCCTCGGCAAACAGGCGAAATTCGCGACTTTTTCTCCGGATAAACTGACGAAACTCGCGATTTTAACGTTCCCAATCAACGAAATTTGTGATTTTTCCGTTCCAGTTCGACGAAATTCGCGATTTTTTTCGCGCCCAGTCCACGAAATTCCCATATCTTAAATGACTGACAAAATTTGCAATTTTCCGCGGCAAATTGACGAAATTCGTGACTTTTTTCGCTACAAACTGCGGAAACTCGCGATCGTCCCGTGCTCGATCAACAAAATTCACGACTTTTCCGCGCGCGATCGACGAAACACGCAATTTTTTCGCGCCCGATCGATAAAATTCGAGATATTTTACTACAGACTGACGAAATTAGCAACTCGGGAATTTCCTATATTGATACAAATGGTATTGGCCGGGTGATTAATGAAATTCACGATTTTAAACTGACTAACGAAATTTGCAATTGTTTTCTGCGGGAAATTGACGATATTCACGATTTTTCGCTATGATCAAAAATTGCGATTTTTGCCAGTTATAATTTGACGAAATTCACGGGACACAAGTTAACCCATCGCGGGCCACAGGTTGTGCATCCCTATTGTAAAATAATAAATTCATTAACATGCGTTAGAAGTCTCAAATAGGATAAATTACGTCACATTTACGTCACATTACATTTATTACGTAAAACGAACAAAAAACAAGTTGGAAATTGCTCGTCAAACGTGGCAAATGAGGTGCGTTCGTACTATAACAAGTTTTATAATTATTTTTTGCACCCCATATTGTACTGAATGTATAATTTTTTGCACTTCATAAAGTACATAATCTTTAACATCATTAAAATGCACTCCCAATAATTTTTTTCCCATTCCCCGAACACTTTTGACTGTCCCTGTAATTAAACTATACATCCGATTTTCCTAAAATTTGAAATGGCTCGACAAAATTTTGCAACAATTATATCTTTAAAATTTCAGACCATTCGGAAGGCTGTAACATCATTAAAATGCACTTGCAATAATTTTTCCCATTGGCCGTAATGTAAAGGAAAACTTTTGACTGTCCCTGTAATTAAACTATACATCCGATTTTCTTAAAATTTGGAATGGCTCGACAAAATTTTGCAACAATTATATCTTTAAAATTTCAGACTATTCGGAAGGCTGTAACATCATTAAAATGCACTTGCAATAATTTTTCCCATTGGCCGTAATGTAAAGAAAAACTTTTGACTGCCCCTGTAATTAAACTATACATCCGATTTTCATAAAATTTGAAATGGCACGACAAAATTGTGCAACAATCTTATATTTCAAATTTCAGACCATTCGGTTGGGTAGTTTTTGCTCTGTTATATGCGGACAGACAGACGGACGGACTGAACGACGACCATAGGTGCTACGTATTTATATAATTACGAACGCACCTAATAATATTCCAAAACAGTTTAAATTTAAAAATTTCGCGAGACATTTATTTTATATTTTGAGATAATCTTTTCAACTATTTTTGTTAGGACAGCGCAAATAATATTTCATTTCTAACAAAAGTATTTTCACGTGAATATTAAAAAGAGAAAGAAAAGTTTGGGGAAAATTATGTCAGATTAAAAACGATACATTTAAAATGTCTTATTTAAAAGAACTTTCTTTTCGCTTTGTTAAAAAATACCGGGAGACAAAAACTCTGTTTACTTAATTCATTTTATATTAGCTTATTTTGAAATGTTTAACTGATTATATTTAATCAAAGACAAAAACAGCCATTGTATCTTTTAACAGCAGCTGATTTTTCCTTAAAATTCCCCAATCAAAGAGAAATGAATAAAAACCCGTTTATAGGGAGATCGCCACTGTTTTTTAAATTATAGTTCAGTCTTCCAAAATCATTTTAAAGCCGATCAAATTAGCGTGCTTTTAGAGGCTGCGGTGTCTGAACGGGGGTTGGCGAGCGTAGCTCGTAGGGGGCCGAACCCCGTACTATTCTAAAAAAATACAGTTCGAGTAATTTAGCAAGTGAATTCATTATGTCTCGACTTAAATATCAACAATGTTAAAACAATAATAATGAAATTGTTTTAAAACACAACATTTTTGTTAAGTTTGTTCCTAGAAATCCTTATTCTACATAATAAAACTTAATCACAAATTTAATACTAGTTTTATTTCTATCTAGACATTAGTTTAGATATTTATTCTTATAGTTTATTACTAAGTTGTACTAATACCTGGAAAATAAAAGCTTATTTTTTATTCTTCGCCAGCATATAACTCTGGATTTATAGCTAATATAAAAAATACTTCTGTATTTCAAACGATTAGCGTTCCATATTATTTTTTCTCCAAATGCAAGCGTAAATTTTTCGCTAAGTCGTATTGATACTAGTTTATATATTTGAGATAGGCAAATATACATTATTAGTATTTTAAATAATAACCGTTCCATATATAAAAAAACAAGATTTTTTTTTTTTTTTTAAATAAGATTAATGCTAGCTCTAATCATAAATATTTAGTAGGAAATCTTTAGTCATTTTTTATTTAAAGAATAACGCATTTGGCCCTTTACCAACTGTATACCAATTTATAGTTATAAAATTATTCGAATAAAAATGCTGTTTAAGCTTCAAATAAAATAAAGCAAATTGAAAAAAAAAGGGGAAAACATTCCGGTGAATAATATTTTTTATGGTGAAAATTTTATTTTTTCCTATTTCAAATATATTTCAGCATTTTTTTTTTTTTTTTTTTATACAATGTTACTTTACATTGGAGTTTTACAAAATTATTGCAAGATATTTTTTCAACTTATTCGGTTTTTTTTAAAACTTTTCTTTCTTTAAATGTAAAATAAAATTACGTTGTTACACGTTCAAGCAGAAATAAGTGCCGTGATTATTTCAAGCTGTTATTTCAGTTTAAATTGAAATATTATTAAAGATATTTGAGGGGACGTTTTACTTCTTTGACAAAAATTCACGCGATTTTTACTATGTTAATGTATATCAAATTAACACCTTGTAATAATATGCTATTTTTAATTGCTGAAAGGTGTAAATTACAAGTTTAAAAACAGTAAAAATAGGTTTATTCTACTGTTTACAAGTTTCGATTCTACCCGAGTTATTTTCTAAACTAATAAATAACTAGTCGGATGTGACAATCACAAAACTTTCTTCTACAGGGTGTCCGGTCTCAACGGTGTTTAATGGCTAATTCCTAAACCGTTAGTCCTAGACATATAGTTTCAATTACAAAATGTTTTAAATCAGGTAAAGAAATATTTTAAAAGCAATTTGGGTCAATAAAATCATTTCTTAAAAAATTACGAAATTTAAATTTTTATACGGTTCCCCGGTCCTATAAGTTATATTTAGTAAAATGTTCCTTTTACACTGACAAGTAATATAAGAAAAGTCCCGTTATTCTAGGATTAAAATTAACCGAGTAATAGCTGTTTAAAGTTGGAGCATATATTTTGCTGCAAATTGGGGGTCATTCACAAATTTAGTCGAAATATAATTTCGTCAGATATAAAAAATGGCTGAGAGTAAAATTAACATTGAAATATAAATTTAAAATCTTTAATCATTCTGACATATTAATACGAAATATACAATTTGTAATGAACATTTAAGAAGAGAGGTAAAACAGAATTTTTGTTAAATAAAATGATGCTAAATAACAGCCTCAATTCCTTACAAAATGATACGTATTTTAAAATATTATTAGATTGCACTAGCCTGCAAAAGTTGGGTTATGTCATGTTTTATAGCTTTTGATAATTGATTATTGTATGTTCTGTACCACCGAATCCAAATTGACCTTCATTTTTAACTATCACATCAGGATTTTTCGCAAATTGCAAATTTCAAAGTTAAAATTGAATCTCCTCCGCCATCTCATCGGACCACTCAGCTGTTTAGCTGTAAGAATCCCAGGATAAGCAAAAATATCGAATAAATTATTGAATAAAATAAAATAAAATAAAATAAAAAATGTTTTACATATGTTTTATAGTATGAGATTTTCGCTATATTTTAACTTACATATTTGTGATTTGCAAAAAAATTCTAACGGGATGTTAAAAATGAAGGTCATTTTCAGATTCAGTGCTAAAAAGTACGTAAAAATCAATTATCTAAAGTTAAAAAACGCAACCATCTCCTCTACTTTATAGTTTCCGATTTTTGTTATTCTTTATTTTTGACAAATTAAGATTTGCGAAATATCCTGACATGATGGTTAAAAATTAAGGTAATTTTCGGATTCAGTGCTAAAGAATACATAAAAGTTTAAAAGTACCAACAATCGCGGGCTTGTATTATCTAATCTAAAGCTTTTTCTTAAACTTCTTGGCGGTAATCTATCCGAATTTTTTTGTGCTATCCTGTAAAATAAGTATAAATGTTAACCACCGAAAATCATAATAGTATTAGATTGTTATCCGATTTGCACCAGTATGTAAAATTCATTCTCCATCAGATATTTAAAAGTGGGTAAAAGTTCGAGTACAAATTTTGAACTGGAAAAACGATCTTTGAAGTAACATAAAAACTTATAAAAATAACATAATTTTTGTTAAAAGAAAGCATAAAAGAAACAGTCTAAATCCTGACAAAATAAAACATATGTTATTTTAGACAATTTGAGACTTAATCGTAATACTTGTACGATTTTTTTCAAAGCGCACATACACATGAAATAAGATCTTCGAATACTTTAAGCACTTGATATATGACCCCTCATAGCCAAGCCGAACTTATTTGTTTTCAGAGCAGAAAAGTGGCATAAGTCATGCACTTTTAAAGTTTCATAACTCGCTCAATTTTAGAGTTATATGAATGGGACTTTTTTTGTCTTACTTGTCAGTGTAATAGGAAAAATTTACTAAATATAACTTATAGGACCGGGGGACCGCATAAAAATTTAAATTTCGTATTTTTTTAAGAAATGTTTTTATTGACCCAAATCGCTTTTAAAATATTTCTTTACCTGATTTAAAACATTTTTGTAATTGGAACTATATGTCTATGTCTAATGGTTTAGGAATTAGCCATTGGACACCGTTGAGATTGGACACCCTGTATATCAAACTTGCTGATACTTCAAAAATCGTTATCACAGTGCCAAAAGTAAATGGGAATTTAGGCCGATCATAAGAATTCTAAAGATACCAAAGTCCGTGCATTAATTCTTCAGATATGACTATCACTAAAATAGTGTAAATCCTCCAAAATGCAGCATTGCACCAACACCTGTTGGATGATTTACACTAAAACCTATTCAGCTTCAACTACGTCTAACTGAATCTGAAGTTTGATGAAAATACATACATTAGTTCTTGAGCTAGAGACATTGCGGAAATCGTGAAAATTACTGTATTACAGTTCCACCTGTTGGACGATTTACACCGAAACGTACTGAGCACCAACTCATATCAAGGACTAACTGAATCTGAAGTTTGATGAAAATCCGTGCTTTAGTTCTTGAGATATAGCTATTGAGGAAATCATGAATAATTAGCATCTTAGCAGTGCCACCTGCCGGGCGATTTACACCAAAAAGTAATCAGCACCAGTTTATATCAGGGACTAACTGAATCTTAAGTTTTATTAAGTTCCTATCATTAGTTCTTGAGATAGAGCGCCCACAAAATTTGTGTCACACACAGACAGACAGACTCACAGACTCACAGACAGGCATTTTGTAAAAATCATGTTTTTCGGGATCTCTGACACCCTAAAACGTATAAATTCCGTCGAAAACCGGAATTTGACGAATCCAATACTTTTTTCTTGTAATGTAAGATGAAAGAAAGTAAAAATATTTCAAAATTGCACGGTCTATAAAACGCCCTCATTTTATTTTTCGCGTATTCTTTCATATTATGAACGTCATTTTTCTATTTTACTTGGATCATCATCTTTATTTTCGTAACCATTGAGTCGCTCGAGCCATCATTTTGGAAAGTTAAAGGATGCAGCATCGTTTCATATTGAAATTTTATGTGTTATAATCTCTAGGGTTTCTCTTATAATAGATGGTTAGTATAGTCTGGAGGGAAGAGATGAAACTAAGTGAAACAAACCTTTATTTACAGTTTTTAAAGTTTTAATTGACACCTTTTAGCAATTAAAATTACTATATGATATTTGTTGTCAAAAAAAAAAAAACAACAAAAAAAAAAAAAAAACGAGAAATCGCCTTCGAATGTTTCACTTGTATATTTAAGTTTGTGTGTGCATTAAATTGAATAAGACGCCTTGTGCGACGGGGAGTACTTTAAAGTGGGCGTCGTGAACTTCCAAATTGTGTAAAGGTTTTTGACCCAAAAAGTTGATATTTTCGCTTTTCTTTGAGATGTTTCGAATACTATCTATTCTCAAGCAAACATTTTAAAGGTTCAGCAAAAATGTTTTAAAGAGCAAATGATAAAATAACAGCATTAGCATTTTAGAATTAACATGAACATGAATATTATTTTCTTACACTTACATGTTTAAATTGAATTTCACAACTGAAAATGTTATGAATTGATAGAAACCTAAAAGTAGATATTCTGGTTTAAAAAACTAATTATGACACAATAAAAACTACTCGGAAACGTCCTGGCGGCAAAAGATACTTTGGTTTTATAAATACAGTTAAACCTCAATTATCCGAAGTAAATTGGGACCGACCCTCTTTCGGAAAAGCGAAATTTTCGGATGATCGAGAATGCTTCAATTTTACGAAGATGGTGAAATATATGCGCTATTTCTTTTTTCGTAACAAGTGCTTAATAAAAATAAAGTAATAGCTCTATCACGAAGATTTTTTTAATAGTATGTGAATTCTTTTGAAGGTTATTCACTAATTAAAATTTCTTAAATGTATTTTACTATTGATATAAACATAGCATTCATATAATAAAAAAATGATGAACAAAGATACTTCAAATGTGTAATTTTTTTAATGATTAACAGACTGTGTAGTACTTATCTTCTGTATTTAAATGCATCTTTAAAAATGGATTTGTACACAAGGAATGTGATAGTAAAAAAAAAAGTAAAAGCGTAAAAGCTTTAAAAATGGATTTTGCACACGAAAAATGTCATAGTTTAAAAAAAATCTTTAAAAATGGATTTCGGTTAACCGAGAGTTTCGGATGAAAGAGGTTCTACTTCACTTGTTAAAATATTGAAAATATACAGGGTTAGTCTAAATAATTCATAGAATTTCAAAAGTCTTTATTTACAAGTATATGACGTGCAAAGATGAATGATACATGAAAAGATACATACACTCACACAGTTTCTGGTACATACTACAAATGCTCAATGTTTGCGCTCTTATTCACCCGACACACATCCCAACGGTCATCCAGTTCAGTCCATAAATTCAATGTCACAGCAGCAGTGATGCGTCTCTGCTCGCCAGCCACGAGGCAGGCTTTTAAACTGGGTGAATGTATGCATCTTGTCATGTATCATCCGTCTATGTAAGTCGTATACGCCACAATACACAGTGTTTTGAAAACTGATGAATCATTTAGTCCAAACCTGTATACTGCATAATATTGTATACATTCTGGTCATGAATAGAGACAACAGTTTTGATTTTTTTTTTATTGAGATTTGTGTGGACAGTTATAATAAAAAACTCGAAGCCGCTGCGGTCGTCCGGTAGTTTTAATGCCCCGAACCCAGCCCTTCCCGCTCTTCGATATCTTTAATTTAATCATGTTCCCTTTTAACCCTTTATCTACTGACGGTACTTATAAGTATTATTAAAATAACTTGCTATAAAATTAATTTAATACATCGGTTAGTAGTAATACAGGTTAGAATGAGTTATACATGCATAACTTTAATTTGTTCTAAAAGCATTCTTGGTTACACAAAACAAAAATATTTTTTAAAAAATGATTTTCTTTTGAACATGGTATCTTTTCAGCTTGCTCGGCGTTCGGGGGAGGGGAGGAGATCTTTCAATTCGGAAATATTTCTGTGTTTCTATTGTAAGAACATTCTATCTGTAACATTTCCTAATTCTACAAAGTACTAAGAAAAATATTTAAAATGAAAGATTTCAGTGGGGTTATAAATAGTGCACAAAATCCGTATAAATTCTAATTTAATGAATCCTTCCAAATCCTTCAATTCTTCTAAAATCCTTCAAAAGTTTGTTAAATGATTAATGTAAATCTTCTAATGTAGTTTCAAAAATTCACGAAAAATGATTTAGAAGATAAAATTTTCAGGAATTCATAATTCAGTACATAAAGGGTTAAATGCGTCCTGTTTATGTTTTTCAATTTTTCCCCATTGTCAGCCTGGCTTCCGCTAGACAGTTTTGGCAAAAAGGACGTAGGCGGGGACCTCTGACGTTCACGCGGAGCGCGCTGAATAGTATTCTGAAACTCGATGAAACATTTAGACGAACCCTGTATTTCGGACACGTGGATAATTCGGAAGAAGTTGCGGTATATTTTCGTTCGTAGTTATACTATATTTTCGCATATTAAGAAGCACTTGTCTTTTATTGCAGTGCATGGTATTTATGTTTTTAATAATATTTAATTGCTTATTTATTTAAAGTGACCCTAATTATTCTACATATAATTATTCATTTGAAATTTCAAAATTATATTTTTCCTTTTATATGTTGTGAAATAGAACATGGATATAAATTAGCAGAAAAGAATAAATGAGGGGATTAACTTAGACAAAAATAAATAAATTGTTCATTGAATAAGACTACTAATAAACCAAATTTGATAAACTGATTTTTCTAATATCCTCTAACTTTCGATAATGTTGCTAATGCTGCCTTACCCAACAAATGAGTACAAAGGCATTAATATATTCTCCGCATTACCTTAATTAGTCTAGTTTGCATAATCACATTAGTTTTCCGCACACGTGACATCAAAATCAATCACTACTGGAAAGTTTCCCATTTACATCTTTAAAAGAATTTTGAAATCCAATAAATTCTCAAATAAGCATATTTCTGTTTGAAAAAACTTTTGAAAACAAGTATGACAAATTAACATTATTAATATTAATATTAAAATTAATATTATTTTGTGAATGTCGTGTGTCTAACTTCAATTATGTACTGAAAATGTTTAATGGAGCATTGATAGTATCCTGAAAACAGATATTTTGGTTTGAGAAAACAAATTAATGCACTAAAAAATTACTCGGAAACATTTCCTAAAATGAGTGACAATAAAAAGAACTTTGTTTTCATAAGTGTTTCTTTAAATATCGAAAATATACTGGTTTTTGAGATTTCTAATCATTGAGAAAGATATTAGGAAACGTGTAATTCGGCAGAAGTTGCATATTCTTGTTCTTAGTTACATTGTATTTTCTTGGATTAAAAAACATACGTATTTTTTTACAGTGTACTCTATTTATCTTTAAAGTAACCTTAATGCATTTTTTATGTAAATATTCATTTCAATTTTCAAGTTCATACATATATTTTTAATAAACATAATGATTTGTGAAGCAGAACATGCATATAATTAATAAACATAATGAGTTGTGAAGCAGAACATGCATATAATTAATAAACATAATGTGACGTGAAGCAGAGCATGCATATAATTAATGAACATAATGAGTTTTGAAGTAGAACATAGTTATAAAATTGCAGAAATAAATAAATGGGATATTTAGGCAAAAATAAATAAATTATTTATAAATAAGATTCCTGATAAACCAAATTTCATAAATTGATTTTTTTAATTATCTTTAACTTTTGGTAATGTTACTAATACTCCCTTGTGTATAAAACAAGTTGAAAGCCATTAAAATATTCTCTAAATTATCTTAATTACTATAATTTACATAATCGCATTAGTCTTTCTAACATGTGACGTTAAAATCAATGACTACCCGAAAAGTTAAGAAATGATATGAAATACTCTGAAATGAACCATTTTTTTAGACTTGTCACCTAACATTTGTTTCTCTTTGACCGGAATACTCTTACCAGCTTTGCCCGAATTGCTTCTTTTCTTAACTGTGCTAGTATATTTTTAAACTTTTAAATTTAAATTTTAAACCTTGATTTTTAACTCTCTCATATATATTTTAACTTGTTAATTTCAACTACACTCTTATTTTCTTTAAAATACTACATTTATATTTTAACCTTAATTTTTAATTAAAGTCTTAAGAAGTATATATACAACAGTTGGACTTTTATCTCCCAATATTATAGTTATATTATATCCCACTTATAATAAGATAATCAACGCGGAGTACAGTTGACGACTACACGGAAATCTTCAAAGTGTTCATTCACGTTGTTAAGCAATACGAGAATTAAGACCCGGAAAGACGCGCACCGGGACTGATAGACCCAGAGTGCGTATGGTTTTTACAATTGTCACCACTATTTTTTTTAAGTAACCTTCAACTTATTTTATCGCAGAATTTGTAACAATTGCCTCCTACTAAATAAGGTAACGATTATTATTTGTATTTATTAGTGACAAAGTGAAAACCATTCACACCCTGCACTGTTAAAAAATGACTAAAAAACGGAAATACTACTGGCAATCTAGACGCCAGTACTATTTCAATTTTTTCACGGGAATTTTTCCCCATAAATTACAAAAAAATTCCGTTTTTCTGATTAAAAACGGAAATTTTTCTGTAATTTATGGAGAAAAATTCCGTTAACAAAACGGAAATAGTACTGGCGTCTAGATTGCCAGTAGTATTTCCGTTTTTTATTCAGTTTTTTTTTACAGTGTGGGTATGCGCGCGTTCTCCCGGGTTAAAAGTGTCATTCAAGAAAATAGCAGTTCATATAAATAAGCAAATGAGTTTTTTATGTCGCGATATAAGTATCATTTTTATCAAAACAATAATAAGGAAATTGTTTTAAAAACAACATGCTTGTTAAGCGAGTTTCGTTTCCTGTAATTTATTCACGTTTAAAATGGCTTTATTCTAGCCTGTCGGAAACATGAGTAATTCGAAAGACGTTGTTATACATTTTCGTTCGTGGTTATATTATATTTTCGTGTACTAAAAAACATTTCTTTTTACAGTGTCAAATATTTATCTCTAAAGTAACCCGAAAGCATTTTTTTTTATATTAATAACACGTTTCAAATTTAAATATTATATTACTTTTTTTCTGTAAACACAACTCAAATTTGAAATAGAACACGCAGAGTTTCAGAAAATAATAATGATAAACTTAAGCAAAAATAAATAAATTATTAAATAAATAACATTGCTAAGAAACAAAATTTGATAAACAGATTTTTCTATTCACCTGTAAATTTCGACAATGTTTCTAATAACCCCTCATGAAACAAAATAATTAAAAGGCATTAATATATTCACCGCTTTACCTTAATTACTATAATTTGCATAATCGCATTAGTTTTTTTCCCATGGGATATCAAAATCAATTACTACCGGAAAAGTTTCACATTAACATCTTTATTTTGTTCTGAAATCAAACGCAATAGGAAGAACTTAAAAGTGTCATTTAAGAAAAATACAGTTCAAGTAATTAAGCAAATGGATTCTTTATGTCTGGATTTAGATATCATCATTATCGAAACAATAGTAAGGAAATCGTTTTAAAACACAAAAGTTTTATTGAGAGGCTTTGGTTTCCTGTAATTAACGAATGCTTAAAATGGTTTTGTTATCGCCTTAAAACGTTACCTAATTTTAGAACAATTTGTAATGTTATAAAAGAACATTTATGTTGTTACATTGGTGATAAAAACTGTGTTTGATTAATGGAATTACAAATTAACTAGTCTGAAGTGGCAATCGCAAAACTTTCTTCTATCTCATACATGTTAATACTTCAAAAATCGTAATCACAATCTATGCCCATCGTCTGGATTCTGAAATCCCGTTCATTAGTACTTGAAATAGGACTACCGCGGATATCGGAAAAAATGCAGCATAAAAGCACCACCTGTTGGACGGTTTACACCTAAACATAATCAGCAATAATATTTATCAAGGTATACCTGAATCTGAAGTTTGATAAAAATTCGTGCATTACAGTCCTTGAGATAGAGCTATTGGATTGGGAAAAAAGTCAGCATAAAAGCGCCACCTTTTGAGCGAGTTACACCAAAATCTAATTAGAACCAACTTATACCAGGGACTAACTAAATCTGAAGTTTGAGGAAAATTCATGCATTAGTTCTTGAGATATAGCTATTGCAGAAATAGTGAAAAATGCAGCATAGCAGCGCAACCTGTAGGGCAATTTTTCCCAAAACGTAATCAGCACTAAAATATATCAAGGGCTAACTGAATCTGAGGTTTTATGAAAATCAGTGCAGTAGTTCTTGAGATATAGCTATTGCTGGAATCGTGAAAAATACAGCATAGCAGCACCACCTGTTGGGCGATATATACCAAAAACTAATCAGCACCAGTTTATATCAAGGTCTAACTGAATCTAAAGTTTTGTGAAATTCCGTGCATTAGTTCTGAGATAGAGCGCTCACAATTTTTATGTCACATACAGACTCACAGAGTGACAGACAGACATTTTTTAAAAACCATCAAATCATGTTCAGGACATTCTAAAATGTATAAATCCATCGAAAACCGGAAGTCGAAATTTTTCACGAATCCAATACTTTTTTCTTGTAAAGATAGACGAAAGTAAAAATATTGATGAAAGCATGCTTTCAAAGCATATAATTTCCAAGGTTAATGAAGTAACTGAATATACATACGCTACTAAAAAAATCTATTTAATGGGAACCTATTTTTTTTTTTTTTTACATTCTTTTTAAAAATACAATACATGGTGTCAATAAAAAAAAGTCCCAGTTATAAATTTTAATAGTATCAACTGTAAGCGTTGTAGCGTGTTGGTCCAAGGTCACAAATAAAGAATAACTCAAACAGTTTTAGATAAACTCATACGCGAGTACTGCTTTGTTAATGGCTCGCATGCCACATACGCAAAACCCCGACTCTCGAGCGTAAAGCATTTTGTGTTCTGGAGTTTACTAAAAGTGAATCTGCAATTTCAGTTCAACGTACGTTTTGTTTAAAGTTTAACCTTTTATGTACTGAATTATGAATTCGTGAAAAATTTATCTTCTAAAGCATTTTCCGTGAATTGTTTAAACTACATTATACGATTTACATAATCATTTAACAAATTTTAGAACAATTGAAGGATTTAGAAGGATTCATTAAATTTGAATTGATAGGGATTTTGTGCGCTATTTATAACCTCCAATGAAATCTTTTATATTAAACATTTTTCTTAGTATGTTGTATAATTAGGAAATGTACAAATATAATGTTCTTACAATGGAAATATTGAAATGTTTCCGAATTGAAAAATCCCCCCCCCCCCACCAACGCCAAGAAGGCTGAAAAGATGCAGATGCAAAAGAAATCATCCTTTTAAAAATATTTTTGTTTTGTGTTACCCATAATGCTTTTGGAACAAGATAAAGTAACGCATCTATATCTGATTCTAAACTGTATTACAACTAATCGATGTATTAAATGAATTTTATAACAAGTTATTTTAACAGCGAAACAGCACCGAAAACTGGCGATATGAAGCAATTAAAATAATAAAACTTTGTAAAAAATCACCATAAAATTAAAACAAAACACAGGACGCGTTTCGAGCTAAAAACATAACAGCTCCTCATCAGCTAAGCATACACGTGTCCGTAAACGAACAAGTTCAAAAATGAACTCAGTTCACGAACAAGTTCATTTTTGAACTTGTTCGTTTACGGACACGTGTATGCTTAGCTGATGACGAGCTGTTATGTTTTTAGCTCGAAACGCGTCCTGTGTTTTGTTTTAATTTTATGGTGATTTTTTACTAAGTTATTTTAACACTCTCGTTGCGCATCCCGAAATATACTCGGGCATGCATTTTCCCGTCTAATTAATACTATTTGGTTATTCCCACCAGTTATTTTTTAGCGAAAACTTTGTCTGATTTAATCACGACATTTTCCCCGATTATGATATTAAAAAATTTCTGCTTTAAAGAACCGGTGATAAAAGATTAAAAATTCTGTAAAAGACGCTCATCGAGAATTACTTACGCAACGAGAGGATTAATGGTACTTATAAGTACTGTCAATAGATAAAGGGTTAATTGTGATCCCACGTGTGACAAAAACATCAGCCGATGATTTAGGCAATTCGAAATGACCGGATGTGTTTTTAAAATGGAAAAAAAAAGCATTGGGCGACTTAAAGTGTCTGTTGACCGTGTCAGAGCATCTTACCTGCGTAGTCCTAAGAAATTTGTTACGAGAGCAAGCCTTGGACTTCAGTTGCCAAAGACGGTAGTGTGGTAGGTTTTAAGGACACGTTTGCATATCCGTGCATACCGGTTACAGTTGGTACACACTTGTGGGATATTAGGTTGGATGTGTTCCGTACAACTTGTACGGTTAAAAATTTCTGTAAAACACACAGAAAAAAACCCCCGATATTCTCTATAAATTTACTCCAGTTCTCGGTTAAATGCATTCAACTGAGTTTCTAATAGTTTTACAGACATTTCTAATCTTATATCTAATTCCCAGAAAAAAAAATGTAAATAGCATAAATTAAACTGTTACAATATACTATTAAAACTGGAACATTATTTTTTGGCCACCTTGCAGTACAACAAATACCTGTGTTTATATTGGATATTTAAAAAAAAATTGAATAGCAAAGGATAACTTTGCCAACTTTATTTTAATATTACAAAACATCCCGTTTTAAATTTTTATCAAATCATCGTTCAATATTTTACCAGTTTATTCCTCAATAATTTATCGGTTTTGGGATCAACATTTTATCAAATCATTGTTCAATATTTGACCGTGTTTAATTTTCAATATTTAAACTGCTGTCGATTCTGTGTTTTACCAGTTCTCGGTTGAATATTTTACCAGTACTCAGTTTAATATTTTGCTAGTTCTTGGTATAGGATATGCGGAATTTTTCTGAAATTATGGATTACAAGGTTTCATAGAGGCATTTTATTAGTTTTAGATGGGTTAAAATGTTTTTTTAATATCATAAACAAAATTCTATATTACTCCTAGAAATTCTTATCCGAAATAATAAAACTCAAACACAAATTTAACACTAAATTTACTTTTATCTAGTTTGATGTGATTTGATTTGATTTGATTGTCTAAAGAGGGACTGCCAAGACGAGGAAATCCAAATCTGTAGATCATAATGTGCCTCCCGGTTTCGTTTTAATAAAGAAAATAAAAGTTTTAGACGGAGCTCTAGACATTAATTTAGATACGTGTATCTATTCTTTAAAATAAGGTTTATTACTAAATTTTACTAATATACAGAAAATAGTTTTTATTATTCGTCGACCTAGATATCTAGATTTATAATTAATATTAAAAAAAACTTCTTTTTATTTCAAATGATTAGCGTTCCATGTTATTTTTTCCCTTCAAATAGAAGCATAGATTTTTCGCAAAGCCGCATTAATCCCGGTATATATATTTGAAATAGGCAAATATACATTATTTTTCTTTTAAAGAATTACCGTTACATATAAACGAAACTAAGATCTTTTATTTGTGTTTCAAAGAATAAGATTAATGGTAGCTCTAAGCATAAATATTTATTAGGAAATCCTTAGTCATTTTTTATTTAAATGAATAACATATTTGGCCGTTTACCAAATGTACTATGCCACTTTATAGTTATAAAATTATTCGAATAAGAATGCTGTTAAAGCTTCAAATAAAATAAAGCGGATTAGAAAAAAATAGGAAAAACATTCCGGTGAATAATATTTTTATGCTAAAGTTTTTCATTTTTTCTATATTTCAAATATATTTTAATAATTAATCAGAAAAAAAATTAAAAAATACTTACAACGTTACTTTACATAGGCATTTTAGGAAAACTATTGCAAGATTTTTTTAGCATATTCTTTTTTTTTTTTTTTAATTTTTCTTTCATGCAATGTAAAATAAAATTACGTAGTTACACGTTCAAGCACAAATAAGTGCCGTAATTATGTCAAGCTGTTATTTCAGTTTAGAATGAAATATTACTGAAGATGTGACCACGACAAGAAAATGTTTAAGATATTTCTATGTTTAAGGGGAGATTTTACCTCTTTGGTCTAAATTTTACGTGATTTTACGTGATTTTTGTTATAACAAGCAAATGAGAAATCACCTTCGAACATTTCACTTATATATTTAAATTTCTGTGTGTATAAAATTGAATAATACGCTTCCTGAAACGAGGAGTACCAGCAAGTGCGCGCCATGAATTTCCAGATTATGAAAAGGCAATAACTTCTCTAACGCTTATCCCTGTACACAGTTTAAATACTTGATTGTTGACAAAATAACGAACAATTGACTAAAAATGCCTATTTGTTCGCCTTTGTTTTTTTTATCACTTTTGATAACCTAGTTTTTCTGATTATTTCTAACTTTCGATAACGTTGCTAACAAATACACCTGGTGTAACAAATGAGTTCAAAGTCATTAAAATATTCTTCGCATTACCTTAATTACTTTACTTTGCTTAATCGCATCAGTCTTCCTCACAAGTGACATGAAATATTTCCATAGGAAAAGTTTTACATTTACAACTTTAAATAATTTTGAAATAAGAAAAGTTTAAAAGTGTTAATGAAGAAAAAAAAAAACATCTCAGGTAATGATAAGACTTCAGGACCAGTGTTCCTCCATGATACTTTTTCAGTCATGTAGGAACACAAGTCCTGAAGTGTTATCATTACCTGAGCTGTTTTTTTTTTCTTGATTAACACTTTTAAACTTTTCTTATATCAAAAATATTTAAAGTTGTAACTGTGAAACTCTTCCGGTGGTAATTGATTTTAATGTCACTTGTGAGAAAGACAGATGCGATTATGCAAATTTTAAGGCTCCCTAATGCCCTTGCAACACGATCACCTCTCTACTGGATGTAAAGTTGTCACGCAACTAGGCAGTCCAAAAATCCGATCTCATTGTTCCATTGTTCTAATTAGATAAAGCAAATACTACATAAAATATATAATGTGAACTTTAAAAAGTTCACTTCCTTACTGAAAAGGCGACTAAAATGATGAAAAAATTGTTGCAAGTTAAAAATATACATTTTATTTAAAACTTCTTAGTACTTTCAAGCCTTCCAAGCTAATCATCAGAGAATATATTAATAACTAAATGTTGTTTATTAATACAAATACGTCCCTTTGTTTTGGAAATGATAGGGCCAGTAATTATTAGAGTTGAAAGTATTAATTTTTTGGATTAAATTTAATTTGAGAAAATATATACTATTCTGCAGTTCCATTTATTTTACGACATCACTCTGTTCTCATTCGTGACTTTCCATTTTAAATGAGTGGCTGGAAAGTCGAAGTAGCAGTGTTGCAAATTAAATTGGGGTAGAAAGAAAATATTTAACTGCTGTACCTTAAATTTTAATACGTCACTTTGCTCAGGTTTTCAGGATTTATTTTCCTATTTTTTTATTTATTATTATATAGAAACAAATATTAATAATCGAATATCGAATATTAAGTGATAGCGCGCTGGTTGAAATTAAATAAACACGAACTCGTCAATAACTCACCAAATAGTATAGATGTTTAAAAGACGCAGCTTCTTTATTTATTTTCACATCACAACTTCGGAATGATAACATGATTACTTTTGAAAACGAAACTCATCTTAATTTCGTTCTATCACTCAATTAACAAAAAGAAAAAATATCAAATCTCCTGTAGACGTAACAGAAAATTTATGATAGCGCGCTGGTTGAAATTAAATAAGCACGAACTCGTCAATAACTCAAAAACACATTAAATAAACAAAGTGAACTGTATCACGCTTTTAATTTTAAACCTTCTTGGTTTCACAATTCTCTCAGAATAGAATAAATTACATGTCAACAAAAAAGAACGTTGCCATTTGTTAGAAATTAAACTTACACAAAAATGCTCGCACTGAGCCTTGGCAGACGATAAATAAATTTTGAACAGCAGTGTTGCAAATTAAATTCGGGTAGAAAGAAAATATTTAACTGCAGTACCTTTAATTTTAATACGTCACTTCGCTCAAGTTTTCAGAATTTATTTTCCTATTTTTTTATTTATTAGAATAATGAACAACAAACTGGGGATATTGTACGATAGGGTGTCGTTACATACTTGATTGTTTTTGCACAGGATTTCTATGGATTCTCTATAATCTATTCACATAAACTAAAAGAGAATCCATAGAAATCCTGTGAAAACAATCAAATATGTAACAATGCCCTATCGTACAATATCCCCAGTTTATTGTTCGATATTCTGAAAATAAATGCTGAAAACTTGTCAAAGTCAGGTATTAAAATTTAAGGTACAGCAGTTAATTTTTTCAGCAATTAAAATTTTCTTTCTACCCAAATTTAATTTGAAACACTGCTAATTCGACTTTCCAGCTACTCATTTAAAATGAAAAGTGACGTATGAGAACAAAGTGATGTCCTAAAATAAATGGAATTGCAGTTAATAATAGTACATATTTTCTCTGATTAAATTTATCCCAAGAAACAACTACTTCTACTTCAACTCTAATAATTATTGGCTCTCTCATTTTCAAAACAAAGTGACGTATTTGTATAAATGAACAACATTTAGTTATTAAAATATTTTCTGATGATGAGCTTGGAAAAGCTTAAAAGTACTAAGAAGTTTTATATAAAAAATATATATTTTTTACTTGTAACATCTTTTTGTTCATTATTTTAGTCGCCTTTTAAGTAAGACAGTGAACGTTTTAAAGTTCACATTATACATTTTATGTTTGAATCAAGATGAAAAATTGCACTTCGTCTTATGATTTCATTTGCAAATACATACTACATTGTTTTATTACTAGTACCGAAAAAAATTGTGTATCTATCGTTCGAAGATGCATCACAATCCCAAAAGGGTTAAGCAAAGGAATTCTTTATGTCTCGAATTAACTAACATTATTATCAAAACAATAATAGGAAAATTGCTTTAAAACATAAAATTCTTGTTAAGATGGTTTGATTTCCTGTTATTAATTAATAATTAAAATAACTTTAATCTCGTTTTTCGGAAACATGGGTAAGTCGGAAGAAGTTGTATATTTTTATTCGTGATTGCATTATATTTTTGTATATTAAAAAACAATCTTTCTTTTTTTACTGTGTACGGTATTTATGTTTAAAGTATCCATAATGCATTTTTTTATATAAAGATTCCTTTAAAATTTCAAAATTACAGATATATTTTTTTAATATAAACATATCGGCGTAGTGAAATAGAACATGCATATTGATTTCCTGAAAATAATAAATGAGATACTTGTGTAATAATAAATAAATTATTGATTAAATAAGATTGCTAATAAACCAAATTTGATAAAAGGATTTTTCTAATCACCCCAATCTTTTAGTAATGTTGCTAATTCTTCATCCTATAACAAACGAGTTCAAAGTCATTAAAATATCCTCCTCATTACCTTAATTACTACAATTTGCATAATCGTATTAGTCTTCCTCAAACGTGACATCAAAATCATTTACCAAGGGAAAAGTTTTACATTTACATCGTTAAAGAATTTTGAAATACGAAGAATTTAAAAGTGTTATTCAAGAAAATAAGTGTTTAAGTAATTAAGCAAATGAATTCTTTATGTCTAATTTAAATATGTTCATTATCAAAACAATAATAAGGAAATTGTTTTAAAATCCATATTCTTGTTATGAGAGTTTGGTTTTGTGTAATTATCGAATATTTAAAATGATTTTATTCTTCCAATTAAATATTAATTCTATTTCGAAACAGTTTGTTATAATTATAAAAGAATAATCATGATTTTAATTCGGTGATAAAAATTGTGTTAAGTTGTGGAGTTAAAATTGAAAAATCTTCATGAAATCACGCAAATAAACTAGATATTTTGCAAGAGTACATGAATTATACGGATACAGTTACGAATACACTGTTAAAACATTCTACTTAAATAGTGACCGGAACTTTTTAAAGATTATTTTTACAACTGAACGACAAACAAACGTACGAAATCCTCATATACAACTTTTAAAAAAAAAATATGTCGCATTACCTCATTTTCTATATCACAAATCTGAAACGAAATTGTTCAATAAATGTACAGTCGTGGAAAAAAAAGTAAAACTCTGCATCAAATTATTGTAGAAGAAAGTTACTAGTAGGAAATGATTGGAAATAAAGCCTAATTTTAAATGATGTACATAAAATTTGTTAAGGGGGCCATCTCCATATCAAAATAAACCGAAACTTTATTATTTTTCAATAGCAATACCCAAGTTTGACACCATAAATAGATTCTACACTCTTCAATTAGCCTAAATCCAAATTTTCGTGAAATTAGTATTATTAGTTTCAAAGAAAATATTTTTTTTTTTTAAATGAGCATATTTTAGGAGCTGTATCCAAATTGAAGTTCGGTACCCGATTATTCAAATGCTACAGAAAGACTATATCATTTCTATTATTGTATTATTTCTGGCCAACACTTCACTTGCTTAATATATTTCGACTCTTGTCAACCCAAATATTTCAATAAAATGAGTAAAAGATATATTTTTTTCAAATTATGCTTTTCTGGGCATCATAGAAACCTTAAACCATCATTTTGACACTTTTTACTCCTAATTCGAAAACTACTTGGAAGAAAATTTTGAAATTGAGAATTGGCATCAAGCAGGACAAAATAAATATTAATCTATCAAAAAAACTGTTGTTTGCAATTCATATTATTTTCGGATATTAATTTTGTAACTCATAATTCATATTATAAAATTTTTAAAATTACAAATTCAATGCATTTATGCATGGATTTTTAGTATTATAACCAAAAAATATCACATTAGGGTTATATTTTTAGAAGATATTAATAAAAAATATGAAAATGTAACTTAACATTAGAAGCTCTCAATTTTGAATGTTTGTAATTCAAAAAGTTATCATTCAAATGATTTGAAATTTCGTTTCTACGCATAGTTTGAACCGAAGATTTAAAATATATTTTCAAATTAAGTGTTGCCATTGAAAAAGCAATGTTTGGTCTGCTTTTGATTAGTCGATGGCCCCCTAAGCAAATTTTATACACGCCATTTAAAGCACACTTTATTTCAAATCCTTTAGTACCAGTTAATGTGTTCTATTCACATTAGTTGCGGAGTGGGTGTTTACTTTTTTTCCCACGGCTGTTTGAAAACTCGTCTTATCCAAAATTTTAAAAATCAAATTTACCCTATCAATCGGTGAACCTGTTGGTGAAACTGCATAGAAGACACACTACAATCTGCAAAAAAACTAGTTTGATCGTGTATTTCTGGCATTGTAAAGTCTTGGTTTACAATGAAAACTAATAGACCGGGTGGCGGAAGCACAGGCAAACTACATCTAGTTTCCAGAATCAGTTAATACTCGATTTGCATATTAAAACGCAATCGGCCTACCCGGTCATTATCTTGGTGGAAAACACATGAAAACCCGATTTTAGCTGTTAACTCGTAGCTTTATCATTGTGTTTTCCTGCACCCAAGGTTTGAAAGAATGGAGGATTGGGTGCAGGAAAACACACTGGTAAATCTACGAGTCAACCGCTAAAATCGGGTTTTCAACCAAGATAGAGCTTGGCAGACCGATTGAGTTTTAATATGCAAATCGATCTTTAATTAATTCTGGAATTTCAGCCGTGAACTGTATGAGGTGATTGTGCTGCCACCTCCTTGTCTATCATAGATAAAAAAAAAACCATTCAAAAATCCGCATTATTTCTCGAGTTATAATCATTTATAGACGTAGAGTACGATTGAATGTCTGTACATATTGAACTTTAAAATGCGTTTTCATGTATTAGTAGATTTGGAGTTTGCGCGCACTGTTACTTTCAAATTATTTCAAATTATATCAGCTTTAAGAAATTAACCAAATATGAGTGTCTTTATAGTCTTCAAGCTAAAAGCAATAAAATTCACATATTTTGGTTATTTATTTTTTTGCCTTTGAAAGAATGAAAAAAAAAAATTGAAATTTTTATTTTTATTTTATTTTTTGTTATTTTATTTTATTTTATTTTTTGTGCTAAGATTTAATTTTAACCAAACCTTTTTGTATATATTTTGGTTTTAATTTTGTTTTCTATTAGCATTATTTTGAGTTTTATCATGCGCGCAGCACTTTATGATTTTAATTCACTCATACTTTAGGCAGAAAGAGAAAAAAATATCTTAATTGCATAGCATTTGTGTTTTGGTACTTTGAAAAAGGCAATGTTTTTTATCATTTCGAGAAACTCAAAGGTCCTGTGGCCCCTTAACAATTTTCATTTGTTTGGACTATTTTTGTTCATACTTATTTCACGAATATGCTATACAACTGTAACAAACAGATTTCCAAACAGTTTATTCGTTAAAAAAAAAAAAAAAAAAAAAAAAATGCAATTTAACAAATTACAACGACTATTTGGAAAATGATTTTTTCAAAGACTAAAGTTTAAGACATAGAAAATCGCACGAAGTAGATCCTACATTACGTACGCCATGGATTACATTTTTCGGCACTGTAAATTTTTAAACTTCTACGGAGCTGGTCATACATTACGTACGCCATGGATTAAACATTCATATTCCTGGACCCATTTTAAATGAAATTTCTTTCTTAAACTTCTAAACATCCCACAATATTAATTTTTATATCGTCGTATAGAGAAAAAAATGCATTTTTAATTGCAATTTGTTTGAAAGCTGTATCTCAATTTGTTTCTGAGTTATTAATTTTTTTTTGTAGTTTTTATTACTTTTTTGTCATAGTGGCAACATAAGTATCCATCTCTGTTGTAAGTAAAGGGAAAATACAGATTACTGTATAGACCAAACAGAAAACGAATAAAATGCGGATTCAACTAATAAAAAGCTTCAGATATGTTTTTGATTTCCTACCCTGACAGAGGACAATAACCATTTTTCCAAATGGTTAATAAATAAAATGGATTTTTTTTCATATGTAAAAAATACATTAAAAATGACTATTTACGTAGCGTTATTAATTAAAAGGAAAAGGCAATTTTTATTAACAAACAAATCTGTACTTGAATTTTTATAATGCACCATAGGACATTTCACCAGAAAATCCAGTCAATTGAAAAATATGTGTCGATACTTTAAGATATTTCTCATCATCAGCATTGTTTATTGATTAAGTACAAACTAAATAAAATGAATTTAACAATTTAAAAGGAAATGAATGCATCTAAAATCCCACTCCGCATATTACTAATTATAGGATTTTCACGAAGCTTCATCAAAAGTATGTTTGAATTTGTTTTAAACAAAAAATTGGAAAATTGATATTTTCATTAATTTTTGAAAAGATAAGAGTACAGAATCTCTTAAATATACTTTCGCGAAAAAAGCACCGGGGACTCCTTCCCATTCAAAACTAACCCGTATCGTTAGCAGCGGATCCAGTCACATAAGATCCAACCCGGAAAATTTTACAGCTAATTTCGATAAGTTAACTGTTAAGTTAAACTTAATTAATAGTATCTATCAAATTCGTCAGTGATTATATGTATTTTGTTTTAATTGCATTTCTTGAAGTGCAGGTGTTTTCCATGTATGAATTCGTAAAAGCAAAGTTATACATAAGCAAGATATAGTGTAAAAATTTCGTGGTATTTTCCTAATCGATAGACAAAAATTCTGAGCTTTTGCAAGTCGAATCAATACTGAAAAAAAAAAAAATTCTTTATTTCTTAAAAAATATTTTTTTCTTCCAAAAGTTACAATTTATCTTTTTTATGCTCAGCTAAAAAATAAATACATAATTAAAGCAGTAGAAGAATCTTAGGTTTTATTAGCCTCCCATAAGGCATGCTATTTCTATCTCCCAGCTTATTTTGTGTCGAAAAAATAACGTTACCTTACAGAAGCTAGCCGTAAAACAAAGCATTACGATTAAATACTCTTTAGCAATTTTTTAAACTTCTAAGCATCGCACATTTTCAATTTTTATACCGTCGTATTGGAAAAAAAGAGTTCTTTCAAACGCATTTTGTTTGAAAACTGTATCTCCCTTTATATTTGAAATATTAATTTGTTGGTAGTTTTTGGAGCCATTTCCTTAATATTGGCAACGGAAGTGCTCCATTTTTGTAGAAAGTAAAGGAAAAACAGTTTTAAAATAGTAATTATATACTTTTGTTGCCATTTTCACGTAACAACCGAAAGAAAATGTAATTAAAATACGTGCTATTTTGAAAAAAATATAAACGAATGATTTCTGTTAAAACAATGGAGCTATTATATACTATATTTAATTGTAAGTATCTATGAATCATTAGATAGACGGTTTTTTTTTTTCGATTTTCTTGAATGGCGGAATCATTTTTAGTCATTGGGCGATTCTCAAAAGGTGGGCACTGGACACACGTCATAGCTTTAAGCCTTTCAAAACATAACTTTAATTATCATTGACTTTATTATTATTTGTTTTTTACACTGAGTTTTTATTCTATTCAGAGACAGAAAATGACATAATTTATTGTAAAAGCTTTGTATAAATACCTTAAAATTTTATTATTTTATGCTAAAGAGGCCAATTTCGGACATTCATAACATTAACTGCTCCAATGTACCAACAAGAAAAAGAGTTTTAACTCTTTTCCAGGTGGTTCTAATGGTAAACAACGAATGCATAAAGGAAACGGATGAGTTTTTGATAATTTCGTTAAGAGATGGCAAGCTGATTTATTGCTTTTTTGAAGATAGAAGGACTTTTCTATAAAGAATTTTTCTGTATTTTGTTATGTCCGAAAGTAACGTACGTAACAAAGCATTTCATTTTATTATTATTATTATTACTGGATAACAAAAAGTTAATTATACATATATATATGTATACACATACAATTATAGGACACATTTACTACATTCTTAGTCTTAAGAATTTTTTAAATACTAAGAGCAACGTCCAAAATCTGTAACGTACGTGCGAAAAAATGTCCAAAAAATTTTTTAACGTACACAACTGCTAATTAAATGCTTTAATCATTAATTTTCCAGAATAGTTGCTGTTTTTAATGTTTGTGTATAATTTTGTAGGCATACTATTAAAAATATTTATATATTATATTTATAGACAAAAAAAAAAAAATTGGCCTTAAATTTGAAAATTTTAAAAATTACATATAGTTAACGTTTAATGATCCCACCTTTTGAGAATCTCCCTATTCATTTGCGCTAAATGTCTGCAATTTGTTTTAATGGTGTATTATATAAATCTGTTTTAATAGTTCAATTGAAATAATACATTGATAAACTAACATGCTCGAATCTATTTTTATTATTCAAAATGAGTTTTTTTTTCTTCTCAGCAATTAGACGCTGTAGTTTTTTTTTTTAAATTGTGTGAAGGAATTATATCATAGCTGCCAACATCTTACGCTATTTTAGACCACAACAATTTCGCAGTACATTTTACCTTCTTAAATCCCTGTAATCTGCCGATTAAATAAGGTAAACATTTCTATTAAATTTTCCTGGTCTGAAAAAGCAGAAGAATATGCAGCTATGAATTATATCGATTTAACATTTCATTACAATTCGATTATAATTATTAGTATTTTTGTAATAAAAATTGTATTTAATATTTAAAGTATTTTGGAAAAATATTACGGATTTATTTGCGGATAAATTATTTCTTTTTTAAAAGATATGCCTGATTTAAAAAAAAAAAAAATGTTTCTCATAACATCGATTATTTAACATGTATTAGGGGAGAGAATTAAATGTTAAAAATACTTTTAAAAATTAGTGTTTATAAAGATTTCAAAATTATTTCTTCATGTAAAACAAACTTATTTAGTGAAATTCTATAACAGGGTGTAAGAATAAGTTTTTGCCCTCACATAGAAATAATTGAGTGAAATTTATGAAATTGCTACATTTAATGAGTCTTTTTCTATAGAGTCAGTGTGCGCAGTAACACATTTGTACAACCGGTATTTCAAAGAGGGGGGGGGCGGAGGATCTATTCCAAGAGGTGCGAAAGTAGACCCAAAGGGGTCATTTTTCTAACTTTTGCCCCCACATGTGACATATTGTTGGAAAGGCCTGTGGCCACTTATTCATACTATGCACCGCCCGAACCCCTCTTCCCGAATTTGCCCTCCTAGAGGGGCACTTTTCTAATTTTTTCGGACATCATTCATGTCCCCGGAGGGGGCTAATTTGGGGAGAAAGGCTCGGGAGGTGCATAGCATGAATAAGTGGTCATAGGCCTTTCGAACAATATGTCACGTGGGAAAAATGACCCATTCGGGTCTACTATCGCGGCTACTGGAATACACCCCTCCCTTTGTTTGAAATACCGCTTGCAGAAATGTGTTACTGTGCACGGTGACTCTATAGAAAAGGACACATACAATATAGCAATTTCATAAATTTCACTCAATTATTTCTATGTGAGGGCAAAATCTTATTGATACATCCTCGTAATTATGAAGGTGTTTTATGTGCAGATTCCTGAAGAAACCACTGCGCGCAGAGCTACAGGTTTTATGCAGAAAGGTATCAAAATGTCTGAAATTATGTGCTTTCAATTCGATTTTACAATTTTCAATAAGTTTTTTTTTAATTATTATTTAAATATTTTACATTTATTAATTTTATTTATTTGGAGTTTTCAATCTATGACAGTAGATGACTCAATGCTTCCAAATCAGAGTAGAATTCATGAAGAGCTCTTTAAAGAAAATTGTTAGTTTTACTTTCTTCTATCTTTACAAGAAGAAAGTATTAGATTCCTGAAAATTTTCGACTTCCAGTTTTCGACGAATTTACACGTTTTAGGGGTCAGAGATACCAAAAACATGTTTTTACAAAATATCTCTCTATGAGTCTGTCTGTCTGTATGTGACACAAATTTTGAAGGCGATCTATCTCAAGAACTAATGCACGGAATTTAATAAAAATTTATATTCAGGTAGTCCCTGATATAAATGGGTGCTGATTAGTTTTTAGTGTAAATCTCTCAACAGGTGGAGCTGCTACTCCGCATTTTTCCCGATTTCCGCAATAACTGTATCTCAAGAAGTAATGCACGTATTTTCATAAAATTTCAGATTCCGTTAGTCTTTGATATGAATGGATGATGTTTAAGTGTTTGTGATGTTTGGTGTAAATCTCCTAACAGATGGCGCTGCTATGCAGCATTTTGCAGGATTTACACGATTTCTGCAATAGCTATCTCAAGAGCTAATGGACACATTTTCATCAAACTTCAGATTCAGTTACTTGATATGAAATGATGCTGACTACAGGTTGGTGTAAATCTCCCAATAGGTGACGCTGCTGTGTTGCATTTTTCACTATTTCCTCAATAGCTCTATCTCAACAACTAATGGACGAATTTTCATCAAACTTCAGATTCAAGTGTACTTTGATAAATGGTGATGCTGATTATGAGTTGGTGTAAATCGCTCAACAGGTGATGCTGCCCTGCTGCGTTTGTCATGATTTGCGCAATTTCTCTATCTCAAGAACTAAAGCACGGATTTTCCCCCAAACTTCATATTCAGTTAGACGTTGAACTTAAGTTGCTGATAATTAGGTTCTGGTGTAAATCACCCAATATGTGGCGCTGCTATGCTGCATTTACATGATTTCAGGGACAGTCGTATCTCAAGAACGGAATACACGGAATTTCATCTTTTTAGAATCCTTGTGATGAGCATAGATCGCCATTTAATTTGGCACTGTGATAGCGAATTTTGATGTATTGACATGTATGAGATAGAAGAAAGTTTTGTGGTGGCCACAACATACTAGTTTGCTAATAAATAAAATAAAACTTAGATAAATAGATAGAAATTTAAGCGTTGTTAATGCACTGCCTTAAGGGTACAGTGGACATTAAAAACTAAATACTTCAATTTTCAATGGATTCATTTGAAAATTGGAAGACATGTTAAAGGCAAGCTTAAATAGATATATTCTAAATTTTGTGTTAAAACAATAAAAAGCTTGTGAATTATTCAATATTTATTTATTTTTTTTTTAAATAACGAATAATTGAAAAATTTTAAAATACCTCGTGCGCATTTCTTTTGCGTAAAATAAGACACTATTTATTTATGGGATACATATTATATATTACAATAGAAGTTGGCATGAATTGTAAAAGTTCACTGAATGTATAAGCAGAAAAAATATATTTTCATAATTACGCTTCGTCTTTTTCTAAAACAGTAGCGATATATTTTCATATGTATATAAATTTCAATATTAAAATACCTCTGAAAGGCAACTTTTTATGCTAACACTTTTTTAGTATTTTACAACGGATATTCGGTACAAATTTCAAAAGAATTTGATAACTGGGAATGCGCATAAAAGGTTTCAAAAGTTAGAAATGTGCAATATTTAAAGTTTTAGGTTAATTTTAGGTTAGCATTTTAAGTAAAAAAACAAAACTGTATAATTATATACAGTTTTTACGGATATAAAAGCTTATATCTCTTCAAAGACACACAGTGGGCCCGAAAAGCTGGACAAAACAGGAAAATGTTATTTAAATGCCACGAAATTTCGTACACATGTGTTTTTCAGGATGTTGATCTCGATTCTAAAATTAAAATTCCAAAATACAAAATGGCGGATCCAATATGGCGCACATAACTAAACAAACAATACAAGATAATATGGAGTTTTTGCCCTTGAAAAATATTTTATACGCTACTTTAGGGTATTTGAATAGTTTGGGGGTAATTTAAATTTTTTAGTGGCAGCACTGAATGTGTTTGTAAAAAACTGTTTTCCTGTGTAGATTTTAACTCTTCAAACTTTCTATTGTGAAACAATCTGGATAAGAGCTACAAATAAAGTAAGTGTCAAATATTATCTTTAGTAACCTGTAACCCATGTGTGATCATAATTTTTCCTTTAACTTTTTATTTTACAGAAAATGTTTAAGTTTTCAGAAAGTTAGCATAAAACTAGTATTTTGGGGATACTTTGTTCCAGGCCTGTTTTGGTCCGAAATTAGCCACAATTACTTAGAAATGCCTTTCATACAACCAAATCTATTAAAACATGTTTTAAGTAACTATTTTGCCAAATGTTAGTGTTGCAAAATGTTACATTAATAGTTTTTGTTCCAGTTGCTGAGGATAATATGACGAAAACTGTTTCTCGTTCCTTTATTATTAACAATTAGTTTATGGTGTTTAAATGTAAAAAATATATATATTTGTTTATCGGGTTTCCATAAAAATGTTTCCATTTACATATAAAATGTATTCATTTTATATGAAACTAAGTGAATGGACCAAAGAAGCTCCTAGCAGGAGCTACTTTGAGCCAAAACTTTAAAAATAGTTTAAAAAAAAATAATTCCTCTTTAAAACCATACAGTTATCTTCATTCTTTCATGTTAATTGTTTACAACTCCATTTCGACGTTGAAAAATCACATATAATATTTTTTAATAATGGAAATGTGAGTGGAAAAAGGAAAAAGTGGCCCAAAGTAACCCCAGTTGACGGTACCGAAGATTATGATTCGATTAATTGGCCACACACACATTCTTTAAAAAATGTATCACAGACAGTATGCCAAATCAGATGATATCGTATTTTGCTTGATGACATTAGTTAAAAAATGTATTTGAAAACTACACTGCAAATTCGTGAAACACTTTTGCAACACTAACTGAACGCAAAAATTAAAACTTCTAACTAAAATCATTTTCGATTGTGTTGCGAAAATGTTGTACCAAATAAAAAGATTGTGCAAAAAGTGTTGTCAAAATTACAAGAGGAGAAAATGTGTTTTCAAAACATTCATTTTTAAAATTGTGTTATAAATGTTTAATAAATAGTAATTTTTACGTGTGTGAGTGTATGTGTTATTTTAAAGGCACTATGTAGAAAGCGTTATGAAAGTGTTTTACATGTGTTATTTTAAAGTGTTCTAAGTTCTGTGGTGTTTACAATGTATTGTTAATTTGGTGACAAAGTGTTGTGCAGCACAACACTATTCTAAGTAAATATTTTCATCAACACTATTTACAACACGATTTCAACACAATTAACAACAGTATTTTTAGAACACATTTTTAGATAGCAACACTTTTGCAACATATTAAGAGCACATTTCTAGATAGCAAAGTATTAAGAGCACAATCACAACGCAAAAAGTATTTTCTATATGAAGTTTTCTAATTCACAACACATTAATGTGTTGTTAATTTGGTGACAAAAAGTGTTGTAAAATGTGCTTATTTTTGTGTTTGAGAATTTGCAGTGTCGAAAAATCAAGAATAAAGGCACAGCTTAGGTAGCATCATTTTCGATTGAGTTATATTTCATTATCAGCACCCGTCAAACTTGTTTAGTCTGTAAAGCGTTCTGCTCATTTTCAGGGGTTCCGAGCAATAAGTTTTTTATTTTTTGTTAATAATTTTAACACTCTCGCTGCGCATCCTGCGTATTCTATGAGCAATCCTGAAAGTGGCAAAATTGTCGCAACCCGCGATTTTCGTGAGCATGATTAATTCGTGAGCTAAGATTACTTTTCAGAATTTAGCTTTTATGTGATTTTTCTTCAAACTCAGTTTTCTGACAGTCTGTTTTTTTATGATCTAATTCTATATATGAAAAATTAAATTCAATTTAAAAAATCAAAAAACCCGACTGCGTAAAAAGCGAACTAATTAATTATTTCTCATCAATGTGAAACTATTTTTTTAACCATTTCGAAAAATCGTTATTGTCCTCGTGAGGGCAGGAAATCAAAAGCATATCTGAAGCTTTTTATTGGTTGAATCCGCATTTTATTAGTTTTCTGATTGGTCTATACAGTAACCTGTATTTTCCTTTACTTTCAACAGAGATGGATACTTCTGTTGCCACTATGGCAAAAAAGTAATAAAAACTACAAAAAAAAATAATAATAACTCAGAAACAAATTGAGATACAACTTTCAAACAAATTGTATTTAAATGTACATTTTTTTTTCTCTATACGAAGGTGTAAAAAGTAATAGTGTGGGATGTTTAGAAGTTTAAGAATTAAATTTCATTTAAAATGGATCGTCAGATTTCTTGGAAATCTGACGATGGAAAAGCCTTTTCCCGAACAGCCAATGAAATGCTTGGATAATATGTAAATTTCAGGTGGATAATACGTACGAGTCGCAGGCGATTTTTGTCGCTTGCAATTTTTACGTGTAATGACACTATTAATGTTTAATTCATGGCTTACGTAATGTATGACCGGCTCCGTAGAAATTAAAAAATTTAGAGTACCTAAAATTGTAAAACTGAAATTTCTTTTAAAATTTGTTCATGATAGATACGGGAATGTTATTGTTTAATTCATGGCCTACGCAATGTATGATCAACTCAGTGCGATTTTTTATGCCTTAAATTTTAGCCTTCGAAAAAAACATTTTCCAAATGGTCGTTGTAACTTGTTAAATTGCTTTTTTTTATTATTATTTACTTGTACTGATGACTTTTAAGTTGTGTTTAGTTGTTAGTTCCTATCTATAAACACTGTTTTGATGAGGCCTATAGATGTCTATGATGGTTAGAGTTTCAGTAAAGCTAGAGATCCTACCTACACAACTTCCAGGTTGTGTCATATTTAAACGGAGCTTGTGACTCTAAAATAGTCAATGAAACATCGTCTTCATTTTGAAAGACCTATCCACTGATAGGCCACTCAATAGGGTGCGCAAATTTTTTTTTTCGTCTCTACCGCCCTTTTGTATTTTACGACCGACATTTTTAATTTATGAAAACAAATAACCCTCGGATAACCTATCGGATATAACCTATAACCATCGGATGATTAAGACGAATTGATAGAGACCTCATTCATTAAAATCCGTCCAGCCGTTGGGGTGTTTCGAGGGTATAAAGAAATCCACATACCCAGATACGCGTGAAACAAATAACTCTTCTTTTCAGTCGGGTAAAAAAAAATCTTTTACATTTTTTTTTTTTTTTTACATATTTTAATTCTAATATATATGCAGATAATAAAATAAATGCGCATTTTTTAACCCATTTTATTAAAAGAATTATGTAGCGAGAGGATTAAGGGACAACGCTAATGTTATAAAAATTAATCAACAACATTTAGAAATATAGATTCCCGGCAAAAATTAAATATTTTTTATGTAAAAAAGCAACAAACAATACTTTTTATATGTAAATGAAGCAATACTGAGCAATGCGTTCTGTTACACAAGTCTTTGAACAATATATATTTTCAAAATATAGAAGACTATATGTAATTGTTGATTTGCTATATTTTTGTAATTTGCGATTTTGGAAGTGGATATTCATAATGACATATAGTTTATAATTTGCGGATAATAGTATCATACAAAATTAATGTTATAAAAATAAATAAATAGCATTTAGAAAGATAGATTTCTAGTATAAATTAAAAAAGAAATGCTGAACAATCCGTTCTTTTAACTAAAATAATTTTTTAACTCTCTGAGTTAAAATTTCAACAAATGGAAAAAGAGGGGCAATTTAGGAATTAATGTATATAGTTTAAAAATTAAATAATTAAAAAAATGATTTTTATTTTTTAAACTATTTAACATATGCCCATATACTTATATATATAATATATGATGTACCCTTATATATATAATATATGGGTATATAATTATATGGGTACCACATAATATATAATTATTTAATATATTTAATAAACCGCCGCGGCGAGCGGCCTCTTTTCGTCCGCAGCCCTTTATTTTTCCGCTTATTCCGACTCTTTTGCGGAAGCAAGGTTCATACGGCCCCAGCTACGTCCCGAGTGAAAGACACTCTAGCGAAAGCCACGTTGGAAAAAAAATTCAAAACTTGCAACCGGACAAATTTAAAAGAGAAATTACACAAATTAAAGACACCGAAAATCGGGATGGGAGTGCTCGGGGCGATGAAGCTACCGACCAACCACTGCTTCTTCTAGCTTATTATTAGTAGGTTAAAGCTGGTACTGATATTAATAAATTCTTATTATTTAAAGTAAAATGTCTTACTAAAATTTAATATGTAAAAACAATAAAACGGTGGATTGAGGCCACATCTATAACCAGTTTATAATTTTTATGGTGTTGAAAATTACACTTAAATTACACGTAGGTGGAAATGGGAAGTGTGTTTTAATTTCGTAAAATTTAATTACGATTTCAAATAATAACGAATTTTCATATAAAAATTTTGCATTTAAATTTTTTCAAGACATTTTTATTTGTTGGATTATCTTTTAAATTTTTTACATATTTTTCTTTTTGTATTTTTTATTCTTTCGCGTATTAAGTGATAATTTTTTCGAAGACTGTGGTCCCCCAACACAAGGCTTGTTTTTATATTATATTTAAGAATATTTCAAGTATATTTCAGGTAATGCAGGGTCAAGTCGTAATTTTTTTAACTGGATCCGTTAATATAAGGTTTTTCGCAATACTTATTATTTTCTTATACAACTAGGGGCTCTTCACCCTACGAGCTATTATTTTAGACAATGTAACTCATAACCAATTTTTTGTAAATGCTATCGTATGTAAAACTTCAACATAGCATCTTTAAGGGAATATGTATTTTCCTAAAGTGTACATGTTTTACTTTTTTATATGATGGTTGTGCTTTCCAATTTAAACAAAAATATAACTATGCAAATATGCCTGCAATGATTCCGACTACTTTCTCAATTAACTTAATTGAACTTATGTTTTTTTCAAATACTCTTGGTATGGATGCTGCAGATATATTTTTTGTTGTCATATAATGATATATGTGGAATGAAGTGCGTGCTAAAAAAGCAATTCAAAGACATACTGCTTATTTTGGCAAAAGAAATAAAACAATAACTTTTCATTACTTTGCGAGAAAATACCAATAGCGAAGGGCATTCAACAAATACAATTTGTTAAAACCATGCAAAATGACACTATCTGCTACAAACCTTACACTAACATGATTCGTACAAAGAATTTGTGTTTCATTAAGTAAATCATAATATAGGATAAATTGCAAGTAATATTATTCATAATGAAGATAATGACTTATTCTGTTAAGTAGCAGAAACTGAGAGGTTGCTATGTGGTTACAGTGTTTGTTAATTTTAGAATTTTTTACATTATTTTATATTATTTTAAAATTAAACCATTATTAAAAGTTGTTCTGTATGGAAAATAACTTTTAAAACTTATTTTAATTATTTTGTTTAGTATTTAAACTGAATTTTTGCTAAAATCACATTATGGACAAAATGTCACAAGAGTAACACTTAGCATTTTGCAAAATGAAAAGTAACTAATTCATGTGTTATCAGATGAGTTCAATGATTAATTCTTTTGAAAAAGATATAATTACTCTGCTATATTCTGTAAATTTTATTTCTATAGTCTGATATAATTCACAGAATTTCTGCGTCAAACACAATTTTTGAAAATTACATTTTTTGTGGTCACAAGAGTAACAAAATTTTCATTTATTATCTAGCCTAGTAAAATGCTTTTTGTTACAAATTGTGCATGGTTTATGAAAGTAGAGTACATGTAATTTTAAGAAGTTGCATCAAATTTATCTTAAATATATTTTGTAATTAAAGAATTGGAAATATATATGGAAATTTGCTCTGATGGTCACAAGAGTAACAGTGGACGTTCCCATAGATATAGATAGATAGATAGATATAGATAGACATATAGATAGATAGATAAAGTTTTTTACTGAGGTTGGTTTTGGTATCTAGGGGTCATGATCGATGTAGATCTGCAAAAATTTTCAGAAATTCCAACATAGGGGAGAATGTAATAGGTAGTATTTCGTACGAAATCTACCTAAAAACAGTGGCGTTCTCCCTGTATATGGGTTTCCATTAATTTCCCTTTGATTGGGGGAATTTTAGGGTCAAATCAGATGATACAATGGCCTTTGATTAAATAAGATCAGTTAAATATTTGAAAATATGCTAATATAAAATGAATGAGTTTTTGTCTCTAGGCATTTTTTAACAACGCTATAAGAAAGTTCTTTTAAATATGGCATTTTAAATGTATCGTTTTAAATTTGATGTAATTTTCACCAAAGTTTTCTTTTTAATGTTCACGTGAAAATACTTTCGTTGTTAAATTGGAAATATTGCTTGCGCTGACTTAGAATTCACAACAATAGTTGAAAAAACGATCTCAAAACATTAAATAAATGTCTCGCGCAAATACATTTTTTAATTAATTTAAAGTGTTTTGCAATATTATTATTTGGTCATTCCAAATATGACGTAATTTCTCGTATTTACTGCTTTCAACGCGTATTAATGAATTTATTATTTCAACGATTTCTTTCTCTTTTTAATATTCACGTGAAAATACCTTTGTTGCTAGAAAAGAAAACATTTTCATTTAGACTGCTTTAGAATTGGCATCAATAGTTTAAAATATCTTCTAGAAATTTGAAATGTCTCGTGTAAATATACTTTTTAATTTAAACTGATTGGCAATATTATTATTTGGCCATTTTACGAGGCTAACGAAAAAGAAAGGCTACCGCAGTGCTTTACACGTATCTTTTTTACAGACCGCTGGAGTCACGTGATGCTCGAATGCACCAATGCAGATGTACGAAATCAGCATCACGTCATTCTAGAGGTCTGTAAAAAAAGAAACGTGGAGTACACCGCGATAGCTTGTCTTTTTCGTTAGCATCGCCATTTTAAATATGACGTCATTTCATCCATTTACGACTTTTAATCCATTTTAATGAATTTATTATTTTACAATTTCCTTTCTCTTTTAAAATTCACGTGTAAATAAATTTTTTATGAAGTAATTTTCAATATTTCCCTGCTTTTAATACGTAATCATTTAATTCTAATTTTAAAGGGTTTTTTTTTTATTATAATAGTCACGTGTAAATAAATTTTTAATTTGAAAGAAATATTATTCTTCGCGCTGTTTTTAAAACTGGCAACAATTTAAAAGAATACCCTTTTCTAAACTACGTAAAAAATATTTCTCGAAATGCTGAAAAATTGAATTTAAAATGGAAATAAATCCTTAAAAAATGAGTCAAATTAAAAAAATGAAGACAGACTGCACACCGAGAACTTGTAATATATATCCTCAGAAACAATAATACAATAATTAAATTCCTATGTATGCTTTTCGCTCCTATAAAACCTTTGTAATGGAACGATTTTGATCAACTTTAACATTAAATATCTCTTAAAATAATTATTCAATTTAAAAACTATCTGCATCAGCGTATTTGTCAAACATATTTGTATAACATCACTGATTTTCATATTTTTCTGTGCAGCAGTTTTCTTAATATTATCAAAGAAATCCCTCCGGTCACAAAAAATAATTTCAGTGGCGATTAGTTACATTTTTTTAAAATAGAGAGATTCATAAAACGCTGCGAACACAGGACTAAGTTTACGTGATAGATTGTTTTTCCTGGGGGACGCCTGGCACGTCAGTTAGTGTTAACTTTCATAATTCGTTTTTTTTTTAACATAATTTTCATTTTTATTTTACTGTCTACTTTATTATAAATTGCATTGGATTTTCTTTAATCGCACTTAAAATAAAACGCAAAAACTCACTTTAAATTGGTATCAGGATTACCTTACCAAATCTAAATATTGAAGAATATATAATAGAAACTAATTAATTATTTCTTTAATCAATAAAACTTTATAGAAGAGAAAAATTTCAGCAATTAAAATTTATACGTGCCTGATATTTACGCATGATTACTATTTTTTTCTTTTGAATGACATTCTTCTTGTAGTTTAGAAAATAACATTTCAAATTTCGCTCTGACTTAAAAAATATTAAAATACCTTTCTGTTTCCAATTTCTAATTTTTGATATTAAATATATATTTTTGAAACTTCTCATTATGTATGATATATGAAATAATATTTTGTAAGATTGATAAATTATTGAATATAACCTTTTTCAGATATCTTAAACTGAAATTAATTATGCGAAAGGAATATTCTGAGGCATTTAATAAATCATTTTAATTGCACATATATAAAAATTTCAGATACTCTCTTTCGAAAGATAGTTAATTTATAACTTTATCAGATTGAAACTCATAGTTTTATGAATAACTAAAATCAGATTTCTTTTTTATAAAATTGATAATTATAAATAATTTTTAAACTCAATATTTTAAATTAGCATTAAAATACATTGGATATTTTTATTTTTTTACGTTAATTTAACTTTGGTTAAAATAGTAAAATATTAGATACTTAGAAAATTTTCATCAACTCCACCAGTTGAAAACATGTTTTCACCCTGATGAAGGCTGTGGATGCAAGTCAAAAGTACACGGAGGTTAAATAAAATCTATATATTAAAACTTTTAAAATTTATATTGTTTAAGGTCACCTCTTAAGTAATCGACGAACTTTTAAAGTTCGCATTATATTTTCTATGAAAATATTTCAAGTGATCCATTATTATCAAAATCCTAATTTAAATGTTCATACAATATAGAAAGATAGACATTCAATGCAAAAATACGCAATAATAACTTTATTATCAATTTTTACTTTTTAGCTCATTTAGTTTTTTTTTTAATATACGTCAAAAATAGCTTATTGCACTTTCTTTGTTTTTAAGGATAAATTTTTTGCTAATAATTTACGTAATATAAACTTACCTAATATATACAGATTTAGGAAAAATATTATATGTAAGGAAAATCTGTTTCTTTCATAAGATGCATTATATTCAAATCATTCGTTTTAAATTTTTCGTGAAAGTCAAAATATTTTTCAAATGAAGAAAAGATTTTGGTTTTGCATACACCGAGCTTTGTGAATACAAAAAAAAATTCAAATGAAACATTAAGAATCTTTCAACTATCAAATAAGAATTTACTAAAACATATTTTCTATTGCGGGAGTGATAGCTTGCCTAGGGAGAAACGATATTTATTCGATGTTCGAATAAATACTTCAAAAATGTATTGAAAATGTATTTTGTATTCATTTTTATTCTAATGCTGGAAATACATTCCATGACGTTAAGTCCAATGTAAAGCTTGAAATGGAAACACGAAAAAATTTTTGTGATATAAAAATTTGTAAATGTATCAAAAATATTCAAATTTTAAAGACCTTGTCGAAAATGCCGCATTTCGAATGAAAAATGCTTTATATTACTGTACCATATCTTTTAAATTCGTGAGCTATTCAACAAGACATGCGTTTCAGTTATAAGTGTATATATATTTAAGTAATCATTTTATTATACAACCATTAGAGGGTTCTTCTCCCATATCAAAATTGGAAACGATACCTTTAATAGTTTTAATAATAACTGGGTGTTCATATTTTACCAGGAATTACCCCGGGTGACGTTATAGGAGAAAAAAAAACCATGTTTTTTAAACGAATGAAACTTAGAGAAGGGAGGGCAACTATTCCACACTGCCCTTCCTAAATAACGTCTCTTCTTTAGAGAAAATGTGACCAGTAATATAATTAGCAAAATATCATAATGCTTAACATTTTAAGTATACTCTCAAATTTTCCATTTTTATAAATTATAAGGCACACCTTTTCACTAAATGACACTTATAATGACTGAAGTGAGTCAGCCTTTAATGGAACATATTTTTCTCATATATTAAAAATGGGCGCCTAAAAAAAGTAGAATATTTGAGTGATTTCTATGTTAATATGTATTATATGACAGTGGTATTTACTACGCAGCCCGAGAGCTGCATGCGTCCCACGATTTCTATTAAAGCGTGGTGGACATAATTAGAAATAATGTAGAAATACAGGTCACTGCAGTGTGTGACAAACTTTAAGAGTTGCTTCAGCTCACTAAAATAACAATACTTGAATAGGAAAGATGGGTCACAAACAATCTCATTTCACGCCAAGTTTTCCGTGGTTACAGGATCCGTGGATTACGGAACAGTTTCCAACACATTCAGAATAATATACAAAACTTCAGAGTTTAATAATGCAAAATATGTCTAAATGAAGAATTTGGAAAACACAAAACGCATTTGAAAACTCGATATCTGGTGTGACCATAAATATTCAATTAAATATACGATTTTCTTGCAGTTCTGTATAGTATCTACAGATATGTATGGTATTACATAGCATGCAAAAGCAACGTTCAGTTAAAAGTAAAGTTGAAAATTTACACTTAACATTTTCTGCCAATAAACGAATGTTGTTGAGAACTTTTGTGTGACGCTGTATATGATTCATAGAATTTATACACAACAAATAATATTTAAAAAAAAATTAAATTTAAAAACGGATACCACAACTGAAAACACTCTTCCTGCAATTATTTTTCGTAGGCTCCAATAGTTCAATTTTTGCTCATTCTCTTCTATAGCCAAATTTTTTGTTTGTCCCTGTAAATAAACGGTAAGTTCTATGCATACCATATTCTATAACAGGCATGTCAAACACGTGGCCCGCCGACAACTTCTCTTGGCCCGCCAAGCCTTTGACATTTTACTTTTGTTTAATTCAGTTGTTCGAACATACATGCTGAAAATACACTTTGCACGAACGCACCATTCTCGTACAGAAGGCAAACATCGGAAACATATGTATCAGTGTTGTCAGTTAGGCGGGTTTTTACTTAAATTCACTTGAAATTATATATTCCATTTGAAATTATAAAGCACCCAAGTAAATTTCAACCTCAAGGCAAATTTCATAATGTTATCATGTCATTTGAGAATATTAACATTTTGAAATACAATTTATTACTTTGACGAAAAAAAAAAAGTATTTGATTTTTAAGTTGCCAGGCATTTTTGCAAAAATCATCAAAAGGAAATTTGAATTTCAAGAAATATGGAAATCAATTTAATCTATTTCTCCACCTCTAATGTTTGATGTTGAAATTGTTTTTTTTAGAAATTATCACTGCAGTTAATCAAAATTCAGTGCAATTCCATATTAGAGCGAAAATATATAGATATAGGGTTTCCAAATTTCTGTATCAACTGACACCCCCCCCCCCCTGTTTTTAAGTATAGTATGCAGTTAGATATATTTTAGCTATGTTCGGTGTAGCACTTTTGAATTGCGATGCGTAGTTGCCAGCCTTTTGTTATTTTTCAAGTCAAAAAAGCATAATGTGGACTACAGTTTCTTAAATAAATTTCTGATTCCTTGTTTTTTTAAACTTGAACAATCCAGAAGACTGACAACTACGCCTTAACTATATAAAGATTACCAGAGCCAGCATGTACAAAAAAAATTAAAAACAAATACGATTTAGAGAATTCGATTAAATTTTGTAGATTTGGTTCATAAAAATAATGTCGAGTATTTTTTCGAAAAAGAATGCAAAATAAACTATGAACTTAGAAACTTTAACACGACTGCATTGTATACGTACAAATTTTATTCCGTGCATTGGTAGTAATTTTCTATACTTTTTTAATTTTGGCCCGCGGCTTTGTTTATAATACTTAAATTGGCCCACGGCGATAAACGAGTTTGACATGCCTGTTCTATAATAAGTACCTTGAAGTACGCCTCTGTGATGTATATCAATTTGAATATGTTTAAAATACTGTACTATCATTAAAATACACGGCAAACAGTTTTCCCCCATAGTCCGTTATGTAACGTAATTCTTTTGAGTGTCCCTGTAAATGAACAGAAAATGCTGCACACTTCATTTTCAATGCAGGACATACCATAGTAAATCCCAATATCAAATATCCATTTTATGGTAATCGGACTATATTTACGCGAGTTAGAGCAATAACAGGTGGGCAGACAGGCTGACGGACAGACGAACCGAATTCATAAACTGTTTTCAACTTTGTTGGAAAGTGTTAGAAAGATATGATGTCTGAAAAATCATCTATTTTAAGAATGTTCGTCGTTTATTAAAAGCTAAAATATGTTTTATTTTGTATCAAACCATAGTAATAATAATAATATTATTAACAATCAATTGTGTTGAAAACATAATCGATTCATTATATTTTTAGAATTTAAAAATTCTATCTACACATTTATTAGATGAAACAAAAATCATTCAACTTTCACCTGATAGAAATGTCTCTATTGCATAATCAAATGGTTAATTCGTTTAAACTTTTATTCTGTTTTCGTCCGATAGATGATGACACTGTATATTCTTTTCTTATGATTGGTTGAAACAATTATCGTTTGAGACCTAACGAACTTTTCAAATTCAGGATGGCTTGATATTTTTCTTTTAACCCTTTATCTACTGACGGTACTTATAAGTGCCATTAAAATAACTTGTTATAAAATTCATTTAATACCTCGATTAGTTGTAATATATTTTGCAATGAGTTATAGATACAATAATTCAGCTTGTTCCAAAAACATTATGAGTTACACAAAACAAAAATATTTTAAAAAGAAGGATTTCTTTTGCCTTTATTTATTTTCAGCTTTCTTGGCTTTGGGAAGGGGGGGGGGGAGCGTAATTTTTCAATTCGGGAATATTTTTATATTTCTATTGCAAGAACATTATATTTGTACATTTCCAAATTCTACAAAATACCAAGACAAATATTTAAAATAAAAGATTTGAGTGGGGTTATAAATATTGGACAAAATCCCTATACATTCAAATTTAATGAATCCTTCTAAATCCTTCAATCCTTCTAAATCCTTCTAAAATCCTTCTAAAATCTATGATATATAAATCTTTTAATGTAGTTTCAAAAATTCTCGAAAAATGCTTTAGAAGATAAAATTTTCATGAATTCATAATTCAGTACATAAAGGGTTAAAGCAATGTAAAAACTTTTTCCTGAAGATGGTCATAGATGATGACCAAAACGTCAATTATTATAATTTTATTTTAATCTTTATTTAGATTTTTAACTTTGCAACATTTTGTATACACCATTTATTAAACTTATGATTTTATTTTCACGTTAATATTTAACTTTTTTATGTTGTAAATGTCTAGCTCATTATTATCTCTCTATTCTAAAAAAAAGTAACTACCGCTGTCACCGCCGCCGCCGCCGCCGGTTTTGAATTTTTTGTGACTGGAGGTTTTTCTTCATTAATATTAAGAAAAATAATGCACACAAAAATATAAAAATCGGTGGTTTTATACAGAAATGTTTGATAAACACGCTGAAGCAGACAGTTTTCAAATCGAAGAATTATTTTAAGAGATATTTAATGCTAAAGTTGGACAAAATCGTTCCACTAAAAAAGTTTTATAGCAGCAAAAAGTATACATGGCAGTGTAATCATTTTTAGATCATTTTATGCGTTAGAATTTGCCGGAGTGCAGATTGCATTAATTTTTTTATTTTGACTCATTTTTTGAGGTTTTATTTCTATTTTAAATTCAAATTTTCAGCATTTCTAGAGATATTTTTTACAGATTTCAGAAAGTGATATTAATTTAAACTGTTGCCAACTGTATAAACAGAGGAAGCAATAATGTTTGCTTAAAAAAAAATATTTATACGTGTAAATAAATTAAAAATTTATCTACACGTGACTATTATAAACAGAAAAAAAACATTTGGAATTAGAATTAAATAATTATGTGCAAAAAGCAGGAACTTATTAAAAATTACGTCATAAAAACTATAATTACACGTGAATTTTAAGTGAGAAAGGAATTTGTAAAATAATAAATTTATTAACATGCGTTAGAAGTATTAAATAGGAGAAATTACGTCATATTTACGTCACATTACAGTTATTACATAAAAGGAACACAAAATAATATTGCAAAACGGTTTAATTTTAAATATTGCGCTAGACATTTATTTGATATTTTGAGAGGATACTTTTCAACTGGTATTTTCAAGTGAATATTTAACAGAGAAAGAATAGCTTGGTAAAAATTACGTCAGATTAAAAACGATTAATTTAAAATGTCTCATTTAAAAGAACTTTCTTTTCGCTTTGTTAAAAAATACCAGGATACAAAGACTCTGTTTACTTAATTCCTTTTATATTAGCTTATTTTGAAATGTTGTTACATGTGTCTACGTCATCAAGTTATTTTTATTTCGACGTTTTATTTCTATTTTTATTAATGCTGTACTAATTTATTTGTTCTTTCGTTATTTAAAATAAAAAATTATGTCAATTTGTATAATTTGGCGAGGGTTTGGCGATTTATATAATTTGGCGAAATTGGTCGACGGGATAATCAAGTAGTACCGCAGCGGATTTGGCGTTAAAATCCCCCAATCAAAGAGAAATGAATAGAAATCCGTTTATAAGGAGTTCGCCACTGTTTTTAAATTGTAATTCAATCTTTCGAAATCTTTTTAAAGCCGATCAAATTAGCGTGCATTTAGAGTCTGCGGTGTCTGGACGGGGGTTGGCGAGCGTAGCTCGTAGGGGGCCGAGCCCCCTAGTTTCTTAAAATAATATTAATTTTAATTTTAATGCTGATGTATCATCATCTTTACCTGTAAAACATGTCTGTTGAACATGGAAATGATTACTTCAGAATTAACAGCATCGTAAAAACCGATAATCCTGTTTAAGAAAACTATCTAATAGACCATAAAGGTACTCTGAGATGCCTCCGAAAATCAGTAGCAGCAAAAAAACTTTGTTTTTATATATGCCTCTTTAAATCTCTAAAATAAATTGATTTTTTTGGTTTCTTATAATAAGCAAAGCTTTTTTTAATTGTGAATAATTTGGAAGAGGTTATAGTATGCACGGCGTTCGAAAATTACTAGACACATTTTAAAATTCAATATAAAATCGACTAATTGTCGTACAGGAATGCGGTTTGGACTACAATGCTTCTCAAGAGGAAAAGTCTTTTTCAAGCGATTGAAAAAAGTAGTTAGAGTTTTCGATCGTACTTGTCGGTATGTTTGCTTTCAAACATGCGTTTGTTTTCCATTTTTAGATTAATTTTGTCGCTGTGATGTAGAAATGAGGAAACCAGCGGTAAGAAGCCGTCATTTCTGTGTCACAGCGTCAAAATTAATGTGAAAATCAGAAAAGACGTATGTTCCAAAGCAAACATACGGACAAGTTGCGCCATCTATGATCGAAATTTGGAAATGCTTCCGAAAATCAGTGGCAGCAAAAAAATTTGTTTTTATATATGTCTCTTTAAATACCTAAAATAGATTGGTTTATCGGATTTCTTATAATAAGGAAAGCCTTTTTTTCAATTCTGAGTGATCTGAAAGAGGTTGTAGTATGCAGGGTGTTCGAAAATCCGTGGACATATTTTAAAATGCAATATAAAATCAAGTAATTGTCGTACGGGAGTGCGGTTTGGACTAAAATGCTTCGCAGGATGAGGTGTTCTTCAAGCGAATGAAAATAATTCGTTCCAAATTTCGATCATAGATGGCGCCACTTGCCCGAGTGTTGGGTTTCAAACATCCAAATTTTCTGATTTTCAGCTTAATCTTGAGGCTATGACACAGAAATGATGACTTTCAGCGCTAGTAAGTCATCATTTCTGTGTCACAGCGTCAAAATTAATCTAAAAATTTGAAAAAACAAACAAAAACACATGTTTGAAAGCAAACATACGGACAAGTGGCGCCATTTATGATCGAAATTTGAAACCAATTATTTTGATTCTCTTGAACAGATGTGTTATTATACCTCCATCCGCCATCTTGGATTTTTTTTTGGCGTGAAAACCCCTTTTCCGCCAAGTACAAAATGTCGCCAAGTAGCGATATATGCGCATGTTAGACTTAACGAAAGAAATGTAAATAATGATGAAAATATGCGCATGTTAGGCTTAACAAAAACAATGTAAATTTGTCTCATTTACATATTTTTTCGTTAAGCCTAACATGCACATAAATCACTAGAAAACACAATAAAGAAAATGTAACAATGTAATTAAAAGCAAAATTTCAGGAAAAAATACACAAATAAAAATATTAAATTCTCAAGATTACTTACTTTTTTTTTTTTTTTTTTACATTTGAAATACACAACACTTTAAATAATCAAATTCGGAAAAAAATACAAAAATATTAAATTCTAGATTATAATAAGCTATAAAATTAACCAGACGGTATCTCTAGATTACTTTAAATATGAAAAAAAATACAAAAATAAGATTAAATTCTCTAAATTCTCTTGATTAAGCAAACAAATTCCGAAAAAAATACAAAAATAAGATTAGATTCTCTTATTACGACAAACCCACGTGCAACCATCAGACAATTGCGTCCTTTTACGGATTTTCATGTCTCCATTACATTCACGGCAACACATGCTGGATTTAATCAACCCAATTTCTTTTCAAAAAGTAAAAAACAAATCTCTGTCGCGGATTAGCTCCGAAATAAACAAACTACTACCATCGCCTTCTTTGCCCAAAATAGGCCTATTTCCAGAAGTGCGGAAAAAGGCCAGGTGTTTAGCGATGACGTCTCAAATCGGGGAAGCCATAAGAGCAAAAGCAATAAAAAAAATCACTAAATTGAAGACTGAAAAAAAAAAAAAAGAGATACAACCTGGTCAGTGATAGCACGTGGAAATCCGTCAGCAACAAGATCCAGGATTGAAATGAATGTTCCCGCGATAATGCCGGTTCTCGCGTCGTAATAAAAGGGTTGCCAGAACACATCACTCGACGCCAACCGTCGGGTTACCAAAGCGATAAAAATCGCCAAAAACCCAAGATGACGGACGGAGGGATAATTACACATCTTAGCCGAAAACTTCTCATCCTGCGAAGCACTTTAGTCCAAACTGCACACCCGTACGACAATTACTTGTTATTATATTGAATTTTTAAATATGTCCAGGAATTTTGGGACGACCTGTATTTTCGTTCGTGGTTTAAAATATTTTGTTAGATTAAGACATATGTTTTTTGTGGTGTAAAACAAATAAATTTAAAAGAATCCGAATCAATATCATGCGAAGAAAAATAAGGAACAAACGAGGGTTTCATTATCCGGTCAACAACATATTTCCTTATCTGAGAGGATAAATTAGGTTCTCCGTCGGAATATAAAAAGATCCAATTTTTCATTTCGAGATTGTATCTCATACTAATTATTTTAGATTTTTCTAACAATTTACATGGCTTGTAGTACGTTGATATTAAATTATTATGCGTCTATTTTCATTATTTGCGATAAATAACTGGAGGAACTCGTTAAAGTGTATATTTTTATGCTATTCGTTACGCAAGTCACTAATGCATTAATCAACTTGAATACATCTTCTGGTATATTATGTATTGTTGGTATTTTTGAAAGTAGAAATCTAATTAGGTAACGTAGAATTTGAATGTATCTAGCATAAAATTCATGCATAATTATATCACAGAATTCTCTGAGTGTATGTAATAATTTATTTTTAACTGGTATATAATCTTAATTGGAATAATTTTGTGATTAATTATAGATAGGGTCGTTATGACAGAAGAATCTAAAGAAAATATATAGAACTTAACATATATAAATAACATTCAATTTTTTTCCTTTTTCAAACAAACAAACAAAAAAAAAATTATCAAAAAAAAAAAAAATCATCTATTGACGGGTACTTTTAAAAGGTAGAGAAAATATATACTCTAAATTAATTTAATAAGCTATTGAATTATACTTTGAATTTTGAAAATATTTCTTAAAATACTTATACTATAAATGATATTTACACTTTTTAATTGAAAATAGCAGCATATTATATTTTTTCTCAACTTTTGTTATTAGGTGTGTTCATAATTATATAAATACGCAGCACCTATAGTCGTCGTCTGGTCTGTCTGCCTATAACAGCGCATAAACTACCTAACCGAATGGTTTGAAATTTAATGTATAGAATTTCAGAAATTTGTCAAGTTTCAGAATTTTGTCGAGTCCTTTCAAATTTTATGAAAATCGAATCAAAACTTGAAAAAATATTAATAAAAGTTTTCTTCATTTTATTAAATCCTATCCTACGGCATTAATTCAGTGATATCCCACGATATCTAATGATTCTAGGTTGCTATGGTAATAACATCCTATTTAAGTTAGAGTTCTATTATTTCCATATTACTGAATTTAATCTATACAATCGTAATAATTTTTGCATTCATGCAAAATACGAGTGCAACAGCTATTGCACCCATTTCTTAATATTTATAAAACTAGTTATAGTGCGAAACACATTTGCAACGTTTGACGTATAATTTACTTCTTGTTTAAATTATGATTAATTTGGAAGAGGTTTTTGTATATTTTTCGTTCGTTATTTTATTTTATTTTATTTTATTTTATTTTATTTTAATTTTTTTTTTTAGATTAAGACGTATTTATTTAGTTATTTTACAGCGTAGAATAAATAAATTTAAAACAATCCGAATCAATAGTATGGGAAGACAAATAAGGAACAAACGAGGGTTTCATTATCCGGTCAACAGCATATTTCCTTATCTGAAAGAATAAATTAGGTTCTCCGTCGGAATATAAAAAGATCCAATTTTTCATTTCGAGATTGTATCTCATAGTCATTATTTGAGATTTTTCTAACAATTCACATGGCTTGAAGTAAGTTGATATTAAATAATTATGCGTCTGTTTTCAGATTATTTGCGATAAATAACTGGAGGAACTCGCAAAAATATCTATTTTTATGCTATTCGTTGCGTAAGTCACAAATGCATTAATGAACTTGAATACATCTTCTGGCATACATATACTGTGCATTGTGGGTATTCTTGAAAGAAGATATATAATTAGGTAAAGCAGAATTTGAATGTATCTCTCTTTGAATTCATGCGTAATAATATAACGGGATTGTTTGAGTGTATGTAATAGTTTATTTTGAAATGTTATACAATCTTATTGGAATAATTTTGTAATTATTAATAATTGTGTTCGTTTTGACAGAAGAGCCTTTAGAAAATCATATAGGACTTAGAATATTTAATAATCAATTTTTCTTTTTTTCCGACAAAATTTTCCATCATTGAAATCAAAATCTATTGAAGTAAAAATCATCTATTGACAGTGACGTTTAAAATGTATTAAAATACGTAGTCTAAATTATTTTTATAAGCTACTGATTCACGCTTTGAATTTTTTTATTTCCTTACAATACTATATTATGAATCAACAATATTTTAACTGTAAATATGAGCATATTATATTTTTTCTCGTCATTCATTTTTTCTTTTAAATGGAATGTTTTTAAATGGAATTTTCAATGTGTTAAACACTTTGGATATTGTTATTTTATATTGAAAGTACGCCATTGTACTTCTGAATAAATTTTTTAATGACCAATATATTTTTATATTTCTCTATCTTTACAAGAAGAAAGTATTGGATTCGTGAAAATTTTCGACTTCCGGTTTTCGAGGGATTTACATGTTTTAGGGGCCGGAAATCCTAAAGAACATGTTTTTACAAAATGTCTGTCTGTGACTCTGTCTGTCTGTGACAGAAAATGTGTGGGCGCTCTAACTCAAGAACTAATGCATGGAATTTAATAAAAGTTTGTATTCAGTTAGTCTCTGATATAAATTGCTGTATATTAGTTTTTGGTGTAAATCGCCCTACAGGTGGCGCTGCTATGCTGCATTTTTAACGATTTCCGCTATGCGAATTTTCACGATTTACGCAATAACCCTTTCTCAAGAACTAATGCACAAATTTTCATCCGACATCAGTTTCCCCTTAATGTTGATACAATCAGTTGCTGAATAGGCTTTGGTGTTAATCTCCCAATAGGTGGCGCTGATATGTTGGATTTTTCACAATTTTCGCAATAGTTCTAAGTCAAAAACTTATGCGCTGATTTTCATTAAACTTTATATTCAGTTAGACGTTGACATAAGTTGTTGCTGAGTAGGATTTAATGTAAATCACCCAATAGGTGGCGCAACAGTCACCCAACAGGCTATGCTGCATTTTGTTGGATTTACACGATTATTTGCTATATCTCAAGAACTAATGCATGGAATTTCGTTTCTTTAAAATCCTCATGATTGCCATTTAATTTTTTCACTATGATAGTGAATTTTGAAGTATTATATGTATGGCCTGAAGAAAGTTTTGGATTTTCACACCCTACTAGTTATTAATCCTTCGGTCCCAAACAAATATTAACAAAAAGAAATAATTTCCATAAAATTATTTTTTGCTGAAATGCTTGAAACTCTTTTCTCTCGGAATATAAATTATGATACTGCGTGCAAAGACTGGATGAAAAGATGGAAAATTACAACTAATAAATGTAATAGTTACCTGTAAATTGGATAAAAAACGCTAAAAAAATCTGTCCGTAAGACAACGATTAAAATAATTAAGTGATAACTCGTTTTATTTTATTTTATTTTATTTTTTTGGTACTTTATCCTTATAGGGACCTTGGTGGGTTTTGGCACTATTTGTTGCTTCAGAAAGTTAGATTTGTTGCCAAATGATATAGTGATATATATATATATATATATATATTATTGTTTTTATATACAATTTACTTCTGACTGTACATAAAATAGATTCGATATATTTCTATGTATTAAATAAGTTGTAAACTTGCATAAACATTTATAATAAAACACACATACTACAATATATATTAAAAAACACATACATAACGCCTGCATTCAACAGTTAAAGGTATATATAAATATTACACAAACATACATACAGTTGGGTTTATTGTATGTACGTCTGTGTAATATTTAGATATACCTTTAATTGTATAAACATTGAAAAAATTGCTTTTGCATATGAAGCAGCCAATATGCATGAAAAATTTCCGCCAAATCCTTTCTTTATATATTGCCAAGGACCCTATACTGGAAAAGTCTTTCTTTATTTTTAACATTAAATGTTTGTTTATGTAAATATATATATATATATATATATATACTAGCGAACTTGCCCGGGTACGTCAAAAAACAACAGGAATTGCGAAAAAGTTCTGGAAATCACAATAAGATATCGCGAAAAATTTTTAAATCGCTGCACAAATTTCGAAAAGAGAAGAAAAAATTATATTGTGTTCGAAGATTGCAAGTTGATTCCTTTCACTAATGTGGAAAAATGGTAGTAAATCACTAAAATACACTAAAAATTCCATACTACATTCTAAACATACAAAATTCCCGAAATTCGAAAATTGCTATGCGAAGTCCGAATAAACTTTATTGAAATGAGGGCAGAATGTATTTTAGGTCAAAAATGGAATGTAAAAAAATTGCAGCAAATAGCGAAGAAACGTAAAAATCGAATTAAAAATCTCAAAAAGTTCAAAAAGTCAAAATTTACTATAATTGGATAAAAGTTTCAAATCTAATTCCTTCGACCTGCGGGCTCTCTTAAAATTTATGTTTTGGAAAGCATGCTAAGCATTGTTTGATGTTACGTTTATTCATAATTTAATTTACTTGGATTACCTTTAATACAATTAATATAATTCCTTAAGTTAATATTAGTTTTTGTTGCATTAAAATATCTCAATTTGTTGATTTTCTCTAAGGAAGTAATCCTTATTGTTTTACAATGGAAGTCTATGGGAATTTGGCGAAATATTAGAGATATCGCCAAGTTGGCGTCACTTTTGGCGACTAAATTTGGTCGCCAAATTGGGCGATATATCGCCAAGTTGGCGACAAACTTTGCGGTATTTGGCGACAGAACTGTGTCCCCCATACGGTAACACCCTTATAGGCATGAAGATGCATTAACTGCTCTTAAATAATCGCATTAAAAATCGCTGTACGAATTCCGAATAAACTTTTTTGGAAAGAAAACAAAATTTACTATATTGAGTTAAAAGAAAGAAACCGTATTATTTTCACTAATGTGAAAAAATCACCTCAAAACATTAAAAAGTGCTAAAAATCGGATAAAAAATTAAATTAAAAAAAATCTAATCAAAAAATCGAAAATCGGGCTTCGAGGTGCTAAACTTCATATATAAACGTACCTTTCTCCCGAAATTTTGTAGTTCTACGTGCAACGGTCTCTTCAGAACACCGTCGACACACTCACTCACACACAAACTTCTTTCTTTATTATTATACTAGCGAACTTGTTCGGCGTTGCCCGGATACTTCAAAAAACAGCAGGAATTACGAAAAAGATCTGAAAATCTCAATAAGATATCGCGAAAAAATTTTAAATCGCTTCTCAAATTTTGAAAAGAGAAAAAAAATTATATATTGTGTTCGAAGATTGCAAGTTGATTCCTTTCACTAATGTGGAAAAATAGCAGCTAATCACTAAAATACACTAAAAATCACATACAAAATTATCGAAAAATTCGAAAATTGCTATACGAAATCCGAATAAACTTTATTGAAATGAGGGCAGAATGTACTTTAGGTCAAAAATGGAATGTCAAAAAATTGCAGCAGATCGCGAAGACACGTAAATATCGCATTAAAAATCACAAAAAGTTCAAAAATCACGAAAGTCAAAATTTACTATAATTGGATAAAAGTTTCAAGTCAAATTCCTTTGGCCCTATAAGTTCTCTTAAAATTTTTGGTTTGGAAATCATGCTGAGCATTAGATCAGGTTACTTTTATTCGTAATTAATTTACTTGGACTCCCTTAAATACAATTAATATAATCCCTTAAGTTAATATTAGTTTTTGTTGCATTAAAATATCTGAAATTGTTGATTTTCTGTAAGCATGTAAACCCTATTGTTTTACAGTGGAAGTCTATGGGAATTTAGCGAAATATTAGGGATATCGCCAAGTTGGCGTCACTTTGGCCGACTAATTTTGGTCGCCAAATTTGGCGATATATCGTCAAGTTGGCGACAAACTTGGCGTTATTTGGTGACAGAACTGGATCCCTCCTACAGTAACCCCCCTTATAGGTATAGAGATGCATTACATGATGTTCAATAATCGCATAAAAAATTCGCTAAAAATTCAAAAATCGCTGTACGAATTCCGGATAATTTTTTTTGAAAAGAGAACAAAGTTTACTATATTGGGTTAAAAGAAAGAAACCGTATTCTTTTTCCTAATGTGGAAAAATCGAATTAATGTAATCCCTTAAGTTAATATTAGTTTTTGTTGCATTAAAATATCTCAATTTGTTGATTTTCTGTAAGCAAGTAATCCATATTAATTTACAATGGAAGTCTATGGGAATTTGGCGAAATATTAGAGATATCACCAAGTTGGCGTCACATTTGGCGACTCATTTTGGTCGCCAAATTTGGCGATATACCGCCAAGTGGGCGACAAACCTGGCGGCATTTGGCGACAGAACTGTGTCCCTCTACGGTAACCTCCTTATAGTAATGGAAATACATTAAATGCTGTTCAATAATTGCATAAAAATTTCGCTAAAAATTCAAAAATCTCTGCACGAATACCGAATAACCTTTTTTGAAAAGAGAACAAAATGTACTATATTGGGTTAAAAGAAAGGTACCATATTCTTCTCACTTATATGGAAAAATCGCCTCGAAGCATAAAAAAGCGCTAAAAATCGCATAAAAAATTAAATAAAAAAAATCTAATCAAAAAATCGAAAATCGGGCTTCGAGGTGCAAAAGTTTATATATAGACGTACCTTTTCCCCAAATTTTGTAGCTCTACGTGCAGTGGTCTCTTCAGAACACTGTCGACACACTCACTCTCTCACACACAAACTTCTTTCTTTATTATTATATATATATATATACTAGCGAACTTGGCCGGCGTTGCACGGGTACGTCAAAAAAAAAAAAAAAAAAAAACAGCAATTACGATAAATATCTGAAAATCACAATAATACATCGCTAAAAAATTTTAAATCGATTCTCAAATTTTGGAAAGAGAAAAAAAAAATATATATTGTGTTCGAGGATTGCAGGTTGATTCCTTTCACTAATGTGGAAAAATAGTAGCAAATCGCTAAAATACACTAAAAATCACATACAAAATTCCCGAAAATTTCGAAAATTGCTATACGAAATCCGAATAAACTTTATTGAAATGAGGGCAGAATGTACTTTAAGTCAAAAATGGAATGTCAAAAATTTGCAGCAGATCGCGAAGAAATGTAAAAATCGCATTAAAAATCGCAAAAAGTTCAAAAATCAAATAATTTTTTGCCATTTGCCGAATGTAATGGAGACTTTTGAGAGTCCCTGTAATTAAACTACACATCCGATTTTCATATAATTTGAAAGGACTTAACAAAATTTTGCAACAATTATATATTTAAAATTTCAGACCATTCGGTTGGGTAGTTTTTGCTCTGTTATATGCGGACAGACAGACGGATCGAACGACGACTATAGGTGCTATGTATTTATATAATTACGAACACATCTAAAACCTGTTTACCAACTGTTAATGTATCCCCATAGAATTTTAGAATGATTTACAATTTTGGAAAACATTCCGCTTTCTTCAGGAACTATAAAAAGAAGATCATTGGTTAATGTCACAGCAAAATATTTTTTCAAAATTTATAGAGATATTTCTGTAGTAAAATTTGATTATTGTAATAGGCTTTGAAAAGTTATGGAATAGCTCTTTGAGCGTAGAAATGTTCTTGATACTCTGTTAATCATATTATTTCTTATCTTTCCGTGTTGCTTTTACGTCTGAAGGCTTTAACCAGTGAATTCAATTTATATGTCTAGACACCCGATGTCTAACTAGCCATTTTAGTTTTAAGAAGCAATACCTGTAATTAGTATGAAGTGTAATAGTTGCTTTCAATGCCGTATTTGAGTCAATGTCTTTCTGCTGATATCTACACAGGTCGACAATGGTTCCATAAAAAACTTAAAATTCGTTGAATACTCCAAAAAACTCTTATATCATGTATTACTTTATGTATATTCTTATATCATGTTTTAATGTTTCAGTTATATATACATCTTTTTGTCATCATTTTTTTTTGTCACATATCGGCCTCCATGTAGGATAATGGCGCCTGGTGCATGTAAAAACCATCGTGGGTGCAAAGTCCTCAAAGTTACCTGCGAATTATACCTGTGGAGGTGCCTTTCCAGATAAAGGTCTCGTCACCTGACCAAGGTTCGAAATTACGAGAACAACTTGAGTAGCAAAGCGCAGGTACCTAACAACAAGATTAAAATGTTAAGTAACCGGATTAACTAATATTACGAATGAAAATCAAATTTTAAAATAATTGCTTAAAAGGCGCAAAGGCCAACATAGTGAAAAAGATTCCAAGCCGGGACTCGAACCCGGGCCATCAGTATAGCGCACTGACGTTCTACCGACTAAACCACTTGGAACGATACCTAGCTCGGAAAATTTCTCACTATTATATGTTGGCAAGGTTATAAACGCAGCACAAGATGGAATATTTATCGTGAGTCACCGACCTGGGACAAACACGATGTTTTTCACTATGTTGGCCTTTGCGCCTTTTAAGCAATTACTTTAAAATTTGATTTTCATTCGTAATATTGTATGCAAGGCAAATGTTTCTCTCTGGAATAATTTCCATGTATTAATACGGATTAACTAAGTTCACAATTAGGCACAGCTGATAGGAGGAGCATCTAGGCAACCGTCAGATTTATTGCCGCTATGCGGCGATTAAGCGGTCACCGTCCCGATACCAGGTATCAAACCCATTCAGCTGGGGCAACCCGGCAGGTGGGGGCCTGGTAATCGGTTAGAAAGAAAGAAAGAGTCCTTCCAGACAAATTAATTATAAGCGACAAAATATTGATATTCCAGGAAAGAAAATTTAAAATTTAATTTAATATTGTTCTAAATTAGTGTTTTCATTTCATTTTCTTTATAATTTCCCAAACACATAAAATAATTGCTTTAAAATTTTCAGTATGCTTGTTTTAAAATATGTTAAACCATTTGTAATGAAAATTTTTTCTAACTTTGGAGGACGTTCATGTTACTACATAGAAACCAATCGTTTTCCACAGTAAGAACCCCTTCTTTAGATAAACTTCTGGAATTTGCCAATCCCAAAACTTTTGTTCTTTCTCATACATGTTAATATTTCAAAAATTTGTCAGACATGTTGAAACTGCTTTGTTATTACAAGTTTGCGCTTCATTTTACTAATCGGAGTAAAATCTCAATCATAATGTTTAATAAAATCTTTAATTTTCGTTATTCTGTTGTCCATCAACTGTATGAGAATCGCAAGGTTAGCTGAATGCGAATGGCCCGTCACTCCATGAACGCCGATGTACGATAGAATTATGAAAAATCGAGAAAAATCGCTATAACAACGATTCCTGCAGATTTTTACCAAATTCACGTGGCAGATTCTGGCCATAGCCAAAAACACGCACAATGAATTTGATTCAATTCTATGCATGACTTCATGCACTGATAAACAATTGATACAATGAAAAATTGACAATGAACAATTTACTGAGGAACAATTGACAATGAACACTCATGAACAATTGATACAATAAGGAAAATGGCACAAAAATCGCTTAGCAGGATGCGAAGTTCCCTTTAATGCTTGAGCCACGAATGTACATTATAACTACCAAAAATCTAGTAAATTATACAAAAATTGCTATTAATGCGCCCCATTGCGCCGGAATATTTTCAAATTCAAGGGGGATCAGCTGGCCATAGCCAAAATCATACACAAAAAATTTGGTTAAACTCTATGCATAACTTCATACCTTTTTTGATGGTACAATAATGAAAATAGCACAAAAGTCGTTATTACAGCACCACCTTCCGACAAAATATTCCGAAATTCAAGGAGGATCTGCTGGCCATAGCCAAAAACATACGAAAATAATCTGGTTAAATTCTATCGATAACTTCATACACCTTTTGTGATACAAAACGATAACACCGACATACTGACGGACAGACCGACATTTTGTATAGACACGTTTTTCGAGATCACCGACATCTAAAACGTGTAAAACTGTCGAAAACTGGAACTCGAAAAAATTTCAATGACAATACATTCTTTTTCTAGAAAGAAAAAAATAAAAATCATAAAAAGTTGTTTTCCCATGCTATATAAAGAAGAATATGCTAACCTTGAACCACAAGCTCCAGGGTAGAATCGTCATGGCCGTAAAGGTTGGATGCTCTACACGAAAAGACTGCGCTGTCTTCCCTCTTGGACGAATGGATGCTCAGCTGAGACGTCAGCCCTTCCTGGTTCTCGAACTGCCTTCTACTGTATCTGCGCTTTGGAAAAGAAAGTTAGTCATTTTTCTGAAGACAGCACAGGAAAAGATAAAATTACAACAGCAATAAAATATTCCAGCACACTTGGTTAATTTCGCTACCTAACTTTCCATTTTTTGGTTCAGGATCTGATTTATGTGAGTGATTAAAAAAAATCCACCAGTTTCAAACCTCAATCGTAAACAGGTAATTGTTGCCTTAATTTACAAATACGCACATGAAATGTCAATACTTTTAAACTTTAATGTATCTTTCAATACTGTTGGAATGGGAATAGATGACATTCAATGTACGTGAAACGGTGTATTCACACATATGAAAGGAAGTAAAGAAGTCGCTATATGCATTTAAGGCCTTGAAAAATAAAACAGGACAAAATATATTTTCTAAACAACAAAACGATATCGTGTGCTTTAATATTCTGTGCTTTGGAAATAAAAGTTAGTCATTTTTTTCCCAAAGACGTTACAGTGAAATATAAAATTCTAGCAATAATATAATATTGTCTTACTATTAGTTAATTTTTCTTTTTTCGTATGTTAAGATCCGATTTCTATGATTGATTAAAACAAAAACATTAATTTTAAACCAAACTGTAAAACAGGTGATAGTTGCCTCAATTTTCGAAATAGGACATCAAATATCTATACTTTGAATTTTTTTATTTATCTTCCAATACTGTAGGAATAGGAATAGATTGAATACACGTGAAACACCATATTCACACATATGAAAGGAAGTAAACAAGTTGCTATGTGAATTTATGGTCTTGTAAAATCGAACAGAACCAAACATATTTTCTAAACATCAAAAATATATCCTGTGCTTCGATATTCTGAGCTTTGGAAAAGAAAGTTCTTTTTCCGAAGACGTTACATGAAAGATAAAATTCTAACAATAACATAATAATGTTCTACTATTAATTAATTTTCGCTAATTTGTCTTTTTTCGTATGTCAAAATCCTTCTATAAGTGATAAAAAAAGACACCATTTCCAAAACTTATTGTTAATTAGGTGATTAAACAGGTGTTAAACAGGTCTTCATTGTTTAACAAAGGGATTTAACTTTTTAGTGTAATTTTCAAATCTGTAGTAATGTGAATGGATGACGATGAATGCACATGAAACGGGGTATTCACAACACTGAGCGTCACAATAGAACGGAATGCTACTCTCTATTCTGTTATATTAAATACAGAGTTCAACCCATGAATGCAAAATGCCATAAATTTCGGAAGAAAAACTATGGCAAAACACTGATTTTCTGCCATAGTTTAGTACGGGGTAGATATTCTCAAATTCTATTTTCTTTTTATAATATAACGACGAAGTTACAACAATTTTTACGGATTTATGTGTTTTACTTAAATAAACACAGATTTAATTCAATTTTATCTCAAATATTTTATTTCACCCAGTAAAAAAATTAAATTTTACGTATGCTCAACACGGAGCATGAATTTGTTTTTAAGTATTGTTCATACCAGTATGAAAAAAGGGTGTAGAAATAACAAAATTAGCGCTCCACTCTATTATACTGTCCAGTAATTCATACATGTGAATAGAAATAAGAAAGGGGTATGTGCAATTTTGGCCTCGTAAAGTCGAAAGAACAAAAATATATTGTCTAAACAAGAAAAAGGTACTCTGTACTTCAATATTAAGCAAGTAAATTACATATTATAATTAAACGACACTTCTTCTGAAAAAATTAACTTGGTTTGGCGCTTGAATTTTTGCATTATTTTTTTCATTAAATTACCTTCCCATTTGTTCAAAATTGTAAACATAAAATGCCGTCTAAATACCGTCTGTTCAAAGACTAGAGATGCGGAAAATGTATTTTATAACAACTTCGTATTTTTTTTACAATATATAAGACAGAACTGCTCATCAAATTTTTTTTCTTTAATATCTTTCATTTTCATTTTTAAAATAAAAGTCCATGAATTATATATATTGAGAAATAGTTCTTTTACTTGAAAAAAGCTGTTTGAAAAGCTCTATGGAGGCAGTTGTTCTTTAAATTAATATTCGAAGAAATATTTACTACTTTTATGATAATGAAATTAATTATTTTTGGAAATTCATAAATATAAAAAATTACTAAGTGTTACAATAGTTTTTATGTTAATTGAATAATATGGATATAAAAATAAACAACTGTACTGTTCAAATATAATTAACAAATATAATTAATCATTCTTATTTTACATAGAATTCTGTGAAAGTTACAAGGCAAGCACTTCAATTTATTTGAAATTTTGGATAAAAGGTTTTCAATTTGAAGCTGAATTCGTTCTCGAAATTCAGTAATACACTGTAAAAAAACCACTGTAGATTTGCCAGAACAAACTCGATCACAGTGAATGTGCTGTACCTTTCTTTGGATTCCTGACTATATTAACATGGAAAATACAGTAGTTGCGTAAAATTAACAGAACAATTTTCTGGAAATGTGGACACCAGCAGTTTGTGCTGTAAAAAAATGCGTCCAAATTGCCAGCACATTGTGCTGTTAATTTTACGCAACTACTGTATTTTCCATGTTAATATAGTCAGGAAACCAAAGAAAGATACAGCACATTCACTGCAATCGAGTTTGCGCGCGAGATGAACAGTACTTTGTACTGTAAAAATGTCGTTTTTTGTTTACAGTGTACATTTCTGATGATATTAAAGATCTCTGAATTATAAATAGGAATTTATTTTCAATTTGACAATTCTTTAAAATATTATTAATTTGTTTTGGACAGCGTACCTGGGAATCGATCCATTGCTCAAAACTTCTCCGTCTTTGTACCACGTGATGACAATAGGCTTATCCCCTTGAGCTTTGCAACTAAGAGATACTTGTTCGCCCTTTTTCACCTTCTGAGAGCTGAATTTCGACTTGAAATGAGCAGGTACTGAAAAATTGAAAATATTAATAATTATGCTTCTTCTGAATTGGTTGAAAACTTTGAATGTCACAAATTACATGAAAATACGGATTGCAATAACTCCACATTTGATGAACTTTTAAATTTTTAAACACACACTAGAAAATATTTGCTAACAGTTAAAATTCTATAAAAGGTTTTATATTTTTCTTTTAAATGTTTTTTAATATATGAGCAGTTGCTTCGAAACCCAGCGTTTGCTTTTGCATTGCATGATTTCATTCGTTTCTTTGGGGGAAATGAAATCTTACATTATTGTAAATTTAGAAGACATTTACAATAACAATTTTATTAAATAAAATATTTCAAATGATAAATTATATTTACAACTTAAGCCAAAAGCTTTGATAATAAAAATGCATATGTTCTCCAACTTTGTTTGTTAAAAGCTTTTCGTTCTTCCAAGATTTGGCTTCTAATAGAACTACGCACATCACGTAAATTTTACCGTACCAATGTTAAAAAAGTTAGATAACTTTTTAACGCACAAATGGAAAAATCAATTTTAAATCTGCAACAAATAACTGTTTATGATGTCATCTTGCGCTGCATATCTCTATTTCGGAGTTGGTGGAAATTACGTCATTTGTGTGAACTTAATAAAAATGACTTTGTTTTGGTGAACTTATTCAAAAGCATTTTATATTTTTGAATTAAAATAAATCCTTACAAAAATGTAATTTGTCTCGCTAAACATTTTATTTTTAATAGCCTTGTGAAAACTTTTAATCTCCGTCTTAAGGCTATAGTTTATAATCTGTTTTTCTTCTTTAAACTTATTTTATCTAAATAATGAGCAATAATTATCTTGTTAAATGCAAGCAGATTAATTTATTTTTTGTTTTACCATGTTTGTTGAATGTAGATTTTCAAAAAGGTACAACAATTACTTTATGTTAATTAGTCCACAGACTGTTTTTTTTTAAATAAATTGATTTTTCAAGCATAAATTACGGTTATTTTCTATTTCTTGGAGCTTTATTAAAAATGTAATTAAATCACAATATTGTTTTCTCGATCTGCTCAAATTAAACATGTTTATTTTTATCAGTTTGACTAAATAACATTAGTAAAAAATAATCTCTATTAAATTTACTTTTCTCTCTCTTATCCACAAAAGTATTTACAAAAATGACGTCATTTGAACAAATTTTTTAAAATATTTCAGTTTATGAATTTATATATATATATGCTTTCAAAATTACATTTTTCTTGCTTATTCCTAAAGTTTTAATACGTAAAAATAAGTTTTATTTCTCCTAATTTTCTTCAAAAATATAATTCAAATCACAATATTGTTTTCACTGTCTATTCAAGTAACATTAGCTTAAACTTTCGATTTCAATTTGAAAATAACATCAAAAAGAGAAATATAACAGACCTTGTCTTTCTTTCTTATATCCGTTTTATCCTCAAAAGTGGAGTAATTTAATTACCATCAATCACAATAAATAAATTAATAAATAAAATTATTAATAATATTAGTAATATCTCGAAAACTAAATAAAATTTTAAAATTCTGAGACCACTTTTAACATATGCGGATCCATGCGGATATCCGGAATTAATTTTACTGTTCAACGTTCCATATTCTAGGAGAATTATCTCTCAAATACAAACGGCGTGACACATTTTAATATAATAGATTCACCTTATTTGAATCGCGCGTAGGTTTTCTTATTATTGAAATGTCACAATAAGCTAAAATTTTGTTTTATTGGGTAGAGATATCAAATGTATTTAAAATAACTTATTTTATTAAATGATTTTAAAATGTGTTTAAGATAAGTAATTGACAAAAATATGTAAAAAAAAATCTCAAAACTGCGAATTTTTTTTAATATAAGATATTCAATTTCTAAATTCGATACTTTATGTACATAATATCAGGCTACTTTGTGAATATATAAGGTTTACGGCTTCTGTAAAATTTTTATGAAATTCTATGCAGCCATTTCTTAGAAATCATGCGCGCAATGCCCAAAATCACCGTTTTCAGAAAATTCCTTTTAACCCTTTCAGGGGCAAGTAATTGTGTTTCTCTAAAGTCGAATTAACAACGGAATCTTCGTAAAATTTTATTGCAAAATAAGGAAAAGCAATTTTACAACTTTTTTTCCACCAAAGTTAGAAAAGCAAAATTTAATAAAAATTTTCTGGTGCAAATCTTCATTAATCGTAGGTGGGATATAATATATCCCACAGCCTCTCAAGGGAAAAAAGATTAAATTACTCTTTGATCATAAAAAAATCAAACTGTTTCGGTCATAAATTCCCTTCTAAAGCGAATTTTTGCTTGAGGGTTCTCTTACAATGTGCACTAAGAATCAAATTTTAATATAAGCTACTAGAAAAAGGATTTTCTTAAAGAAAATCCTTTAAAACTTTTAAAATGTGTATTTTTTACTTACCATGAACATCGATCGTAAGCATTTTGCTCAGCCCGGGGCCAATTCTGTTGTATGCTTGGCAAAGGAATGAACCACCGTCGCTAGGTCCAGCCTCCAAGATAAGTAAGGAACCATTTTCTAAAACTTGCATCCGAGCACTGCTCATTATAGTTTGAAATGCTTCTGGCGTACCATGCTTTCCTGAAATGCAAGAAAGAATTTTCATAGCACAAAAATTCCCTTTAATTGATTTTGATGTTTTGTAAAAAGCTTATTCAAGACATTGTTTTTCTTTCACTATTGGTACTGGATCTTCTATTTTGAATGAATACCAACAATTCCAATTACCGCTTGTTTAAATTTCACGAGGAGAACTCGTTATCATTATGCTAAATACACATATTTAGCTTGTTTAACTTGATATGTAAATAGTACAATTTTGTTTAACTCTTTATGTTCTGGAGGTACTTTTAAGTACCAATGAAGCAAAGTTAATTAAAAAATTATTTAACCCATGGATAAATAAATGTAGATTTTACTTTTCATGCAGTGCGAGTGTTTTAAAATGTAACTTGGAACAAAGTAATCGCAAAATTTAGAATAAAATTTTACTTATATAATTCGAATAGGAAGAAAATGCAGAAAATGTACCTAAGCCCAAAGATCTGTTATTTTTTCCAGAGGTTATTTTCCTTTTACTCCGCTGTCTTGATGTGCTCCGTATGTCACCACGCACACGGAAAACTGTTGACAGTTCGATTAATTAGTTCTCTTAATCGGTACCTGTACATCAGAAAAGTGTTTTTTCACTTTTCGGTACGAGTGATACATAAAACAATGCTCAAACACAAATTCACGGTGTTCACATTCAAAGACCATGGCATAACAACAATTCCAACGTGCTAAGGACATACGTATATTGGTCCAGCGTTACCGACCAATTGAAAATTCTCTATTTTATATTTCGTGGGCTTAATGCGCGTTTAAACTTTGTCTTAAAAAGCTTGCTCTGTACTTTGATTGATCACGTTTAGGATTCACAGAGAAGTAGTCAAAGCTAAATATTTCTTAAAGTTGTTATGTTCTCTACCATATACATTGATATAGCTTTTCTCTTTTTAAAAATGCGTGCTAACACGAAAATCTTTCAATTTAAAGATAGGATCACAATGCATTTATACTCATTGTTTTTATAAGAATTGCGGGATTACCATAAGATTAGTTTTTTTTTTAATTGTTAATCTAATTATTTTTGTAAATACTTTATAAAAAGGGCTATAACTACCGATTTATTAAATCAATTTTATTGAAAATTCATAATATATATTATTATTAAGAAATTGTAAGGCGTGAAGCAATTTACCATTTGATACGTATTAAAGTAAATTTAAAGTATTTTTTAGTCTAAAGAGATAGATGGATGAAAAAAGATAACTCATTCGTGTTCTACCGACGACAATTCGCTGTAAGCATTTAATATAAAATTGACTGTATAAGATTACTTATAATTGGAGACTAAAGACTTATCGGGGCTTCTTGTGTATTTATTTGCTAAATAATTCACGTAAAACATCACACTATCATTTTTTGTTGGTGTGATTTTCCGTGAAACTTGGTTTCATACCAATAAAATTCTCCCTATTATTTTCTTATGAAGGTGCATGTTTTTTTCTGATGTAATTTTTCGTAATTGATAATTTCATTTTGATTTAATTTTGATTTTGAATTTTCCCAGTAGCAGAAAATTCTCCATGTGTTTGCAACAGATACTCCAAGGGCAGAAAATAATCTGCAGGTAAATTATTTTCAATGGAAGCGTTAATCAAACGATCACTTACCTTTGACGTTATTGTGCATTTTATTAATTTTACTGATAACAATCTTAAGTTTTTGTGTTAAGTAATAAAGAGTTAAACATAATATAAATCGAAATAAAGGTTCATTAGAAAAATAATCTGCAAACTAGAAAAGAAAATCTGGGACGCCCGTCTCCCGTCTCGAACTTTCTGCTACCGGGTGAATTTTAATCTTATTAATAGCAAGTAGATAAGCCAAAACAAAAGAGGATCAATATTCTACTTAACATGACTTTTAGCATTGAAGAAAAAATCAGAATAAAATATTTATGGAAAGTTATTGACATCTGCTTTCGCGAACAAACTCACCTACAAGCTGTTTCCACCTTATGATGGGCTTTGGATAACCATCAGCCTGGCAATCTACACGAATCGAACTTCCTTGGACGACTTCGACATCTTTTGGTTCAAGGATCCATCTGGGTGGAACTAAGGGAGGAGAGTTCGACATAAAAAGTAACAGATGTATAAGATATAGGCTATTTTAATAAAAAGTAATATGAGATGAAATATTGTCAATTTTGTTAGAAAAACATTTTTACGCTAATAATACACAAATGTTTCTCAGCTGAGGTTTAAAAGCGATAAAATGTAATTAGCTTAGAATTCGCATTTAGATTACTTCATAATACACGAAACGTTTTTAGGTGCGTGCGTAATTATATAAATACGTAACACTTATAGTCGTCGTTCAGTCCGTCTATCTGTCTGTCTGTCTGTCATCATATAACAGCGCAAAAATTACCCAACAGAATCGTTTGAAATTTAAAACATATAATTGTTGCATAATATTGTCGAGTCATTTCAAATTTTATGGAAATCTGTTGTATAATTTAATGACAGGGACAGTCAAAAGTTTTCCTTTACATTACGCCTAATGGAAAAAAAATGATTTCAAGTGCATTTTAAGGATGTTATAGCCTTTCGAACAGAATGAAATGGATAGTCACTTATGAAGCGCACTAAAATATACATTCAGTACACTATGCAGTGCAAAACATATATATATATAACTAGTTATAGTACGAATGCACCTCATTTGCCACGTTTGACGTGCAATTTCTAACTTGTTGTATATAAAATATTGTAAGAGATAAGGTCAAAGTTTTAATAAACAAGCCTTAGGATAAATATTGAAAAACCTTGCAATACCTTATCTCTATGATATGCATATCTTTATTTCTCTCTATGTTTTATTATATCTGGATTATCTTTTACTATCTCTATATATTTACCCTGTTTATTTTTAGAAATTTATTATTATTATTATTATTATTATTATTAAAATTATTTTGATTATAGGTTTTTTTAATCTTTTGAAAGAGTGGAAATTAAAGACCATAACCTAAATAATCAATAAAATATACATTATCATTTAAAAACGACTAAATTTCTCTTTCTATTGAAGATAAAAATAACTTCTGAAAAAAATGAGTTACATTTTTTTTATCATTTATAAACTACATCTTTGTACACAATAAAAGTAAATGTGACTGCAGCAAAGTACATTTTTTTTTTTAATTTTAAGGCTTGTTTATTTTGCTCTTTTAATATATTTTATGGTAAATTTTATGTAATTAAGTAATAAAGATAAGAAATTAATCATAATTTATTTTTCAATGTAACTTCTATGTTTCAGATATTTTTTTGTCTTTCAGTGGGTTCAGTGGTACGTTCCATAAAATTAAAAAAAAGATCTAAAAACATTTATACAAAAGATTTAAAAACGAAATCACTTTTTCTTAAACAACAATTACAAACTTTTCTACCTCTAACACCTTGTCCCTTAAACTTAAGTTTAAAGCATATTGTAGAACAGTAAAAAATAATAGAGTAAGAAACTGTTCGAAACTTAACTATTCAGTAACAATGAAGCCGTGTGATTTGCTTCCGCATACGGGTTCGAAGCTAAGCAAGTGTAGTTCCCATTGTGCTTTTGAGATGCTTTTTCAAAGAACAAAGTCGAAGTATATTGGTTAATAAACTCCACGGTAACTCCTAAACTTGTTGGTTGTATGGGTTCTCCGTCTTTCTCCCATCTGAAAGTTATTGGAGGGTCTCCAGCCGATACCATACAATTCAAACTTGTTCTTCGTCCTTCTCGCAAATTTCCTGGGAAACTAAATTCATCGATTACTGGACCAGCTGAAATGAATATGAATAATTTGAAATTTAATTTAGATCTAATACAAAAACAGAAACAAAATTGTAAACACGTGAATAAAATTATATAAACAATAACTAAAAAACATTTCAATATCAGCTAATAAAATTTAAATAATAAGGCTTTTCAATTTATTTCTTAAAATTTATAATCGATAGCAAAAAAATCCTCAATAGAAAAGGATGTTAATTACTAAAACAATTTACCGATATGTTTTTGTATGTATGAAAATTATTATTTTTTGTTTGTAATTCTTAAAGTTGTAAAGTTGTAATACATATTTTAAAATGTAATATCTTATTTTATGCGAAATATTTGGATAGTCGATAAAAATAGCTTATCTTTTACGCATATTTTATACCAAAAAAGCGTTCTTAAAAAATGCTTTAGTTTTGTTCTTTTCCAAAAATTGAAGAATAATCCAAATTACTTTTAGCAATTCATTGAGTTTATATACCTTTAACGTACGAAATTCTAGATAACTATCTGACTCACCCGGCGTAGCCCGGGCAGACTGTCATTGAAAGATAAGTACTACTTGATTGTCCCGTCAACCAATTTCGCCCAATTGTATAAATCGCCAAACTACTCGCCAAATTATACAAATTGACATAATTTTTATTTTAAATAACGAAAATTAGTATGACATCAATAAAAATACAAATAAAACGTCGAAATAAAAATTACTTGATGATGTAATAAACACGTGTTACGTGTTTAATGTCAAGTGAATATGCAATTTACGATCAGACATTATTGGTATTGTATTTTGGTCGATGGGATAATCAAGTGGTACCGAAAAATATAACAGTGGAGCGGTCTTCGTAAAAAAAGACTGAATAATATTTATTTAGGCACAGATGTCATATACGTATCATGTTGGCTTGATTTTTTCTGATGCCAAAAAGATCGAAGACAAATTTTTGTGACAACTAAAGCAATATCAATGTTAATTTCAGCAGTAGAAAGTTTCCGCTTAACAACATCAAACTGATATTTGTGCATTCCCCGTTTGCGTTTTCCTGGTGTAATTATCATTTTAATCCTCGTGGTACACTAATTTGAATGTCATATTAACTAATATCTTAAGAGTTTATTAGAAATCAAAATATTACTAAAATCTTAATGTTCAAATACTGCAAATATATATGTAGCTGAATAATTCAATTTTTAGATATATACTGGAAAATATTTTCTGTTATGACAAAATTTCACTAATATTAGGGAAAAAAATAATTACATTTCCGATATTTTTCTAAAAGTAGATATTCTAATATTGGAGCCCATCATTTATATCTTACCTGAAGTAACCCACCATTTATATCTTACTTCAATGTTGTATTTTATTTAGTTTACATTGCTGATTGCCAGCAACTGCATTGCAGGGATGTTATTGTGACATCAGAAAAAGTTACGAATGTCACAACGATATATCATACGTCGTTGACGTCAGAAAATACCACGAAACTAATTGCGACAATTTTTTAAAATATGCAAATACTCTGCCACGTTGTTTTGATAAAACAACTGCAACAGCAAAAAAAAAAAAAAAAGGTTTTATAGAACAAACATTTTATATGACTGTTGATTTTTTTTTAATGTAAACTATATCTGTGCGAGTAGATGACACTGTCCTATCAAGCTCCCGCTGTCATTTTCGGCTGGAAAAATAAATGTTTAAAGCTAGAAAACAGGAATTCTGCTTTTTCAGAATTTAGTGTCGCACCCGATGAAAAAAAATATATATGTGTATAGATATAGATAGTTCAGTTTTAAGAGTCCAAACACGCGCTTTTATTTTATATAAAATGACGTCATCCGCATCCGCTAAAGAATTCCTCATTTACGATCCAGTAAAACAACATCTACAGTAAAATATGCATAGGACGTGACTATCACTGAAAAATACACAAATCCAAAAAAAAAAAAAAAAAAAAAAAAAGATTTCGTCATTCAAGAAACTGAAAAAAAAAATCGTATATCTCATGATTCATATGCCTTCATTTGTTTGTAATATTAATATAGATACATAAATTTAGTTTATAATGGCTCCATGTTTTATCAGAAATCATTCATTTTTTTTTTTCAAAATAGCACGTATTTTAATTACACTTTTTTCGGTTTTTATGACAAAGTGGCAACAAAAAGATACAATTGCTATTTTTCAACTATTTTCCCTTTACTTTCTACAGAAATGGAGTACTTGAGTTGCCAAAATTAAATGCTGCTAAAAACTACACAAAAATTAATCATTAAATTAAATGGAGATGCAGTTTTCAAACAAATTGGATTTAAAAGTACTCTTTTTTTTTCAATACGACGGTATAAAAATTGAAAATGTGTGATGCTTAGAAGTTTAAGAAATTGCAGTAGAGATTATTTCGTGCAATGTTACGTCTGCTTTGTTTTATGGTTGGCTTATACAACGGAACGTTAGTTTTTGGAGACGACCCATTAATAGGTGGGAGAAAGAAATAGCATACCGGGGCCTAAAAAGAGAGAATATTTTAACCCTCTAAGAGACCTGACCTATGCAATTGTGTAGATGATCCTAAAGAAAAAACATTTCCCTCTTTTTCTGCGATTTGAAGTCGAACCTGTACCCACAGAATTGAGTGGATCCTCCCATAAGATAACTTGACGTCGGTTTTTTTACCAGACTGCCAAGAAGGGTTATGTGTTTTATGCGTATCTGGGTATGTGGATTTCTTTATACCCTCGAAACATCACAACGGCTGGATGGATTTTAATGAATGAGGTCTCTATCGATTCGTCTTGACCGTTCGATGGTTATAGGCTAGATTTTATTTTGTTTTTATAAATTTAAAATGGGGTCTGTAATATACAAAATGGCGGTAGAGACGGAAAAAAAAATTATGCACCATATTGAGTGACATATCATTGGACGGGTGTTTGAAAATGAAGACAATGTTTCATTCGTTATTTTACAGTCAGAATCTCCGTTTAAATACTACACGACTTGAAAGTTATGTAGGTAGGATCTCTAACTTTACTGCAACTCTAACCTTCATAGATATCTATAGGCCTCATCAAAACAGGGTTTATGGATAGGAACTAACAATTAAACACAACTTAAAAGTGATCAATACAAGTAAATTAAAAAAAAGTAAGTAATATGAAAAATAGTTTCACATTGATGAAAAATAATTAATTAGTTCGCTTTTTCCGCAGTCGGGATTTTTTAAATTTAATTCACTTATTTAATATATTTTTTCAATCAAATCCTATTAATTAACGGAAATAACCCAAACTTTTCCTTTCTATCAAAAATCTTCTGGTCTTAAAGGGTTAAAATGTAAACTTATACGTTGTGTTTTAGATTGGCATTCAATCAAAAGAACCATACTCTGGCAGTGTTTGTAGAGCTAAGCATTGCTAGATGCAGTGAGTGATCTGCCAGCTCACTTTCTGAAAAGGGTAAAGGGTTATTCTACCAAAAACGTTACTTTTTCAATTTCGATGGTTAATTTTTATCACAATATTTGTTTATGGTTTTAGTGTTTTACATAATATAGCACATTTCAAAGATGTATATCTAATGGATACTGATGACTGATAAATATTTTAGTGGCTAGAAGAATAATTTAGTACCTTCGTAACGTGTTACAACTCCTTTCCCTAATATTATTTTCACTTATTTTGTAAAAGTGATAAACATATTACTCTTTAAATAACGTAGCTTGTTTCTCTAAAACATCGTTTAAAAAATAATAAATTTTATTATAAAAAATATTTTAAAATATATGTTTGAATTTCGGTGACAAGCCTTTCTTGTATTGTCCGTTGCCACAAAGTTATGTGCATTAATATATTTCGGCTTTTTAGTAATTATTTTCACCAAAATTAAAGCTTCTACTAAATTCCTTGTTTATGGAGCATCAGATGTAGAACTTCATGCAATATGGGTTTTTGAGTAAATGAAGGAGAAAAAGGCAATGATAAGTTACATTTAAATCGCGTGACTTTATTTTTTCTCTAAGTGACAAAGTGGAATTCCCCTTCCAGAAAGTGACTTAACTATGCTATAGAAATAAATAATTTGATTTTATTATTTACTAGCTAAAGTAAACGGCGATGTCCGGAATTTGAAGAATGTTTGTTCTGAAAAATCCATGTGAAAATTTAACATACAACATAAAACAAACAATTTAAAAAAAACAGTCGAAGTGTTGTACACATGAATCAAATGAAAACCCAATATAAAAATGTGTAAATTTATATAACAGATGCAGAAGAATACAGCTATAAATGAACTTATTTCAATTCATCATTGGAGCAATAATGTTAAAATACGCCAATATTTCCATAATTGAGCTTTTATCATGCTTCAATAAGTTTTTTCACACTCATATGAAGTAAAACTATATTCACCACGTCCTTTATATTTCCAATAGGACGTAATATTCCCCCTTTTTTTTAATTCGTCAAACTATTTATTTCATTTCCATTTTTCACGTGGAAATGTTGAAATAGAAAACTTATGACGTAATATTCACTTTTATTTAAATTCGTCAAACTAGTTATTTCATTTTCCTTTTTCACGTGGAAATCTTAAAATAGAAAAGTTATGATGCAATATTCCCTTTATTAAAATTCGTCAAACTATTTATTTCGTTTTCATTTTTCACGGGGAAATCTTGCAATAGAAATGTAATTGTCGTAGTAAGAATTTTATTGCGAATTTTTAATTGTTCACAACTACTATAGCGAAAAATGTTTCAATTTGATAGGAAATTGCTGTTAAATGGGTGTTTTTTAATTAATTAAAAATTAACTATAAATTATTTCGATTACGGATTACGTGAGTTGTTTCGACCCTGTTTTAATATACATGTACGTAACATTTCACAATTCTGACTTCCAAACTGTGGCTTTGTGTAGAATTACAGACAGACAAATTTTCATTTTTATATATTAGATATTACAGAAAAGTGCTGAATGAGAAATTGTTAATTCATTTACCAACAACAGTAACATCTAATCTTCCTCTTGCAGATACACCTCTGTTATTTCCTGCAGTACACCAGTACGTTCCATCATCTGTGACTTTCTCGACGTAGTGGATGACAAATTTGCCGTTCGGGCGGATTTCATGGCGATGAGTGTTTGGAAGAGATTTACCATCTATAAAATGAAGAAAAGTACTTTTTACTGGTAAAGTTATTAAACATTCACTCAGTGAAAATCTCCATAAAAGTTTTAAGCTGTATTAAAAGTGTGTATGGAAATTTAATGTAATGTCGTAGGAATTTCAGAATTGCATACGTTCCCTCAAATTGTTTTATCTTCTTAAGTCGCATGAGAAAAACTAATCAGACGCCTAAACAAATAATAGGTTTCTCAAATAAAAAGGCCTTTTATCTAATCACAATTTAGGAAAAAGCTGTGAATTTCTTTTTACAGCGCATGATAGAAGAAACTACATAGGGATAAACACAGAGATAAAATAAAATATAAAAAATATCAGAAAATGCCATAATGTGTGTTTGAATTTACTAGAAACTAAAATTTAATACGGAAAAACACACTTACTTATGAATCATCTTACGTGAAATTATGCACATAAACAATGAAACTCTATTCAAATTCAGAAACATGTTAATCTACAAATATCAATAAGTCTAAAATTATTAAAACACCAAATAAAATAAACTAAGACAGACTTGAGCACAGTTAAAAAATAAAATTTATAAAGACAATAAAAAACAATTAAAAATACAATATGTAAACGTTTCGCCAAGCGACACGCAAGGCATCATCAGTACAAAAAATATCCATTGCATTTCAAACGACAGAACAAATCAAGAACAGTTACAGTTAGCTTTTTTAAAAACAAACAATATTCGCTAGTATATATAATATATAATAAACAATATCCGTTTTTAAAATAGCTAACTGTAACTGTTCTTGATTTGTTCTGACGTTTGAAATGCAATGGATATTTTTTGTACTGATGATACCTTGCGTGTCGCTTGGCGAAACGTTTACATATTGTATTTTTAATTATTTTTTATTGTCTTTATAAATTTTATTTTTTAACTGTCTTAGTATATTTTATTTGGTGTTTTAATGGTTTTTAAATTCAGACGTTAAATGTACATGTACTGTAAGTCTAAAATTATTTAATATCAAATTATGTACTGAAGAATAGGAAAATTTCAAACACTGTGTATTTTACAACGAAACCAAATCGAAAACATAAAAGCATTGCATCAATGATGCTCTTGATAGTGATATCAAATTTTGTTTCATTGTAATTTTAAAGTTATCAAAACTGAATATTCTTATATATATATATATATATATATATATGTACATAATTTTAACAGTAGATAAACAGCAATTATAACTCACAATACACAAAGAAGAAATATATGAAAGAATATTTATGTATATATTCTTTCATATATACAGAAAAAGATGCATTTATTTTCGCTATATAGAATTTTTTTTATTATGCTTTTGATATACATAAAGATAATTACAGCATAAAAGTATGTTAATTCAATTTAAGATGACCATTAAACAAAATTTAAATTTATTCTTAGAATAAAATTTCAGTGATATTTTTCAAAGAAAATTTACAAAAAATAAATAACATATATTTCACCAAATTGATCAATAACAATTTAACTGAGATTACTTCTCTATACTGAGTTATTCTGCTAATTTAAATTTAGGGATTTTAAGCTTTCATTTAAAAAATTGAGTAAGCTAAGAATTTTTTAAAACTACTATTAATTTCTTTTTCGACAAATGCAAGCGTTTCTTCTTCACGATAAACTTTTCATTTGCAGTAACTGCGTTGGGGAGGCGGTGACTTTACATCACACCAGATATAAACACACTAATGAGAAATATATTCATTTAAAAATCTCTAATTACAAAACCAGTAAGTTCAATGAAAGAAATAAAATGGAAAAACTTGTTAAAATACCGATTTCTTAAAAGAAACTCATTTTTAAAGCCTCTAAATCAAATGAAAATTACAGATACCAAAACTCAGCTCGCTTATCTATTTGCACTTGGCACATTAAATCCGCTTTGATTCTCAATTTAATGTTTACTGAAGAAAAAATAAATTCTCTTTCATGTAGGGGATAATTTTTTTCTTGTTTTACAAACAAAAAGTAATTACTTTTTCCTTTTCCAGATTCGTTATCTGGATTTTCTTCTTCACTGTACAAATAGGTATCATCCATCATGAATTTTAAGTATGAACTAGATAGGAAAAAAAGTAAATACACTTGTAGGCCAATCTTTTTGTAGATGCAAAATCGGTTGCATAACTTACGTATTTTTATATCAAAAAATAGCCCTAATTCGGCAGCTAAAAGTTGTAATTTATATTCAGTTTTTATGTACACAATTTTAACACCAGGTAAAATAAAATTTGTGAGGACTATGTTGGAAAGATCGATAAAAATGATAAATAAAAACTCATGCGGTTCTTTCATAAAATATTCTGGAGTTACACCATTTAACTTTCCGAACTTGTTAGAAAACATTATGAGTTCAAATGAGAATTAATATAAAAATAAATAAACACTTAGACTAAAATCTAATTTTACAAAGTTTAAATGATCTGATGTTTTAAAGAAAACGAGCATTTTCATTCATAAAGCTGAAACATTTTCTTTAAATTGGCGTTATTTTCAATGATTTTTTTCTGCACTTATTAAGATTAAATCTTGTAAATTAAAGTAAACGTTAAACTGAATCATATATGCATTCCAATGGAAGTTTAAGTTGTTTTAAATTTAGATATTTCTCTATTGTTTCTCAACAAGATACAAAGTGAATCCTACTTGCTTATTACACAAGTACAACTCACTTGTATTTTTGTCTTTATTTATTTATGAAACAAAAAGTTTTACTACATTCAGTTGCAGACCGGTGACACTTCATTATGTTATCCACATATGATGACCGTGAGCAATAAAAATATTTAATTGAATATTGAGTTAAAAAAAGGAAATATTTATCGGTTTTCTCTGTCCATAGTATGATTGAAAAGGTTTTTTAAATGCCTTAGATACAAAACCCGTAGTCCTCTTTGTCCTAAAATATCTACAGTACTTATGGTAGGGGCATATAAGAAAGTTGCGAAACGGGGAGCTAATCGAAAACACTTTTTGTGGATATCATTTTTGTCATACATTCCTTATACTTTCCATGTGCTCAGAAAGTAAAACAAAACTTTTTATTCAAACCAAATCAGGATGTTTTCCTTTCCTGGAAATTGATTTTTGCTAAACAAATAACTACTCCAGGGTTCTGGGGTCAAGATAAATAAAAATAGAAAAATGTAGAAGATATAAAATATATTATATGAACTTCAAAAATTTAAAAAAAGATGAAGAACTTGGAAGAACTTAAAAGTACTGAGAAGTTTTAAATAAAATGCATATTTTTAACTTGTAACATCTCTTTTATTATTTCTAGTCACCTTTTGAGTAAAACAGTGCACTTTTTTATAGTTCAAAAAATATATATTTTATGTTTGAATCAAGGTGAAATATTGCGTTTTGTCTTATTTGTAGAAGATATTTTTTGCAAAAATCGGAGATTTGTTGTACGGTTATGCTTTTATTTAAATCCTGGTTCTTTTTCCGTGGTAACTCAGCCCAATGTTTAGCATGGTGACTATAAAATGTGGTGCATCGACAGATATTCGCAGATTTGATACTAATGCTGACTGCGCTGGGTGACTGTATAGAGTTTTTCTTGTACGAGAATGATATTCGGATAATTTTCTTTTAAAAAGTCCTGCATGAAGACATCACTCCTATAGCAATAGGGACATAAACTGGCTGATGATTAGAAAAATCCCATTCTTCCAGCCTAATTATTTCTTTCTGTCAACGACAATCTTTAAAATCTCGCCATAAAATTTTATCATACATTGTATTGTCTAATATCCACTTTTATTTTCCAAATAATTCAGTACGTCAGTTGCCAGTCTACTAAACACTGTCACTCTCTATTATTAATTTAATATTTAAATTTCCACAATTTAACATGAATATTATTAAAAAAAATATTCTTAATAGGTTCTGCAGAGAAGGAAATGATCAATAATAATAAGCTAATAACAAATATTTCATTGTCGTGCTAATGTAAGCGTATACAACTGTATGCTTTTAACTTTAAAATGTTCTAAACCTTATTATTTATTTCAAAATTTTGTAAATTTTTTATTGAAGAAATTTAATTTGAATGTATTTCAATTTGTAAATAGTATATACCGTTGACTTTTATTTACTTGTGTCATTTAAAATCTTTTATTAAAATTCATATATTAATAAAAGAAGTATATATTTTTAATGAAAATGCAAAGAAAGCCGTAGAAAGTTTATTGAACTGAGTTTAGAAAAATGTTTAATAATAGTGTCGGATTGTTTCTTGTAACAACGGAAAATCAAATTATTCTTGAAACTTTTCCATGCAAGTGATGATACGTAAGTGCAAATTTTCGTAAATGAAATTCAATGAAAATAGGCTAGCTATTTCATTAGATTGACGGAAGTAATTATCATTTTATTTTCAATGAAATTTTTCAATTTTATTATTATTGATTGAATTTGGGACAGGATATAATGATAACATTACATTATAGTAAATAACAACTTTTGTTTATGAATTAGACACATTATATAATTACTTCTACATTTATAGAAACATATTATAGGTAAATGATGTAAATGATGTAATAATAGTCTTTCGTAAAAATTCTAACAGAAAATTTAGTAATTTTTCTTTTTTAAAAACATTAGCTAAACAGTACTTTACTTATTAAAAGAAACTTCATAATAAATATTTCTCATTTGAACTGCAAAAACCAAGATTTGGAATACTGGAAGTGAGGGAATTAGCAGAGCATCGCCAAATGCAATATTTTAGTGATTGTTAAAACAAACAATCAAACAGCCACATCGTTTAAAATATAAAATAACGTTGAATATTTTCATTCCTGATCCCCGAAACATGTAAACAGTATGATAAAACTTTTTTACTATTTTTAATTTTTTAATTTTGTACCTTTCAGCAATTAAAAGAAGTATATTGTTGCAGGGTATTTTATTATGTTACATATATTTATTATGTTTTAAAATGAATAATACAGGGATCACTCACCTTTCTCCCATGCAAAGTGCGTCAAAGGATACCCAGCAACGGGGCATACAAACACAGCAGTTTGACCAACTAATGCCGTTTTATTTTGAGGTGGTCGTCCGATAGGTGAAGAAGGGACGTTAATTCTGCCTTGATGGGAGGCTGTACCAAAATCACTATCTGCATGGCAAGCATAGTCTTTGCTGTCACCCACTTCTACGGAACTTATGTTTAGAAAACTATGTACGACACTCCCATCTTGGGTAACAAAATCGCCCAGTCGGATCCGCGCAGAGGATGGTATGCTTTCTCCATCGGCAGTCCATGTAATTTTGGGTAACGGATGACCTTTGGCTATGCACCGGAGGGACACAGGATGACCAAGATTGACCACTTTATCTTCAAAACGGGATATGATAATGGGTGGATCAGCTGAAAAAAAAAAAACAATCACTCATGCACGAGATTTCAAAAATAATAGTAATAATAATTGATACTGTTAAATGTATTACCTAATTGTTAGATTAATTTTAAGTTATATTCAAACTCTCATTTTTATTAATTAAATGTATGAAAGGCACAAAAATTAAGGCTTAAGTATATCTGCTTATCAATCTGGGAACATTTATTTCTGTACATTTTGTGTTGTAGGTAGTGGCGGCTCGTGGCTGGTTTTGTAGGGTTCTACATGCATGGCTCCGACTTCTACGCTTTTTTGTAACCACAATTTTGTGACAGGCATTTTCTTCTTAATTAATAGTAGAACATATAAGGGGAAATTTTAAAAATGCAGATATATACTAAATTACTCAGTCTTAACAAAAAGGGTAAAAGGGTAAACCATGCTTGTAGCTCACTAAATACCTACCTTAGAAGCTGAAGAATTTCAAGTTATTCCACAATTAAATCACAGTTCACGAAATTGTTATAGGGAGAGCATTATTATAAGAAGTCAAGATTCCATTTAAATCATATTAAAGTCATCATGTTTCACAAATAAAAGTTTTTACTTTTGTGTTTATCATTTGTAAATAATCATCATCACTAGAACTTTTTGTAGATTATTATTTACAGTTCGAATATATACATAAGGTATATTATTTACATTTACAGATGAAACATATTTAGTTGCTTTGCTCCTTCTAGAAGTCATGATTCTAAATACAATTAAATTTCCAGCAACTATTTTCTTCTATTAAGAAGCCATAAAGAACAATAGCATGATTTTATGCTCGAGATAAATTTTCCTTTTAAAATTAAAACAACATTTCTTCTAATTTTAGAAGACCAAGAGAAAAAATGCAGTCTACTTACTGCGTTCATATTTTACATTCACAAAACCAACTAAAAAGGAACAAGAAAGAAAAAATGTTTTTTAATATCAATTCTCTCAAACGTCACGTGATCCTTCGCGGCGCCCGCCTGGCTAAGAGAGGCCCGCGAGAGAAGGTTGCAAAATATTCCACAAACTCCCCCCCGATGAACAAGGGTTCATCAAAATGGGGATTCAAATAATTAAAGTAGAAATAAAAATTATTCTAAAAAATTATCAGTTACACTATACATAAATACAATACAAAATCAAAATATATACTTACATACTGGGCTTCAATAAAATAATAAACAATTTAAAAAATTAGCCAAGATGTTTCTGCTACTAAAAATAGAAAGAACAATTTAAATCTATACAAATTCTAGAATATTCCTCACAAAAAAATTAAACTAAAAATTAGACATATTATCAAACAAGAAACTTTCTTTTTTTTTAAGTGAAAAAAAATAAAATGTTGTTTAAAGTCAATAACAGAAACAATTCAAGATTTTTTCTAAAAGTCAAATGTCAATGAGAGTTTTTGAGTCTCTAATAATATCAAAGTTTTTTTTTTTCAGTTCTATTAATAAAAAAGTTCAGAGTTTTTTTGTTTTTTTTTTTTAACTTCTAAATTATACACAAGAATCAATAGGTCTTTTAATGATGGAATTATTTGCCTTCAGTTCATAAGACCTCATTTTTGTTTTTTAAACCTCTGTCCACAAATACCTAACTTCCAGAAAGTTAGTGATACATGTTCATATGCATAAAAATCACATCATATATTTCAAAGTCAGAAGTTTTATTCTGGTCCGTGTAGTGAGCAGATTGTAAGTTGAGAAGATACTCATTTTTCAAGCGCTTCCAAAAATGATTCAGAAGAGTCTCGCGCAAACGGAAGCGTTTCACTAAGGATTCATTGGTTGCAGGTAAACACAAGATATGCTTTAGAGGTGCTCTAACTTGTTCACCAGGGCGTGCGTTAGATTTCTTCCAGATTGCACGTTTGTTTAGGACTGATTTTATGCGCTGTCTAGATTTTGAAATCCAAAACTTTTCACAAGTTTGCACTAATGTTCTGGGCACTTCTGAATGAAAAACTTTTTCATGTGCATCTTTCACAATTAATTCAGTCAATTTATGTTTTGCAGGAATCACATCAGGATGTTTTTCATAAAATGAGGAATCAGACTTTTGTAACCGTCCTCGTAGCAACAGCAAAACATCATCTGACAACATAGGATTTAACTGTAGAAGATTCGATTCACTAGGGATACTTTTGTTACATTTCAAGTATTTTGTAACTTCAGGGAAACTTTTTTCCTGCACCAGCTTTAACCATAAATTTTCAGCATGTAACATTTTCTCAGCTGATAATTGTGAAAATGTTCTTTTCTCTACCTTTAATTTTATATTAGAAATAAATCTAAATAGCCATACAGTTACTCGATACAATTTCTTTAGGGAGCTATACTTTTCAAGAATAAAAATGGGAATTCCATCAGATTTATTTGTTTGAACAGCACAAGAAATGGTTGCTGCTTTTCGGGACTTTTCTTCAGAAACATCAGGTAATTGTGTAGCAACAATTTTAACGCTAGGGCACTGATCTTCGGGCAAGGAAAGAAATTCAGGAACATACACATTAGGGTTAGCATCAGTAAAAATATGCAATTGGAGATGCTCCTTTTCCATGATTAGGTTGCTAAAATACTGCCAGGGAATTTTCAAGTGAGCGAGATCCGGGATTTCCGAAAGCCAATTTTGCCAATTATTTTCTAGTTCACCAGAAAAAATTTCATCCCATGATATTCTCATTAACAATAAATATTGTAAGAGGCATTTGATGCGAATAACAAAAGGGGCAATATATCCGGCTGAATCAAGGAACATAGTTGCAATTTTCAAAACATTGTGTTTAGTAGAAGAATCATTATTTAATTTTTCTAACAAGGGTCGTAATTCTAGTCCTAATTTATCTTCTGTATTGTTCCAGATCAATCCTAAAATTTTCAAGGAAGTATTTGGGGGTTCGAAACTCGAAACAGGAATGTTTTCATCATCTAAAACATTAGAATTCAAGTTAGGGACATGATACAAACATTCGTTTAATGATAGAGAAACATCATATTTGGGAAAAGCATCATAGACTATGTGCATTTTTGTTGTAGTTTTGTCGTCACGGATAACAGGTCTGTGTGGCATGTAATAGGAATTATTAGAATCTTTCTCGGTGCACAGTTCTATTACACCCTCATTAAACTGCTCAAGCAAAATGGAGTTATATTCTTTAAATAAAGAATCGTTTTTCAAGAATTTATTTTCTAAACTAGAAAACCGCTTCTTTGCTACTTCAAGATTATTTCTAAGCAATTCACGAGAATCTTTCCACAATAATTTTGCTTCATAACGCCCATTTACGAATTTTAGATTTTCTTTAAATTCTTTTATTACCTCATGATCGGTAATGTTCTTTTCATTGCTTTCAGCAATGCCAATTGATTCAAGATCCCAAAATGCTTTCAGTTGGGTATTTATATTTTCAACTGAAACACGCAAACAAGCTACTTCTTTTTTATTAGACTCTATTTGCCCTTGCACCGTATGACCGAAAATAGTTTCTGCAACGTATAATTCTTTTGTCAATTTTCCCTCGATTCCCTTTAATATTTTCCACAAAAAGTCAGACCCTAGCAAAATATTTATTTCCTGTTCAAGACCTGTATCAGCAGGCTTAAAGCCTCTTGTTCTCATTATGTCTAGAAGTTCTGGTTCTAGTGTTTTCACAGAAGCTCCAGTTATATTATCAACCACAAGAGCTTCGATATTTATCGAGTTAATAGGTTGCACAACACTGGATAATTCTAGAGCAACTACTTCATAACAAGATTCATAAGGGCGTCTCCGCCCAAAAGGATAAACTAATAAATTTTCTCTTCGCAATGGCTTCAATTTTAATTTTTGTACTAGAGATCTCTTCACAAAACATTTTTCTGAACCACTATCACATAAAACGCGAGCCAACAAGCATTCCTTACCAGCAGACACAGAAACTGTACAAGTCTGCAATAATGTTGCTTTATTTTGTTTATATTTTTGTTCCGACATCATAGATACAATTGCACCTTTCATTTCTTTTCAGGATTTTCTTTTGCTGGTTCTTTAAAACAAAACAAAGTACTATGGGTAGTGTTACCACATTTGGAACAAGGGTTAATTTTTGTTCTACAATTAATTGATAAATGGGACTTGTAAAAGCATTTGTAACAGCGACCTTCTTTCTTTAATTTATATCGTTTCTGTTCATCAGTGAATTCTGAACAATTTAGTCCTACATGATCAGAAGACTTACAAAATATGCAAAACTGTTTTGTAGATGTATTTAAAGCAGCAGCTGAAGGTATATTTTTCTTTTGCGGAAAATTTTGATATTTACTTGAAGGATTTTCATATTTAGTTTTAGAATTTTCATAAGTCTTGGTTTGGGAATTGTTTACTAAATTAGTAGCTTCACGACATCTTAATTCCGTTTTAATAAAATTTATTAAATCGGTGACTTCACAGTCCTTATCGGGGTCACGTTTTGGATGGAAATCTAGTATCAAATTTTCTGGTAATAACCTTAATAAAATTGGTAGTAATAAATGGCCGTAAGAGCCTGATGTTACTCCTAACGCATCAAGATTTCTCATACTAGTTTCAATATTATCGTACAGCTTCCTTAAAGAAATAACATTGTTAGAGGATTTCACTGGTTCAAGATTTAGAATTTTATTCATGTAACAGTTTATGATATTTTCCCGCTTACCATACCTCTCTTCTAACAATTTTAAACAAGTAGAATAATTTTGATCTGTCAGTTCAAAACCAGATACAATATTATATGCAGGACCAGACAACAAGGATTTGAGATATTGGAATTTTTCAATTTTTGATAACGATTCGTTTGAATCTATCGCACTAGTAAATAAATTAAAAAATTCTAAGAACTGGCTTGCATCACCAGAAAATTTTTCTATATTAAGTTTAGGAAGCTTCACTGCCGAAACTGGTTTACTTCCGATTTTTGAACCGTTACTTGATTCTAGTACAACTTTTGGTTCAGTTTCGATTTTACATTTTTTAAGCCTCATCTTAATTTTAAATTTCAAACTGGATATTTTTTCAGAATATTCTTCTACCGATTTTAGTTCTTTTTCATATTCAGTTTTTTCCTGAATTAGCTCATCCATTTCGGAATCTAATTCCTTTAGTTGAGCTTCCTTTTCATTTACGAGCTCTAATGATTCCATTAATGAGTCGCAATCAGTTTTATCAATATCAACAGATAATAATGTATCACATTTTGTGATTAATTTCGTAATGGCTGCACGAACAGTAGCTCTTTTACTTTTTAACTTATCAGGCTTATCCATGTTTAAATTTAAATTCAATGTTCAAAATAAATGATCATGAAAAATGTATATTTTCAAAAAATCAACAGTCATGCAGAATAATAAAGGTATTTCTTACCTTTTTTCCCGGTTGTTGAGGCACCAAAAAACTGAAGAATTTCAAGTTATTCCACAATTAAATCACAGTTCACGAAATTGTTATAGGGAGAGCATTATTATAAGAAGTCAAGATTCCATTTAAATCATATTAAAGTCATCATATTTCACAAATAAAAGTTTTTACTTTTGTGTTTATCGTTTGTAAATAATCATCATCACTAGAACTTTTTGTAGATTATTATTTACAGTTCGAATATATACATAAGGTATATTATTTACATTTACAGATGAAACATATTTAGTTGCTTTGCTCCTTCTAGAAGTCATGATTCTAAATACAATTAAATTTCCAGCAACTATTTTCTTCTATTAAGAAGCCATAAAGAACAATAGCATGATTTTATGCTCGAGATAAATTTTCCTTTTAAAATTAAAACAACATTTCTTCTAATTTTAGAAGACCAAGAGAAAAAATGCAGTCTACTTACTGCGTTCATATTTTACATTCACAAAACCAACTAAAAAGGAACAAGAAAGAAAAAATGTTTTTTAATATCAATTCTCTCAAACGTCACGTGATCCTTCGCGGCGCCCGCCTGGCTAAGAGAGGCCCGCGAGAGAAGGTTGCAAAATATTCCACAGAAGCCGCCCTCGGTTGTAAGAGTGTTTCGTAAATTTTATCAGTATGAATAAAAGGATGAAATAATCAAACATTAAATTTCCTCACCCTGTGTATATAACAATTTTAAGGTAACTTAGTACACTTCATTTAGCTAAAAACGACGAAATTATCAATTTAATTTTTCAGTTTTTGCTTGTATTTACATATCCATACACTGTAAAACATTTTGCAGCAAACTGTCCAATCATTCAACCGTTTTTGTAGAAAAGGGTTACTCATCCGTAATTTATATATATTTGGACCAATAAAAACGCTTTAGTCAAGTAAACATTATCTGTAAAACAAAAATTGACTGGGCAGTTATCTCCAATATTTACAGTGGCACATTCTGACAAAATTACGTAATTATTCAACGATTATAAATATGTGACTACAGCTTTTTACTGAACCTATTTAATGGTTAATAGTTGCGATCAGTAAATTATTCTTTCTCAGTTTATGTTTTTTTAGTATATTAAAGTTCATAACATCATAACTTTTCAATATATCAATATAATGAAAATTCTTTTCAGCTCACTTGCTAGTTTTTTGGACGATTCTGAAAATACAGTTAATAAGATTAGGGAACGGGTTTTAAGTAATATAAATTATTTATTTCAAAAAAAGTACATAACAAAAATAGCTTTTCTTTCTTTACGCTTGGTAGAAAGGGCAAGCAAGTGAATGTATTACACTATATGAGGACGTGAGTATCAAAACTCGATTTATCCAGAAAATTGAATTTTGGAAAATCGCGAAAAACCTCTAAATGCGTCCATTGGTTTTCATTGTAAACCAAGATTGTACAATAGGGTGGGCCGAAAAAAACTTTTTTTTTTATTTTCGATGATGGGTAGTGCGGAAAAGTGGCCACTAGTGGCACCAAGTTCACATAAAAAATTTGAGATTTTTAGGACAATTCCTATATTTGCCGCTTTTGGCTTGAAGTTTTGCTAAAATGCTGATTTTTGAACTTTTTTAGCAAATATTTAAAAAAATGTTAAATTAAATTTATTTTGATTGTATTTACATGAAAAGGCATATTTAATGTACCAAATGTTTACATGTGCTCTAATTATGCACTATTTTTGCGCTACGTGCTTTTAAAATGTACAGCTTTTAGCTTGTTTTGCGTTCGGTACCACGAAACTACGCAAAACTCACCGCGAGGAGGTAGCTGTACTGTGAGTTCCACTAATCCTCCTACCCACAAAATATTATATTCAAAGCGCATAATTTTTTAGGTTACGAAGTCCTTCGTAGAAATAAATTTTGGCATCTTTTTCTGCGCTTGCAGTTTTGCTGTAATGGAAGCATCTCTTCCTTCACTCCCACATACCTTTGATGCAGCTTCTGTAACAATTTTGGGTCATTCTCAGAAAAATCAGGAATTTCATTACTGATTTTTTTTAAATAAAATTTCTTCAAATTTGTTAAATACTTATAATTAAGTTAAATCTTACTTAAAGCATAGCTGCCAAATCTTCCGCTTTTTTAGACCACAAAAATTTAATAGAAAATTTTGCCTTATGTAATAGGCAGATAACGGCGATTTAAAAAGATAAAATTTACTATAAAATTTTTGTGGTCTGAAAAAGCGTAAGATGTTGGCTGCTATGCTTAAAGTAATAACACTGTTATAGTTGTTCAGATCAAACATATAAATATTTTAAGTTATTTAAACCTAAAAAAAGTAAGTTTATTTTGTAGATGCTCTTGCGCCAGCACGTAAAGAAAGCAGCAGCACAATAGATATTCGCCGAATTTATTCTGAAGATATTGAGGACTTGTATAAACAACTCCCTAATAACATACAGACATTCCAGGGTACTCTAAAAGTACATGAAATTACATGGAGCGAAAACAACAAAATCAACGATTCAGGTAAGACGACTTTCCTGTATGCAGTATACAGCTGAACAAACTTGCAATCATTATGGGATTGGAAAAATCAAGATTGATGATCCAACAACTATCAATGCATGCAACTTATCATAGCATGCAACTTAGAAGTTGTTAAAGGTGCATGAGGTATACTCTGATGAGGAAACGATAAGGAAGAATTGGAGACCATCACGCCTAACAGCTATGTAGTTGTTAAATTTATATCAGAAAGATTCCTTATTGAGCATTATGTTGGTATGGTGGAAAGAGTGCAATCTGAGGAAGAGTTAATTATATATTTTATGCGAAAGTCAGCTGGAGTTGGAAAATTTATTTTTCCTGATGAAACGAATGTGGAAACTGTTGATAAAAGTGCTGTGGTTAAAGTTTTGGAGCAACCAGAAATAAATAAACGTAACCAATACATTTTTACAGAAAACATGAAAAATTTTAAAAATATGCATTGATTTTGCTAATTTTTATTGCTCAGACCTCGTAGGTCCATAATCCAATATGATTTGTAAATTGCCTTGCAATTTTTCTCCTTTCTATGAATAATATTGCTTACATTGATTTAGTTTTCAATTGTGTTACAAAAGAAGTTAATAAATTTTATTTCATTCACTATATAAGCTCTATTATTATTTCTATCACAAGCATTTCTATTATTTCCATTAAGTGTGTTTTTTATTATCCAATTTGTGTAACAAATTGTCATATCTGTGGACTGAGTGTCACATCTGAGGGTCTGGTTGTCAAGTCCGTGGACCTGGTTGTTACGTCCGTGGACCTGACTTTTTTTAGGTTTAAAAAACTTAAAATATTTATATGTTTGATCTGAGCAGCTATAACAGTGTTATTACTTTAAGCAATATTTAACTTAATTATAAGTATTTAACAAGTTTGAAGAAATTATATTTAAAAAAAAATCAGTAATGAAATTCTTGATTTTTCTGAGAATGACCCAAAATTGTTACAGAAGCTGCATCAAGGTATGTGGGAGTGAAGAAAGAGATGCCTTTATTAGAGCAAAACTGCAAAAGCGCAGAAAAAGATGCCAACATTTATTTCTGAGAAGGACTTCGTAACCTAAAGAAGAGATGCCTTCATTAGAGCAAAACTGCAAGCGCAGAAAAAGATGCCAACATTTATTTCTAAGAAGGACTTCGTAACCTAAAAAAGGTATGCGCTTTGAATATAATATTCTGTGGGTAGGAGGACGGGTGGAACTCGCAGTACAGCTACCTCCTCGCGGTGAGTTTTGGGTTGTTTCGCGTTGGTACCGAACGCAAAACAAGCTAAAAGCTGTACTTTATAAAAGCACATAGCGCAAAAATAGTGCATAATCAGAACATATTTAAACATTTGGTACATTAAATATGACTTTTCAAGTAAATACAATCAAAATAAATTTAATTTAACATTTTTTAAATTTTTGCTAAAAAAGCTCAAAAATCAGGATTCTAGCAAAACTTCAAGCCAAAAGCGGCAAATATAGGAATTGTCCTAAAAATCTCAAATTTTTTTGTGTGAACTCGGTGCCACTAGTGGCCACTTTTCCGCACTACCCATCATCGAAAATAAAAAAAAAGTTTTTTTCGGCCCACCCTATTGTACAATGCCAGAAATTCAGGATAAAGCTCATGTTTTTGCAGAGTGTTGTGTTTTTTCGATGCAGGTTTACCAATAGAATAGATTAATAGAAAAAACACGATTTTTTTAAATTTTGGACAAGCCGAGTTTTGAAACTGGCGTTTTAATTTATAATATTTGTTCTGTTAATTTTAAGATAGGGCAAAAGAACAGGGAAAGAAATGGATAAACATTATTTAAATTATCATTTTAGCGTTTCTAAATTTATTTCTCATACGAATAATACCAAATTAATTAATATTAAACTATTATTTGATAAAAGAGTACGTTTTAAATATTTCACTCTTCATTTTTATTTATAATTTATTTCTACTTTTTAGTCTTTAAAATATTTCCTTTCTGCAGTTTCACAGTCGTTTGACTTATTTTTGGGAGCGTTTTTAGGCGCATCTTTAAATCCGTCATTTTTTGAACTTCGATGTAATTGTAGGCGTTAAAGAGAATATGTGGAGTTTTGTTTCATAATGAGACCTGATCATATGGTGATCGTCATTAGATCGGGGTATAAGGTGATCATAATACCTGAGGTGCGCTAATGGCCAAATGGCTTGGAATTATTGTATGGATTTTTAATTAAATTCAAAACTAGTAAAATGTTCTACTGTCATTAGAAACACACCTGTGAACATAATTTGTAGATTTCTAGTATATCAGGAAGTGATTTAAATATCGATTGCAAAAATTTTTTTTACACACAAAAACCAGACTATAAGTAAAAGTGTATTGACAATGTTTTGATAGAGCTAATTGTTTTGAGATATTGTTACGGTATTTTTTAAAAAAACGTGTTTTATGACTATAAAATTATGCTTATTTTCTAACTTTCATCTAGTACGAGGGGGAAAACTTAGTATATTCGTTCTATACCTAAACTAAATATTAGCGTGAAGTAAAAGAGTGTAATTAGTGATTGGTAAGTAATGTAAATAGCTTATTTTCTATAAATAAAAATATTAAGTAAAGTTAATTTTAATCTATTCTTACTATGTGTCATGAAAATGTTATCCATTTCTCTTAAATTAATTATTTTTTTGGAGATTCGGTCCCTACACTGAAAAATACTGTAGCAACTGTTGCGTTAATCAATCTTTTTAATAGAAAAGGTTACTTGCTCAGATTATGAAGCGTTCTTATTGGTTAGAATACAGATGTAGCGTTTCCCAATTTCCTTAAATTAAAAAAAAAGATAATTTTATTCCAATAATTGCATTTTCTGCGTATTAAATCATTTTGTTTATAAAACCCTTTATATTTAAATATATATATATTATTGAACACGAAAAAAATAGTTCGAAGGACCCCTTGAAAACCAGATATTTTCATATTGTGATTCTCAAATTTCAAATATCTCTTAGATTCTTTCAATATTTATTTATGTGTCCATGTCATTAAATGATTGAAAATTTCACTGTTTATTAAAAATTGTTTTGTGTACATTGTTAATAGAATATGAGACATTCTCACATAATTTTCACTTTTAAGTCATGTATAATAATTTTTATTTTAATACATATTCTTGGTTTCTTTATTATTTATTATACTGGAAAACATCCAATTGCATGACTGTACAACAAAATTAACGTGATAAATAAGTTTTGGACGATGTTGGAGGTCCAAATATACCACGAAATTCCTACCCGACCCGTGTCCCTGATGCTGATTTTTAAGTTTGGAGCTGTCTGTATAAAATTGTTTCAATAAAAGTAATTCGATGTCATTTTTTTTCCGGAACTGGAACTATTATTTTAAATAAAAATGTAGCAAAAAATTATCCTGCACACATTTTTTAATGTTGTTATTATTTTTTTAACTCTGTCCCTGGATTTCAGATTCCTTGCCGCCCCTCTTGCTAATAGAATTATACAGAAAATCACTTCACATGCAGCCACAGAATATTTTTCAATTTTTTCTCATGCAGAAGTATGCTAGAGAAAGAATGGCTGTAATTCTTTGACAGGAAATTTACTGCAGAATGTAAATCTGCATTTAAATATCAATTTCAAGCATCGTGGCTTTATGGGTAGTCTTACCGTCTCCAAAGTTTAATCCTGTACTTTTCGAGGTAAATTAATTTTCTTTTAAATTTAGTCCATTGTAAATAACTGTTGCTAAAAATGAATGAACATTGTGGCTATCACTTAGTCTTAACATGATTTGCCTAAAAATAGGTGATAATTCGCCTAACCGTCCCTTCCTTAACATCCCTTTAAGACAGTGTTATATCAAAATTTTGTACTAAAAATACTTACTTACTTACTTACACAATGGTGCTACAATCCATGTAGGATTTTGACCTCCCTCAATATACTTCTCCAGACCTTCCGATCTCTGGCCTTTACTTTATAATTTATAATTTGGTTTTCTGCAAGATCTTTTTCTATCTCTTTTATCCAACTCTTCCTGGGTCTACCAATACTTCTTTTTCCAATTAAATTACCACTATAAATCTTCTTTGTGCTTCGCTCATCCCTCATTCTGATTAGATGGCCTAACCATTGCATTCTTCTTATTTTTATAGTATTTATTATATCTTTTTCATTATATAACTGTTCTAACTCCATATTTGTCCTTATACGCCATGTATTGTCTTCTTTAATAGGTCCAAAAATTTGCCTTAGGATCTTCCTTTCCCAAGTGATAAGTAGCTTTTCATCTTTTTGTGTAGTGGTCCAGGTCTCACTACCATAAATTACTATTGGTTTTATAACAGTTTTATAAATTTTAAGTTTGGATGTTCGAGATATTAGAGGTGATTTTAGAATGTTTCGAAGAGAAAAATAGCATCTATTTCCTGCTGCAAGTCGGGTTTTAATCTCTGCTTCTACCATATTATCACAGGTGATCGTAGATCCTAAATATTTAAATTCTGTTACTTCATTAAATTGTAATTCATTATTTATTGTTAAAGCTGCTGTTGCCTGTGATTTCATTCGGTCCATTTTCATGTATTTTGTTTTTTCTTTATTAACCACGAGGCCTAGTTTTCTTCCTTCAGTGTCTAATTTATTGTATGTTTCAATCAAGACTTTCTTATTCCTACTAAAAATACTGCATTGTTATTATTTCTTATTTGAATGTTCTCTGCGTGGTATGCAAGTTCATGAAAAGGAAAAATTTAGAAGAAATAAAAGGTTAGAGAGGTAAAATATTAAGGGGACGGTAAAGAAAATTAAACTCGGAAGTTTAACTTAAACCTCAGTTAAATAAAAAAAAACATTGGACGCTGCAGACCCTTTTCCTTTATTTTGAATCATCAAGGCACTCGTCTATAAGTTTAAAATGTTATTTTATTAAGTTTAATTTCACCAGATTCTTATTCGTGAAAATTAAAATTTTGTGAGAATGCCTCACATGTTAAATCTTGTAAAAAAAAAAAAATGTTATTTTTGCCATTTTATATTTCATTACTTGTCTGTATAAAAATAATAGCAATTTTTATAAGCATTTATCCTTCATATCTATAAAAATGTCAACCTCAAAGAAACATAAAAATATTTATAAATTATCCATACATAGAGAATTTCATAAAATGCCACTGAAATATTCATCTAAAAATACACCATAGCTACAATACACCGTCCAGTTCCCTAATACCATGTTAAAGATACACTGTTTATGTTCCAGTCTAATAACATTTATTTGCGTCATAAACTGAGGTCATAACAATAATAGGATGTCTTTAAAACGTTTTATGGACCTATAAAACTAAATCTAAATATTGGCGATAAAGACATAAACAGCTTACATTGAAATATTCCAGGGTTGTGAAAATTACAGGGTATGGAACCTGCTTTGTCTTACAATACAGTATAAATTTAAAATGTTAAATAAATTTACAATTAAATTTCATTTAAAGCATAGTAAAATTTTATTGAGCCAAATTCCGTTTTATCAAAGAGAAGAAGAAAACTATAAATTGAGATTGGTAAATGTGATTGGTAAATAATTATTATTATTCTGCAAATATATTTACAGTTATAATATAAATTGAGGATCGAAAAACGTTAATGTGTTTTTTTTTTTTTTTTTTTTTTTTTTTTTTTTTTTTTTTAAGTCATGTAAAATAAATTTTCATAAAAATATTTGAAAATGTAAACAATATTTTATTTGGTATTTACGTACGTATGTATGTACGTAACTCGATAACTCTTGATAGAAATATCCGATTTGCTTCAAATTTGGTATATAGGTTCATTCTGATAAGGTGCTTGCCTGATTAGTTTTTTAGGTTCATTGGTGGAGTATAAAAAGGATAAATAGGGCAGCTAAAGCACCCCTTAATTTAGCTAATTTTTTTTTTTTTTTTTTTTTTACGATTTCTTTATTTTTTGAGAAGCATTATTCTTTGAAATAAAAATAAAAGTATAATATACAATTAGTGTGAATAGCCTGTGAGCTTAATGCCATTAGTTTAACTGGGCACTTTTTTATTACATGCACATACTTAATAGGTTTATATAACATCCAAGTGTAGGAAAGTTTCGTTAACCATTCTGAGACGAACACATCCAATTTACTACATGAATCCTAATTCAACAAATCCCGCTCAGCACGTAGCTTTGACTTGTTTTTAGCTCACTTTTCAAGGGAGTATAGTGATTAGTTGGCAAACGCTGAATCTAACGCTCAAGCCGACGAATGGTCATATTAGCATCGTCTGTATTACCTTCATTTACCTTATTTTTTGTTCATTTTTAAAGGTATGATCAACAGAATCAGGGGCAATTATCTTTAGAAAGTTAAAGATTCCTAAATTTTCCTTACAGCAATCTCTATATTTTTACTTTCTCCTATATTTACAAGAAATAAGTATTGGATTCGTGAAAATTTTCGAATTCTGGTTTTTCATGGATTTAGGGTCAGAGATTCCAAAAACACGGATTTACAAAATGTTTGTTTGTCCGTCCGTGTGTCGCCACAAAATGCCTGTCTGTGAATCTGTGACTCTAGCTGTCCCTCTGTATGTATGTGACACAAATTTTGTGGGCACTCTATCTCAAAAATTAATCCAAGGAATTTATTCAAAATTTATATTCAACTAAGTCTAATATTGATGCTATCAGTTTTTGATGCAAATCGCTCAATAGGTGGCGCTACTATGCTGCATTTTTTATGATTTCCTCAACAGCTCTATCTCAAGAACTAATGTTCGGATTTTCATCAAACTTGAGACTCGGTTGTTCCTTGACATGAATTGATGCTGTTAACGTTTTGATGTAAATCGCTCAATAGGTGGCACTACTAGGTTGCATTTTTCACGATTTCCACAATAGCTCTATCTTAAGAATTAATGCACGGATTTTCATCAAACTTAAGATTAACTTAAATCTTGATATGAATTGGTTCTGTTTGCGTTTCGGTGTCAATCTCCCAGCAGGTGGCGCTGCTATGCTGATTTTTTCCGGATTCCCGCAATAGTTGTATCTCAAGAACTAATGCAGGAATTTTCACCAAACTTTAGATTCAAATATACCTTGATAAATATTATTTTTGGTGATGGTGGCCGCAATAGCTCTATTTCGAGAACTAATGCATGGATTTTCATACTTTTAGAATCCAAAGGATGGTCATAGATTGCCATTTAATTTTGGCACTTGGATAGCGAATTTTGAAGTATTAACATATATGAGATAGAAGAAAGTTTTAGGATTGCCACATCCGACAAGTTTACATTCAAAGTTTTATGCAAAGGAAAATAATTTATAAAATTTTATGAAGAGAAGAAAAACAAAAAGTATTCCAGATATTTATACAGATTGATTTTGAAGATTAAAAAAATATTCTGTTTTGTTTTCATCATTCATTGAATATGAGTTTCAATGAAAAATTTCCCTTATATATAAAAAAAGATATTGCACGTGTTTCCTTTCTGTATACTGAAATGCGAATTTCATTATTTATTTATGAACTAGCATACGAGCTCAAAAGAAATTCTAATGGATTTTGCAAAAAGTACTTTTTTTATTTATTCACATGATTGATTGCTTTCGCTGAGCATCTCAAAACAAGAACTTGGAACTTTCATAAAAATACTCAAAATTGTAAATTTTAGATTCATGTTAGTTAAAATTGGATTAATTTTATGATGGTACAAAATGAATCTTAATATTTTGATTATAGACCGTTAGATTTGAGTAACAATATTATTATTTTTTTTTATATAAAAAGGGGGATCTCATTATGAAATAAATAGGAAAACTACAGTTAAAACTACATTGTTTGAAGAAAAAGTCTGAAATTTGTAGGTCAAACGGGACAAATAAGGCGCGTTCGAACTATAAGTAGTTTTATAAATATTCAGATCTTGGTGCAATAGCTGTCGCACTCTTATTCAAAAATGCATGAATACAAAATTTATTACTATTATATACACATTAAATTCAGCAATACGAAAATAATAAGACTCATTCTTAAATAGGAATCCATCATCATGGCAACGTAGAATCATGACCTATCATGGGACATCATGTTAGGATTGAATTGAATGACTTTTAGGATTATCTTTTAAAGTTTTGATTCGATTTTCATAAAATTTGATTGACTCAACAAAATTCTACAATGATGATATATATTAAATTTCTAACTATTCGGTGGATAGTTTTTATGCTGTTATATGCGGACTGTCGGATAGAACAGACGACGACTATAGGTGGTACGTATTTATATAATTAAAAACGCACCCAATAATGAAGTTATCTATAAAGTTAAATTTTACGAATTAAAAATTAGTTCCCATTTTCATTTCAATTCAACGAAAACAGTAAAAACTTCTCTTTTGAAATAACAATTATTAAAGTCTTTCTGTCTGCAGACTCAGATTCATGAAAATAAAACAGAAAATGTTGCGCATCTTACCTATTCGCAGTTTCATTATTTATTTATAAACAAACATACAAGAACAAAAGAAATTCTAATGGATTTTCTAAAAAGTTTTTTTTTCAAACTTACACAAATGATTGATTGCTTCCTCTGAAAATTTCAAATCTTGTACTTGCAACATTCGTAAAAATCCGATGAATTATAAACACCTGATTTGTTTTACTTTAAACCTGATTAATTGTCTGATGGAATTGGTCTTATGGTACGAAAATGCTTTTTAATATTTGAATTATATATCGCTAATTTTAAGTAATAAACACCATTACTGTTTAGTTAAATGTTTGTATTCGTATCTCACAACAAACTATATGATATAAATGAGTATAAAAAATGAATTAGATGTGCCTTTTTATCAGATATTCCAGAAATCGACAGATAAAGGCTTTCTTAATGAAAAATTAGTTCTTGTTTGTATTTGAATACAATGAAAACAGCGAAAATACTTTTTTTTAAGTATCATGTAAGAAAGGTCTATCAGGTGCATATGAAAAACCGATAACCAAAAGAGATAGAAAATTGAAATATTATATATACTCATAAAAATAGATGCATAATTTTACACATTAAAATAGATATACTGATGATAGAAAAACGATTTGTGTATATCCGTAAAATGGCGTGAATATTGCCAAATACACGCCTGGTGTGTTAATTTCAAAATACATACTGTTCTGTGCATTTTGATGATAACACATTAAACGGCTTTAGTGTGTACAAAGTTATCCGATAATTCTTAAATACACAGCTTAACGTGTAAACTAAATATGAGTGCACATATTGTGTAATATACAAAAATGATAGGCTTTATGTACATACTACATTACCTTATAGTTGCAAAACAAATTTGTTTGAAGAACAAACTCGGGTGCTTTGTGTGTTTGTTCTCATTCCAGCAGATTTGTTTTAAGACCACAGAATATTCCTTTAATTTACAGGAAACAGGATCATCGGAAATTATATATACTGCATGCCATCTCTCTTTTAGAGTTGCTTTCAAGTCTTAAAATCGTAATGCCAATCCCGAAACTTTCTTCAATCCCATACATCTTAATGTATCAAAAAGTATTTACAAATATTAGTACTTTAATATTATTAGTTCAATACCATACCAACTGTGACTTTCATCTTAAATTTCTGCTTCAGTCAATGAACCGGGGTAAACATGAGTTAATCTCTATCGTGATATTTATAAAAATCAATGATGTTTCATTTATCTGTTCTATATCAGCTGTTTTCGAATAGCGGGCTTAGCAGGATGCGAAGATCCTGTCTTTGTACGAGCCGCCGATTTACAATTGAACTACGAAAAATCAAGAAAATTACACAAATTACAGCGCTGCCTTTCGGCGGATCGTTTCGAAATTCAAGGAAGAGCTGCTTGCCATAGCTAAAAATATACACAAAGAATTTGATTCAATTCTATGCGTAACTTCATACACTTTTCGATGGTATAATAATCAAAACGGCACAAAATGCTACTACAGCGTCCCCTTCCGACAGAATATTTCCAAGTTCAAGGAGGACCTGCTGGTTATAACCAAAATTATACACAAAAAGTTTGGTTCACTTCTATGCATAAATTCATACATTTTTATGTGGTACAATAATGAAATTGGTACAAAATGCTATTACAGCGCCCCCTTCCGGCAGAATATTTCTAATTTCAAGGAGGGCCTGCTGGCTATAGCTAAAAACATACACAAAATATTTGGTTCAATTCTATGCATAAATTCATACATTTTTCGATAGTACAATAGCGACACACGGACGCACGGCCAGACAGACAGACAGACATTTTGTATAAACATGTTTTGGGGGATCACTGGCCCCTAAAACGTTTAAATCCGTCGAAAACCGGAAGTCGAAAAAATTTCCATTAAAATATTTTCTTCTATTTAAGATAAAAGAATGTAAAAAAATACGAAAACAGACATACTTGCTTGAAATGAATAAAGAAAATTTGTAAATCAGGAAAGCAAACATTCTTGCTCTAATTAAAAAAAAATATGTTTGTAAATTACAAAATCAGATATACTTGTGTGAAAAAAAACTATTTGTAAATTACGAAAGCAGACATTCGTTCGCGAAATAATATACACGTTTGTAAATTAGGATAGCAGATATACCATCTCGAAATGAAAAGAATACATTTGTCATTTACAATAGCAGACTTTGAAATAAATAAATAAATGCACTTGGAAATTACGAAAACAGATATCCTTGCGAGAAACGAAAAAAGTATGTTTGTAAATTACGAAGACAAACATATTGTGCGAAACCAATCCATGCAATTTATTGTGTCAATTCTAGTGACGATATTTAATAAAGCGTCAAAATTATGTTCACATCCACCACGCATGTTAAACATGTTGACAATATACATTCCAATCGATTTCGTAAATTTGTGTATTGAATAAACACATTAAAGTATTTGCATACTTTATTGAACTCGCTCAAAGTGATGCGGCTTGCAGTAATAAATTAAATTTCAGAATTGATTGCCTGTTCATGAAACGTGAAAGGAATCGGTGTGCATATTCAAAGCAGAGGAAAATTAGTGAATCTTTGTATTGATTAGTCAAAGAGTTCATTGTTAAAATCGTTTATATCGGCATTATGTAACGTTATACAGTGACACTCATAATTGAGTATATGCCACTCACTCCTATCTTTAAATAGCGGAAAGTGTAATTTTACATTATCATTTAAGCTTTATATTAATGATAAAGTATATAACAAGAAATGTATTGGGGCAAAAATAATAAAAAAAAATGCAATTTAACAAATTACAACGACCATTTGGAAAATGATTTTTTCAAAGACTAAAATTTAAGACATAAAAAATCGCACGGAGTGGATCCTACATTACGTACGCCATGAATTAAACATTAATAGTGTTATGACACGTAAAAATTCTAAGCGACAAAAATCGCCTGCAACTCGCACGTATTATCCACCTGAAACTTATGTATTATCCAAGCATTTCATTGGCTGTTCGGGAAAAGGCTTTTCCATCGTCAGATTTCCAAGAAATTTAACGGCCCATTTTAAATGAAATTTCATTCTTAAACTTCTAAACATCCCACACTATTACTTTTTGCATCGTCGTATAGAGAAAAAAATTTACTTTTAAAGGCAATTTGTTTGAAAGCTGTATCTCAATTTGTTTCTGAGTTATTAATTTGTTTTGTAGTTTTTATTACTTTTTTTGTCATAGTGGCAACAGAAGGTATCCATCTCTGTTGAAAGTAAAGGGAAAATACATATTACTGTATAGATACAGACCAATCAGAAAAAGTATAAAATGATGATTAAACCAATAAAAACCTTCAGATATGCTTTTGATTTCCTACCCTGACGAGGACAATAACCATTTTTCCAAATGGTTAATAAAAATATTTCAATTAGACTAATTTTTGGTGGAAATTATAAATTTCAAATACTACATTACAAATTATCGAGTGTACATTTAATTGAAATGTTCATGGAAATTTTAACTCAGTTGTTAAAGAAGATAATTTTGGGCTAGAAAAGTAAAATAATTGCATAGAAAATTCAGTGCATCAACCTATTAAAGCCTAGCTTTACCTGAAGCTAACAGCACATCTGCCAATACGTTTGTTGTTCACACGGCAGTAACTATGAAGAGAGATATTCGCTTTCTGTAATGATAGAAACTCAGCAATAAAATAGGACAAAAATTTCTATTCTGAAAAAGTGGTTTGAAATAAATAACTTCCATTTTAAAGAGTAAAATAAATCCGTCGTTTATGGGTAAAGTACCAGTGTAATTTTTTTCGTTTTTTAAAATCTACTAAAGTAAATTTAATACTATATTATGCCGAGAAAAAAAATATTTTATGCGAATTCGTTAAAAGTTATATCATTTCATCTGAAAACTAAAGAAGAAAAATTATGGAGAGAGATCTTAAAGGAAATATAATCACATTTAAAAGAAAATTTTTACTTTGCAACATTTCAAAGTAATGTAAATTACAGTAAAAATGTAAATAGGATGAACGTTATTCACACATTATTTATAATTGAAAAGGGATCTAGAATTTCCTAAATTAAAAAAATAGATATGAAATGAAACCTTTTAGAGGAATCCTCATGCTTTAGATTCCTAAATACTATCTTTGAAATACAAATTTTTTAGAGAGAATTTTTAAGCATATTTAGAACGTAACTTAATTTGAATTCACAGCAGATATAGGTTTATAAAATATATTCGTTTGATAAGGAAATAAAATATCGAGAAAATCACGCGAGTAAAGTAAGTGAATTTATTTAAAAGAGCTCGTAGATTCTCGAATTTCTTTTCCGAGAAAATAAAAACACAGAAGCAAGAACAATTGCGAATTCTATGCATTTATTGATCCCTTTAAGATAAATTTACGTTTACATTATTTTATCTTTGAGTTCTGAAATATACATAGATTTAAGAAAAATTATGCAATACTTCGTGAAAGCACATATTTTTAAACATACATGCAATTAAACAATTAGTTTTAATCCTTGATAAAAGTTACAAATTTAATATATTAAATATTAAATTTTACTTTATTTTAAGCAGAATTACAAATATAAATATTTAAATTAGTAATATTACTAATAGACCGCTGGTTAGAGGATTGCATTTAGAAATAATTAGGGGGAAGCTGCAAATTGTTTTAATCCCTTCAGTTTATGTCGACTAGGTGAGCTTTAAAAACTATTTATAGAATTTATAGTAAAAAAACACGTTTTTTTTTTCCATAACACTTATCCCAAACATATAACTCTATCAAAACCATTGTCTGTAAAAATGTTGTATACATTAAAATTCTGTATAAAAATGAGAACCCACAATTAATATTTTTGTTGAAAATTAAGCTCACAACTCTATTTCAAAGTTTTACCTAAATTACCTAAATCGCTATTCAAGATCTTGGAACCAGAACAGACCAAGTCAAGTCCATCCTGCCCCTAATTTTTATATACAGGTATTTTTAAATTTTTTAGGCCTTCACGCTGTTTTTGTAGCAGTTTTAAGGCTACTTTGGAGCTTTAATCGCTGCGAGAAAAGTAATAAAAAAATAATACAGTTTTCATAAATTTAAGCATATTAAAAAAATAACAAGACGATTGTTCGTTATTTTCGATATTTCATTTGAAATAGGGAGTAGTATTTAATATGACGCATTATTGTTTAGAGTGAAGTACGTACGTATTAGAATCTAGAAGGTTGATTATAAAGTGGATGGATTGCGGGTGGGGTGGGGGGTGGTAGCGAACAAAAGAGAGTGCATGAGTCTTTTTTCTATAGGAAATTTAAGATCAACAAACAGAATTTCCTTAAATTTCAGTATGTTACGGAAATGGCTAAGCTTTTTTAAATAAGAATGGATTTTATAGATTATCATAGACAGGTATGCGAGCGTTTTCAGTTATAGTCATAAAACTTTAAAAGCCTTGGAATGTTGAAGAAGAGTATTCATAATCTTTACGTAAAAAAATCGTTCTTTTAGAACTATTATTAAAGGATATAGGTGACGATTGCGAAAGGAGATGTAAAACAGCTGAACTTCATATATCATTTTCCTACTGAAGGAATTTCGATACTTTTTGCAATACTTGTAGCAGGAGCTATACTATAAATTGAATTGAGTGTTTGGCAAAAATAAAAATAAAAAATTCAATTGGTTGATGCTGGTTGATGCTTGGTCTGAAGGTAGTTTATACGATTTAAATGCTGTATCACTTCAATGAAGCAAACTGAAAAAATACATATATTTTATTACGTAGGATATGATGCTGATTGCATCCAAATTGCAATCAAATCCTCATAGAATTAAAATACGAACGAAAATTTATGCATCAGGTACAAATTATGAAACACTTTCGAATACATCCAGAATATTTTAACAAAACGTCATCGTTTAATAAATGGGAAAATACTTTATAAGTAGACTATTTAGAAAAAGTATATTACATTCTTAAACCCAATTTCAAGAATTCCAATCAATAGTCCTAAAAATATTCGAATTATTTTGTAAAATCCTGTATATCATCTACAGATTTTCATATCTATACTACACAGTACTCAAAAATTTAGTTCAGCTAGGGAAGGAATTACACAGTTGAAAATTCCACTTCAGCAATTTGCGTCAATACACGGAAATGTTCTCTCGATTTTTTCTGCCTTGTATATAACCTATTATAGAGTTTATACATATCGAGCAATAGGCGAAAAATTAGTTAAATTTTAAAAAGCGTACCACAACTTGAAATGTACTTCCAGCAGTTATTGTTAACAGGCAGTAGTGTAACCCATTCAATTTCACTGTACCTGTAAATGCTATGCAACGCATTTTCTACAGTAATCCTTCTGTAGTGTAATCTCAGTGATTCATATCCATTTTTATATGTTTCAAATAGCGTAACGTCATCAAAATACATCGCAAACAAATTTTCCCTCTAGGCTGTAATGCAACGGAATTCTTTTGAGTGTCCCTGTAAATGAACTATAAATGCTGCACATTTCATTTTCAATACCAAACACGCTATAATAAGCCTCAATAACATATGACGATCTCAGATGATAAAGGTGATATGCCACAAAATAAAAAAAAATGAGTTAATCATATGACTGCAGATAACACTAGTCTGCATTTTTGAACTTTTTGTCAGATGATTTCTTATGAAATAAAAATTTTTGAATCAGTTTTTGATGTTGATTCCGAAAATAACCTCCATTTTTGTCTATCACGTCAGGATTTTACAAAAAATAAGAAGTTGTGTTTTCAATATTTTAATTAATACAATCAAAAATTTATCACAATTTCATACAAAGTATTTTATTAAACACGTTAAAAATACTGTAAAAAATACCTTATAAGTTCATGAAATTTCTTTAATAAAACGAAAAGCAAACAGTGTTCCATTCAACAAACTTTCTTCTTTTTGGCTTTCTTGCAGATCTTCCTTCATTGTTTATGTCCCTCTTCCACATCCAACAGTAGTCTGCCATCATATTTACATTCCAATTTCCCTTATACTCTTCACTGTAATGTCCCAGATTTTCTGGAAAGTAGTCGATATGGGAATGCAGAAGTGCATTTTTACACTCATATTTCAGCCCAACTTCTTGACATTTTCCAGCATTGTTTCAACAATACTGTAATTTGGATATTTCTTACTCCCTAGAAAGTTTTTGATAATACATTTAAAAGCGGTCCATGCGTCTTTTTTCTGCCTCATTCATCTTTTTTTTTCAAAATCCTTGTCCTTCATCAGTTTTTTTATCTGAGGACCAACGAAAATTCCAGCTTTTAATTTTTCGTGTGCGATGAAGAGAAATTTACGTTATGTGTGACTACCACATAATGCTTGTTCTCAGCGATGAATCTTCGCAATCAACTCAGGTCGATTGCGAACAAACTATAGGTGATACAAGAAAACTAAGAACAGTTTTGTAATCAGCATAAAAAAATGCATTAAAGGCAGTCATTGGTTTTTAATCATCTTATATCATGCAGACTAGTGTAATCAATGATAATCTATTTTTGAAAACCAAATACTCACAGAGATTTTAATTGATAAAAGAGTCATTTAACAATAAACGAAAATACAGATAAACTAGTTGGATGTGCCAATCCCAAAACTTTCTTCTATCTTATACATCTTAATATTTCAAAAACTAGTTACACATGTTAATACTTCAATATTATTAGTTCATTACTATACCAACTTTGATTTTCATCTTAAATTTCTGCTTGAGTCAATTAAATGAACTAAAAACGAGTTAATCTATATCATGATATTTGTTAAAATTAATAGTTTTTCCTTATTCTGTTGTTATAAGACGTTTGTGAATAGCCGGCTTAGCAGGAAGTGAGTTCCCGCCTTTGCACGAGCCGCCGATGGACAATAGAACTACGAAAAATCAAGAAAAGTATACAAAAATCGCCATCACAGAGCCCCATTACCGCGCGATATTTCCAAATTCAAGGAGGACCTGTTGGCCAAAGCCAAAAACATGCACAAAAAATTTGGTTCAATTGTATGCATATTTTATACAATTTTCGATTGTACAATAAAGAAAATGGTACAGACATCGTAATTATAGCGCACCCTTCCAGCGGAATTTTTCCAAATTCAGGGAGGACCTTCATGCCATGAACAAAAAGAAATACAAAAAATTTGGCTCAATTCTCTGCATACTTCATACACTTTTCGATGGTATAATTTTCAAAATGGCACGAAAATCGCTATTACAGCGCCCCCTACCCGCAAATTTTTTCTAAATTAAGGAAGGACCTGCTTGCCATAGCCAAGAACTTAAAATAAAAATTTGGTTCAATTCTATGCATAACTTCATACACTTTTCGATGGTATAATATGCAAAATCGCTATTACAGCGCCCCCTAATGGCAATTTTTTTCCAAATTCAGGGAGGTGCTGCTTGTCATAGCCATAAACTTAAAATAAAAATTTGGTTCAATTCTATGCATAACTTCATACACTTTTGGATGGTACAATAATCAAAATCTCTGTTACAGCGCCCCCTACCGGCGAATGTTTTCCAAATTCAGGGAGGATCTGCCTGCAAAGGCAAAAAACTTAAAATAAAAATTTGGTTCAATTCTATGCATAACTTCATACACTTTTGGATAGTACAATATTCAAAATCGCACAAAAATCGCTGTGACAGCGCCCCCTACCGGCGAATTTTTTCCAAATTCAGGGAAGACCTACCTGACATAGCCAATAACTTAAAAAATTTGGTTCAATTCTATGCATAACTTCATACACTTTTTGATGGTACAATATTCAAAATCGCACAAAAATCGCTGTTAAAGCGCCCTCTACCGGCGATTTTTTTCCAAATTCAGGGAGGACCTACCTGTCATATCCAAAAACTTAAAATAAAAATTTGGTTCAATTCTATGCATAACTTCATATACTTTTGGATGGTACAATATTCAAAATCGCACAAAAATCGCTGTTAAAGCGCCCTCTACCGGCGATTTTTTTCCAAATTCAGGGAGGACCTACCTGCCATATCCAAAAACTTAAAATAAAAATTTGGTTCAATTCTATGCATAACTTCATATACTTTTGGATGGTACAATGGCGACAGACACACGGACACAAGGACAGACAGACATTTTCTAAAAACAGGTTTTTTGGGATCTCTGACCCCTAAAACATGTAAATCCGTCGAAAATTGGAAGTCGAAAAAAATTTTGATTGCAATACTTTCTTCTATTGAAGATAGAAGAAAGTAAAAATGTAACAACTCATTTTCTCCGGATTATGATTGTGACACTTATCTCTTTTATTATCCGATCTCTTCATATATCAATTGCATGGCAAACAGAGTATACATAAGTTAAACTACGGACATACAGACAAACAAAAGGAATTCATAAACTGTTTTCAACTATGATGGAAAGTGTTACAAATGAATGATTGAAAAAACTTGGATCTTTCATGAAGCAAATTAATGTTTAGAAATTTAATAATAATATAATTTCTTTTTTTGAAATTGATAAGAAAATATATTTGTTTTTTATATTTTCACAAATGATACTGAAAATTATTAAGAGGAAGACTCATTCGCATATTTTTAAAACGTTCAAGCGTACCATTAAATTTCAATTGTAAGAAAAGACAATTTAAAGTATATTACATAAAAAGCAGTCTCAATAATAATGAAATATTTCATTTATTCATAACAAAATAAATTAATTCAAGTATTTTCATTTTTTAAGAATATGTTTCTAAATCAAATTTCCGCATACTTTTCTCTTTTCAGAATGAAGCAGGGAGAGTTTTAGGAGAGTATTTCCTAATGCAAAGCATAAAATCAAATTTAATTGATTTCATGCGTCTAGAAAAAAAAAAAAAAATTGAAACACGAATGTCTCGTAAAGCAAAATAAGGCATAGAAATTTAATAATAAAATAATTTATTTCTTTCAAATTATAACAAAGAACATACCAATAAAAATATTTCTGGTAAATTGAACGTGATTGCTGCACATTTGATAAACAATAATGAAATAACTTTGAAATATTCCTAAAGAAATTTATTTTGACTAAGATATTTGACTGTAAATTCTAATATTGCTGAAAACGTAGCTTTATTAAAAAGTTTTTTTGAATATAGTTTCGTTAATATGATTAGAATTCTACTAGAACGTATATTATTTAATAAAATCATATCTATTACAAGAACACATTTTTTCAAAACACTCCCGGTAATACGTTGGAAAAATGAATAAGTAATTAAAAATATATTATTAAGGCTCTTTTTTGGACGATTCTAGAAATTTCAATAATTGTGAGCATTTTATGTTTCGTATTTCGTGTACCAAATAATCATAAATTAGAAAAACGCTAAAAAATAATTAAATATTTGAAATGGGCTCAAAACGTTTAGAGTTCGATGCATATAAATATAAATTAAATAAGAGATTTTAATATATATCTGTTACTCGAGAAAATTGTTTTGTTTGGAAAATAACTAACAGTAATTATATATATAAAGACGGAATTGAATTCATTGTATTATATTTCATATGAAAATCAAATTTCAAATTAATTGCTTTAAAGGCGCGAAGACCAACCTAGTGATAAAGATTCCATGCCGGGACGGGAACCCGGGCCATCAGTATAGTGCACTGACATTCTACCGACTAAACCACATGGAACGATACCCAGCCTGGAACTTCTCAATATTACAGGTTGGCAAGGCTACAAACGCAGCACAAGATGGAATATTTTCCGTGAGCCGCAGACATGGGGCGAGCACAAAACTTAATGAAATCCAGCATCGATTGAATCTATATTGATATTTGGAAATTTTTCCAGAGAAAAACATTCGCCTTGCATACAATATTTCAAATGAAAAGCATAAAAATTTGTTTTTAGTATTTGTCATAATGAGTACCATTATAACCTGTCCTTCTTTTTAATATCAGTAAAAACTATTCTTGTTAATTTTTGTGTAAAAAATACTGTTAGTATAGCAAAAAGTAACGAAAACATAGAAAAAATAAAAGAATTATACAACTGCAGTCGCGTTTGTTTAATATTTACGAGTATTTTTTTTTAAATATGCATTATAAAACCTAGTAGTGATATAAAATACAGTCGTGGAAAAAAAAAGTAAGCACCCCTATTAACTCCTCAACTGATTATCGCGGAAGGAAGTTACCCTCATAGCATGCATGGTCACAGTGGCGTCGTTGTGACGTCACTGTGAGTCACTGTGATCACGTCACATCTGTGACCGAAATGCCACCACTCAGTGATGTCACATTGTGAATGAGATGTGAACTTCTTAGAAAACTTTAAAAAATTACAAAAAATCTTCAAAACATGTTGTTACTGTAAAATTTTATTTTTCTGGCAATAAAAAAGAATTGTTATGTCACTGCATGTAACGTAGGTCACGACACACTCACAAAAAAAAATCCTCCCATATTGTAAGTCAGAGTGTGAGAAAAATATGAACTTCACAAATCTTTGAAAATGAAGAGAAATGTTTTAAAAAGGCCCGAGTTACAGCGGCATAAGGAATGAAAATATATTAGTGGGTAGCAAGTAGTAAATTCAGACACGAAAAGATGGGGGAGGGGGGGGGGGCATATAAAGGAAAATGCACGGTACAAGTATCAACAAACTAGATTTTCATGCTATATTTTATCAATTTGATATCTAAGAGTGTGAAAGTATACTTTTTTCCTGATTTCAATTTTATCTAGTATTGCAATTTAATATAATAATACTTCTCTTATTCTTATTATTATAAAAGTGTTTCTCGGAAAAATGGTACATGCTGGAGCAATTTGGATAACATATTTAGAATTAGGAATATTAAATATATACACTTTACATATTTAGTTTGCAGGAAGGAAAATTTTTAATTTATTTTTACCGACCACTGGTATTCGAAACACTTTTGTGGCTTCAAACTAAAAAAATTCTATTATAGTTAAGTCTGCAGCTTTTAATGAGCACGTAGAAAGAGTCTTCAGAGTTTAGTCATACATACATTTCTTGCTTTATAATTTGCATTCAAGTCATATTTTTTCCTGTTAGTGTACCTATTTTAAGTAACTATTTTTTTTTTTAAATTCTACTTCTTTCAGACTTTTAAAATAAAATTAGCATTTTCCGAATAAAAAAAATAATACAAAATTTATGCAAAACCCATGATATAATTTATTATTCGTATTTCAAATTTGTGTTTTAGAGATATGACTCTAAAAAGAAGTTATTTTACGAATTGTTTTATTCTACAGGAAATTAACATGAAAAGAATGACGATTGACAAAGAAAATTTTTTTATCCTCGATATTTATTTTAATCTTTTTATTTTTTAGGAAGATATTTTGTATTTATTATGTGTGAAACAATCTTTACTTAGAAAAAGGGAGGGGGGGGGGTTAAAACTAATAAAAAGAACAGGTAAAATACATTGGAAAATTCTTCAAATACAAAAATTTAAATACAGACAGTCTCATAAAATGATTGCACATATGAGTTCATATCTGTTTATATAAAAGGAAATAAATTAACACTTGCCCCAAATCGTCTGCCACGATACCGCAGGGTAAACAGAGAACTTTTTGTTCCAACAGATGCGGTAAGTCACTAGTCTAAAATGTAAGCTTTTGCGTGTGCTTTTTTTAATGGAGGAAAAAGACGTCGCCATTTTCGGATACACACGGATATTAATAATTAATTTATGGAGCTCAAAAAGTAAGTCTTATTTAATGTAAATTGTTTATTCCTGTTTTGTATATTTGGTGAGATGAGTTAAATAGTTTTATATTATACCTATAGAAAGAGATTGATCTGGAATTGTTTTTCAGATTAGAAATTAACATTATACTGAATGGGAAATGCTGTTTTACATACTATAGTAGTGAAACTTTTGAAAGACTTTTTTTCATTGCTAATAATATTTTAAATTATTATTTAAAATCCTAAATCTTCATATCAATGTTTTCAGATTTAACATTTGCCAAAATTATAAAATAATAGGAATTCCTATTAACATATGAAGAGATTTTTGAGAAATTGTTAAATCTAAGAATACATTTAATTCATCTATTGTACTTTGTTGTTGTTTAATAGTACAATTATAAATACTATTTATATAGTGTTTTTCAAATTGGTATATTTATTTTTTTAAATTGTATGTAAGCACGCTTTTGCTGTTCGTGATTTTATTCAAACATTTAATTGTAGACATTCAGAATCAGTTATTAAATTTTCTTCGATTGTAAACTAATTTTCTACGTTTTCGATACACGTTCGATACTTCGCATTAAAAAATAAAATATGACAATTAAGCATTGAAATAAAGTGTTTTCATGCAAGTTTATAGATTAAACTGCTTTACTATACTTTTTAAAATATGATATTTATAATATTTATAAAAAAATATTTATAATTTATGATATTTATAAAAGTTGATATTGTACTGTTCATTAGCGATAATTGCTGGAAATGCATTTTTAATTATAATATGCACTTTTATGATTCACTATATTTATGCATAGTATATGGTGTATATAAAAGCTATAATTCATATACAAGGCTACACAAAAGTATACGTAAGAGTTAAGGGGTATGGGCGCAAATTGCTTAAAGGTGTTTTTTAGATGAGTTATGGATTTTTATGTTGAACTGCATTTAATTTACTAAGAAATGTTTGTAGAATATGGATAAAATGATACACAGGGTCACGCAAGGAAATGGATATATGGCCGTCTATAAATTATAATTTCTGGAAATGTGATTTCAGCAGTTTTAAGAGTGTTTTAATTTGAATTAAATTTTAACTAAATAGTGGCGCGTAATAAAGATTCTAGGTAAACTACAGGGTTGTACAAAAGTATTCAAGTATGTTTTCATATATTAGTATAAATTGCTGAATGAGAATTTCAACCTGTTATGCGTTTTCTTGCTAAACTAAATTTTCACTTTATCTACTAGTATATTATATCAACCTACAGATTAAATACAGGGCTATTCAAAACAATTGGAAAACATATTTGACTATGGACGGTAACTGCTGAAATCAGCTTTTCAAATGTTTTATGCGTTTTCTAAAATATTTACTTAGTTATCTTATTTACGTTATTTTCTTAAATTACGATGTCTAGTTAAAGCATTCAGGAAGCATTGGAAGTGCTTTATAATCTATGCTTAACGCATGATTTTTCTTACTTGTTTTTTCTATTTCCCAGATCAGTCATTTCCTATAAATCATACCAAATCTATTTAGCTCATATTAACAAAATACAATATACACGGGAATAAAAAATTTAAATAAATATGGCTTATTTTATTCTTCTTTAAATAGGAAATGTATTAATATCCGTTAGACTACATGTTCGTATTTAATAAAATAATAAGAAATCACAACACATAAAAACTTACACATTCTTAATACAAAGCTTGAACTCAAGATCAAGCTTAGAACTTAATAAAAAAGGATGCCAGTTGATAAGCATTGTTTTTTTTTCAGTGTAAAAATTAAAAGTATTTTAGAAGAATAGGACTCCAAAATAGCGATACATTGCTAAAAAGTACGGTAAAAAGATAATATTGTATATTTCAAACAAAACTTTATTTTAAAATTCATCACAGTGTTTATAACAAGAATCATCACAGTATTAATGCTTGGAATTTTTTCCAGAGAGAAACATTCGCCTTGCAAACAATATTTCAAATGGAAATCAAATTTCAAATTGATTGCTTAAAAGGCGCAAAAGCCAACATAGTGAAAAAAATTCCATAACGGTACTTGAATCCGGGCCATCAGTATAGCGCACTGACATTCTACCGACTAAACCACATGGAACGAGACCCAGCCTGGAAAATGTCTTACTATTACATGTTGGCAAGGCTACAAACGCAGCACAAGATGGAATATTTATCATGAGCCACCGACATGGAGCAAACACGAAACTTAATTAAATCCAGCAGCGATTCAAACTATATGAATACTTGGAAATTTTTCCAGAGAGAAACATTCGCCTTGTATACAATATTTCAAATGAAAATCAAATTTCAAATTAAAATTGCATTTTAAGCAATTAATTTGAAATTTGATTTTCATTTGAAATATTGTATGCAAGGCGAATGGTTCTCTATGGAAAAATTTCCAAGTATTTATATAGTTTGAATCGATGCTGGATTTAATTAAGTTTCGTGTTTACCCGATGTTGGCGGCTCACGATAAATATTCCATCTTGTGTTGCGTTCGTAGCCTTGCCAACATGTACTAGTAAGAAATTTTCCAGGCTGGGTCTCGTTCCATGTGGTTTAGTCGGTAGAATGTCAGTGCGCTACACTGATGGCCCGGATTCGAGTCCCGGCTTGGAATCTTTTTCGCTATGTTGGCTTTTGCCCTTTTAAGCAATTAATCTGAAATTTGATTTTCATTTGAAATCATCACATTGTTTATGACAAGTTCGTCACAAATGACACATATTTCACAAATTAGTCACAGTGTGACGTCAAAGCATTGTCGCTGTCGTCACAGGTTCGTCACAAAGTTAATGCCAAAATAGTCACAAATGACACACTTTTCACAAATTTGTCACACCGTGACTTCACAGAGTGGTCACAATGTGACGTCAGAAATGACCTCTAAAACGGCCATAACGACCTCGCATTCTAGTCACTATGACGTCACATCGACGGTCACAAAATCACAGTGTGACTTCACAACGACGTCGCCGTGACGTCACCATGCCTTACGGGTACTGCTACCGAACGACTGGAAATAAAGTCTACCTTTAAATGATGTATATAAAATATGCTTAGGGGCCATCTATATGTTAAAACGAAAACAAATCTCATTTTTTTTTCAATCACAATACCCAATTTTAACAAGATATTTCAAATCTCCGGTTCAAACAATGCCTAGGCACCAAATTTCAAGTCATTTGAATAATAAGTTTTTGAATTATAAACATTCAAAATTTAGTGCTTCTAATGTTAAATTATATTTTCATATTTTTATACATATCTCCTGAAATTATGCTCCTAATGTGCTAATTTTTTGTGTAGTAATAATACTAAAATACCCAAACATAAATACGTTGAATTTGCAATTTTTATAATTTTATGATATGAATTATGAAATTAATATTCGAAAACATTATGAATTGCAACCTATAATTCTTTTGATGGATTTAGATTTATTAAGTCCTGCTTTATGAAAATCCAAAATTTCACATTTCTCTTCTAGATAGTTTCAATTTATGTTTAAGAAACGGCAATATGATGATTTAAGGGGCCGTCTATAATAGAAGTGACTGTATATTTTGAAATTGATTAGGCTATCCTGTAATCCAGCAGACTTCAATGACTGCTTGAGTAGTGCCTAAAATGCCTTGATCAAGAAGGGGGCTCTCTCGGTCAACAATCGAGTACTGAGCTTCAATTTGGATACAGCCCCTAAAATACGCACGTTTTAAAATAATTAACTTATCGGATACTTATCGTACGAATTGCATAAAAATTTGTTTTTAGGCTAATGGAAGGGTGTAGGGTTCATTTATGCTGTCAGCATTGTATACTGCTATTGAAAAAAAATAAAGTTATGGTTCCTTTTAATATGTAGATGGCTTCCTAAGCTAATTTTATATACATCATTTAAAAGTAGACTTTATTATCTATCGTGTGCTAACAATAACTTTCTTCTACAATAATGTTTTCCAGAGTTAGTAAGGGGTGTTTACTTTTTTCTTCCACGACTGTACATTTGAGGACTTTGAGGGGAGAATTTGTCAGTGGTTTATCTTATACTATAAGGTAAGCAAAAATTGTGTGTGTGTGTGTGTGTGTATATAAATTTTATCTTGAGAACGGCTCTAACGATTTTAATTAAATTTTGCACCCTACCGTTTTCGGGCACGAAAAGACCATTGGGATGGGTCTCGTGTTCGAGAAAGTTCGATTAGTGGGTGATTTTGGGTCAAAATGGGTCAGGGTCAAGCTAATTATATCTAGAAACGGCTCAATCGATTTTGGCTAGATTTTGTATCCAACCATTTTCGGGCACGAGAAGGGCTAGGTCACGTGTTCGAGAAATTTCGATTTGTGGGTCATTTTTGAGTCACTGTGGGTCTAGGTATTTTTATCTAAAAAACGGCTCTAACGATTTTCACTAAACTCTCTATATTCTACAGTTTTGGATTACGAGAAGACCATTGGGCTAAGTCACATGTTCGAGAAAATTCGATTAGGGGGTCATTTTTGGGTCACCGTGGGTGAAGCTAAGTTTATCTAAATAACGACTCTAACGATTTTGACGAAATTTTGCACCCTACTGTTTTCGGGCACGAAAAGACGATTAGGATGGGTCACGTGTTCGAGAAAATTCGATTAGTGGGTCATTTTGGGTCATAATGTGTCAGGGTCAAGCTAATTATATCTAGAGAACGGCTCAATCGATTTTGACTGAATTTTGTATCTAACCATTTTCGGGGACGAAAAGACCATTGGGATTGGTCTCATGTTCAAGAAAATTTGATTAGTGGGTCATTTTGGGTCATAATGGGCCGGGGTCAAGCTAATTATATCGAGAGAACGGCTCTATCGATTTTGACTAAATTTTGTATCTAACCATTTTCAGGCATGGAAAAAACCATTGAGATGGCTCTCGTGTTCGAGAAAATTCGATTAGTGGGTCATTTTGGGTCATAATCGGTCAGTGTCAAGCTAATTATATCTAAATAACGGCTCAATCGATTGTGACTAAATTTTGTATGTAACCATTTTCAGGCACGAAAAGACCATTGGGATGGGTCACGTGTTCGAGAAAATTCGATTAGTGCGTCATTTTGGGTCACTGTGGGTCAAGCTATTTTTATCTAAAAACCGCTCTAACGACTTTTACTAAACTCTATATTCTACAGTTTTGGATTACGAGGAGATCATTAGGCTAAGTCACATGTTCAACAAAATTCGATTAGTGGGTCATTTTTGGGTCACCGTGGGTCAATCTATCTAGATAACGGCTCTAACGATTTTGACGAAATTTTGCACCCTACTGTTTTCGGGCACGAAAAGACCATTGGGATGGGTCTCGTGTTCAAGAAAATTTGATTAGTCGGTCATTTTGGGTCATAATGAGTCAGGGTCAATCTAATTATATCTAAGGGATGGCTCAATCGATTTTGACTAAATTTTGTATCTAACCATTTTCGGGCACGCAAAGACCATTGGGAGGGGTCACGTGTTCGAGAAAATCCGATTAGTGGGTCATTTTTGGGTCTCTGTGGGTTAATTATTTTTATCTAAAAAACGGCTGTAACTATTTTCACTAAACTCTATATTCTACAGTTTTGGATTACGAGAAGACCGTTGGGCTAAGTCACATGTTCGAAAAAATTCGATTAGTGGGTCATTTTTGGGTCACCGTGGGTCAATCTAAGTTATCCAGATAACGGCTCTAACGATTTTGACGAAATTTTGCATCTTTCTGTTTACGGGCACGAAAAGACCATTGGGATGGGTCAGGTGTTCGAGAAAATTCGATTAGTGTGTCATTTTGGGCCATAATGTGTCAGGGTCAAGCTAATTATATCTAGAGAACGGCTCAATCGATTTTGACTGAATTTTGTATCTAACCATTTTCGGGCACGAAAAGACCATTGGGATGGGTCTCATGTTCGAGAAAATTTGATTAGTGGGTCATTTTGGGTCATAATGAGTCAGGGTCAAGTTAATTACATCTAAGGAACGGCTCAATCGATTTTGACTAAATTTTGTATCTAACCATTTTCGGGCACGCAAAGACCATTGGGATTGGTCACGTGTTCGAGAAAAGTCGATTAGTGGGTCATTTTGGGGTCACTGTGAGTCAATTATTTTTATCTAAAAAACGGCTCTAACTATTTTCACTAAATTCTATATTCTACAGTTTTGGATTACGAGAAGACCATTGGGCTAAGTCACATGTTCGAAAACATTCGATTAGTGGGTAATTTTTGGGTCACCGTGGGTCAATCTAAGTTATCTAGATAACGGCTCTAACGATTTTGACGAAATTTTGCACCCTACTGTTTTCGGGCACGAAAACACCATTGGGATGGGTCTCGTGTTTGAGAAAATTAGATTAGTGGGTCATTTTGGGTCATACTGGGTCAGGGTCAAGCTAATTATATCTAGAGAACGGCTCAATCGATTTTGACTAAATTTTGTACCTAACAATTTTCGGACACGAAAAGACCATTGGGATGGGTAACGTGTTCAAGAAAATTCGATTAGTGGGTCATTTTTGGGTCATCGTTGGTCCAGCTAAGTTTATCTAGATAACGGCTCTACTATTTTGACGAAATTCTGTAAGCTATTGTTTTCGGGCACAAAAAGTCCATTGGGATGGGTCACGTGTTTGAGAAAATTCGATTAGTGGGTCATTATGAGTCAGGGTCAAGCTAATTACATCTAAAAGCGGCTCAAGACATTTTCACAATTTTTTTTTATATACGGCCGTTTCTGGTCATGAGATGACGTTTGGGCTAAGTCACATGTTCGAGAAAATTCAATTAATGGGTCTTTTTGGGTCACAATGGGCCAGAGTCAAGCTAATTGAATCTAAAAACATGCTCAAAACATTGTGACCAAATTTTATATTATACCGTTTCTGGGCATGAGAAGAGAATTGGGCTAAGTCACATGTTCGAGAAAATTCGATTAATGGGTCATTTTGGGTCACAATGGGTCAGGGTCCAGCTAATTGTATCTAAAAAACGGCTTAAACGATTTTGACTAAATTTTGTATTTTATCCTTTTCCGGCTCGAGAAGACCATTAGGCTAGGTCGCATGTTCAAGAAAATTCGATTAGTGGGTCATTTTGGCTCACAATGGGTCAGGGTCAAGCTAATTGTATTTAAAAAGTGCTTCAAAACATTTTGAAAACATTTTGTATAATTCCGTTTCCGAGCATGATAAGACTATTATGCAGGGTCGCATGTTCAAGAAAATTTAATCAATGGGTCATATTGGGTCCTAATGGATCAGGATCAAGCTAACTTTATCTAAAAAACGGCTCAAAAGATTTTGACAAAACTTTGTACTACACCGTTTCTGGAGAATATAAAACCAGTGGGCTGGGTCGCATGCTCAAGAAAATTCTATTAATGGGTCATTTTGGTGATAATGGGTCGGGGTGAAGCTAACGGCATCCATCTCAAAAATGTTCAAATAATTTTAATAATTTTTTTTTGTTATACCGTTTCACAGAACAAAAAGATCATTGAAATAGCTCACACGTTCAATAAATTTCGGTTAGTGGTTTTTTGAATCAACGTGGGTCAAGCTTATTTTATCTAGAATATGACTAACGATTTTCACTAAATTTTGTATTCCATCGTTTTCAGGCTCGAGAAGAGCATTGTATTAGGTCGCATGTTCGAAAAAATTCGATTAGTGCGTCATTTTGGGTCACTATGTCTCAGGGTCAAGCTAATTGTATCTAAAACAGCAAGAATGATTTAGTGGGAATAATATATCGAGATAAACACAAAGCTCATTTTGACCGAGCTTAGCTCGGTCATTCCTGCTAGTGTGATTCATATTAGAGTTGGATGTAAAACATGTGATAATTAAAGAAATGTCACAAAAAGTTGACCGGTCTGACTGAAAGCGATGTAAAACATCACTATTAATCGATCAAGGTTATAGTTGTGAAGAAATTTAAAGGCAGTTTGGTGGAAATATAACCAAACGTCGTATTTCTAAAATTTTGAATCGGTATAAGTAGACTGTATCACTACAATACAAAACTATCGGGTGTCCTAAATAGGACTGACTGATTTTAAAATTCAATAATTTGCAAACGGTGACAGATATTTAAAAAATTCTTGCAGGAGGGTTATGCATAAGGTCAAAAGTTTTTTGCAGTGATTTTCGATTTTATCTCGAATTACAAACAATAGATGGCGCTGTGATTAATAGACGCAAAATTCAATCTCGATTTTTGGTACTTCGGGACCCACTCAATACATTTTAACCTCCTTTTCCGCATGGAAGAAGAGGAAGCCCAAAAAATCGAGCCTGTATTTAGCGCCTATTGCTTGCAGGCCATCTATTGTTTGTAATTCGAACTTAAATTGAAAATCACTATAAAAAACTCTTGACCTTATGCATAACCCTCCTGCAAGAATTTTTTAAATATCTGTCACCGTTTGCAAGTTATTGAATTTTAAAATCTGTCAGTGCTTTTTAGGACACCTGGTAGTAACTTCAGGAAATTGTGTACAACTGCAAATGATGATAGAAGAATTAAGAGACTGCGCATAGATGACAGAAGAAAATTATCTGGAAGTATAAAAGAGGAAAAGGCGAATGCCAATGGGATGTTGAGTGCAAGGATTGCTCAGCGCAGACTGGAAAGGTTTAGTTCAAATGCTAGAATTAAAAACAAGCCTTTTTATAACTCCAACAAAGGTTGTTCCTAGGCTAAATCTCATGTTAACTGTTCAGCGGAACAATGAGACTGGTCTGACTAAATCAAAGTCTGCCTGCTGGGTAGGATTGGTATAAAACACGTAAAGAGAAGAATCGGACAATATTTACAGATTAATAGCATCACACTCAACTTAAAGCATCCATTCAGAGTTATGATATGGAGTTGTATTACATAAAAAGTTGTGGCAGAATCTGTCTGATTGAAGGACTACCTCAAAATACCTAAATGAAATATTTCAATCGCAAATGAAGCTTCCCGCACGGGATCTTTTCCAAGCATTTATATTTCAAAAGGTATAAGCTCCTTGCCATGTTGCCATAAAGGATTTCAACATAACCATACTCCAGTTATGATATAGACCGGGAATTGCTCAGACCTGAACCTAATAGAAAATCTTGGAGCACACTAAAGGAACTCAGAAGAAACAGAAGAAACTCAGCAATAAAATCCAATTAAAAGCAATAATTAAATCTTAGTAATCACATTATGACAGTTTCAGCACTAAAAGACTTGCTTCCCTACATGGGAAGGCGTTTCAAAGCCATGTTTAAAAATAAAGGTTAACCACTTAAAGATTAAATGACAATTTAATATTTTTTGTAAATCTCTTTTTTTATATATCTTTCAATTTTTTTTCTTTATAACTGCCGATCCAATAAAAATTACTTCGTGAAACTGCTGTACATTATATTGTTGACTATATTGTATCTCCATTGGTATATAATTTTATAGTATTACTTAATAAAAAAAATGGTGATATGACCACCAAACGTCAAAAATACAGCATTTTAAAAAGGGTTCCACTATTTCGGCCACTACTGTAATAATGGAATTAGTATTCATATTTCACTGCATAAAAAATAGCAGTGTTCCCAACGAAAATTCGCAATTTTGATATAAAAGAAAGAAGGTTCTAGACAAACGTTTCATACATTGGACAGCCAAAATGTTTCTCCTCTTGACGAGGATATTATTTTGTTACTTGCTTTATAAAAAAGTGGTTTCATAAACGATCTGTTAACCCAAGAATAATGGCGTCTTTTTTTGCAGAAAGCTATTGCTCGCGTTGGGTCTTTTTGCCACCTGTCACTGCATTCAGAAAAGGGAAAATAAGAAATAGTTTTCACTTAATATTCGACGTTAATGAAGTTATAAATTTGCAGTTTACTGAAATCATGTATATTTCTAACTAGCTTTGGAATGTTTGAAAAATGTAAAAATGAAAATTCGCTAGTTATCGTTTAGCAGACTATTTCGCGAATTACAAATTTAGTTGTAAAAAATGTTCCTCAACAGAAGAAAAAACAGAAACGTTTTGGCACTTGACTATGTTCATGGAAAAACATTTAAAGTCAGCTTCATAAAATTTCTCTTTGAGAAGGTGGGTGAAGGAAAGATAATTGTGTCGTCTAGTTGTAAAACCGGCCAACTCCTCAAAAATGTAAAATGTGTTTTTTTAGTTTTTCCAGTTCTAAGTAAAGATTTCTACCATCTGGAAAGTAAGTAAGTAAGTAAGCACCCACCCTGGGAACCCGCTTTTGGCTTATGGTTAGGTGTAACCCCCAAGCCCAGGGCAGGGAAAAGTTTTACTACCCGCGAAACTCCTTGAATTTTTTTTTTTTTTTTTTTTTTTTTTTTTTACAGTTTAGGAGAAATAACAATGTTAGATATATGACAATTATTGACAGTGTTTGCAATAAATATTTACAGATGACCCCTATAATTACATTTGAGAGAAATATTCATTATTATAACATATAAATATGCATAGTTTTTAGAATTTGATATTAAACTTTTTTTTTTTTTTAACACAATTACCTACATATTTGCAACACTTTTATATTATTTTCAGGATTCACACATAATTTAAATCATAACATCAATTTAAACCATGTACAGATGTGATATTTGCAACACTTAAAGCTATTTTCAAGATATATGATGCAAAATTATTTTTAACTCTATACTAAAAATAAGTATTAAGGTACAAGATGCGAACAATAATTAATATTATGCACTATTATGAAAGTATGAGTAATTGTAGATAATAATTACCTACAAATTTACAGTACAATGATACTGTGTTTGAGATATTATGTAAGGTACATGATGCAAAAATTATTTTTAAATCTACACTGAAAATTTAGTATTAAGGTACAATATGCGATCAATAATTAATATTATGCACTATTACAAATTCTTTTGAGTTATTTAACCATCTGGAAACGATAAACCATGCCAAAACCGGTTAATCCCTGTGTTATATGCGTTTTAAAATAACGATGTGGTGCAAAACCGGCCATATCCTTCAGCCGGTGAGTTTCAAAACCGGCCATCTCCATATCCGCTAGATGACACTTCTGCTCGACCCCACAATAACCTCTCAGTTGTTGATTAGATTAACATTTTCGTGTTTTTCCTAGCCGGTGACTGCTCTTCCTTGGTGTATACAATTTTTCTAATAATTTAGCTTTGTGTTTTTTCCGACTATGGAAAAGTTTGTGGAAGAAGTGTCTACTAATCAACCAAGGAAGTGGCAAAGTGGACCTACGATGTGGAAAAGGAGAAAAGTCAAAATTCAAAGGTAATGTACAATTTCTAATAGACAGAGGTGAGAGGTGATTTATCATTTTTTGACGCCCTTGGCCAAAATACTTTTCCGCGCCCTCCCCTTCCCCCTTCATAAAAGTGTAAGTGAATTTTCTCTGATAAATTTAAGAATTTTTTACTCTATTTAATTAATTAATAATACATTTAAATTTTGCTTTATAAATTTTAGTATTTTGAGGATTGTAGATTGGGAATGAACGGACTTTCGTTACACTTAAAATCTAAGAGAATATTGTGTTGGTGTATCGAAAAGTAGAAAAATTGTTTTAAATGTAATTGTTACAAATGCATTTTTTATTTAGAACTTTTCGTTAAAATTTTAAATTGTCCTTATTTCATTAAATTTAAAAACATTAAAGTTCTTAATTTTGCTAACTCTACCGAACGTGCGCCTCTAGGCCATGGCTTAAGTTGGCCTTATGGGTAATCCATCCAGTTATCCATGGCATCATAGTTAGCATATTTTGATTAATTAATCATCATGATGCCATAATATGTTTTTAATCTAATAACTTGCTTACGTTGATTCGGTATTCTTTTATCCCCCCAGACCGTGTTTTAGCTCAAATTGAAAGGAGATTGAAGAAAATCGAGTCCCTGGTTTAGCCCTCAAAGTATGAACAAATTTTATCTGAACATAAACAGTTTTCAAGCCGGGAAGAGATTACACCGACCATGATTGGAAGAAGTCCAGCAATTTCTTCCCCAAACCACCTGAACAGTGGCCTTTCAAATTAGTTTCTACGAAAAAAAAATGTCATAACAAAATATAAAAATAAGGTGTTGGTGCAAGGGGAGCTCTTCTACAAATCTGAGGTAGAAGTCAGAAAGTCTATTGTCAAGAGTAAAAGAAGTATTATGAATAGCAAGCTTGAGGACGTGGTTTCAGATACCGTGGTGAAGCCTCTAAAACTTCGGGATGTCCAAAACTGACTGACAAAAATTTTGGACCAAATTGGGATGCTGGCAAGCGGTTATTTTTTTTTACAAAAATATATTGGCATGAATGCTTAAAAAGCAGAAAGCAGAGATGATGAAGAAGACGCATGGATGGACCATCATGACGAAATTTGTGAGACTATCGAGAACGATGAGACCACTACAGTTTCAAATTTTATGTACATGTATACAGAATGATTTTTGTTTAAGTTTTTAAAATTTAATAATTTTATTTAAAATAATATCATGTCCTTTCAATCATTTGTTTAGTGACATTTAAATCCGTTTTAACAGCTAGTCAGTTAGTTTTAACTGTTAGTAAGTTTTAACAATCAATAGCTGTGTAAAAGTTGTTTTACGTTAATAACTTTCCTAAAGTTATTTTTGTTAAATAACATTTAGTTGAACAAAACATTTTTGTGTATTTGCTACCCCTAAAAACCCAATGTCAGATTAAATTGCGCAAAAATTAATTTCTGGTTTGTTGCAAAACCGGCCAACTCCAAAGTAAGTTGCAAAGGCGGCCAAATCCAAAACAAAGACTTAAATAACGCCCTCCCTTCATGTGCCCCTGCCACCTTATTTCGTGTTTTCAAATATAATGCCCTAATGACTATAAAACTGAAGAGTTGAGTTTCCAAATTTTATTTGGCTAAGTGTGGTAAAAAATCAGCTTTTTCTCAAAATTTTATTTTTTGGAGATGGCCGGTTTTGCAACTAGACGACAGAATTGTTGTGGGCGACAAAAAGACAGACATGCGATTACTGCAGGATTAAGAACATCTGTATGTCATAAGTAGTTCATTCTCGAGATTTTTGTGTACAATTCTAAAGGGAAGTGTAAAATTTCCTTTCACCAGATAGTCATTCTCTACCAGGCATTTACAGAATTACACGGAAGTTTTCGGGTGTACAGAAGCAACATTTTACTTACCGCATTGGAAATATTTTTATTATTCATCCATACATATCCCCCCCACCCCTGCATTTTTTCATTTTCATTCTTTACAGAAAAAATCTTTTACAAGGTTCAGGTACCTTTGAAACTGAGAAATTATATGTAAATGTGATCCTAATATGTATTGCAATAAATCCACATCTGATGAAGTTTTAGATATGAAATTCCAAACACACATTAAAAGAGATACATGCTAATTGTAAAGATTCTACATGTACATAAACTATATTAATTTAATTTTAAATTTAATATTTTTCATTAATTAAGTTCACTTTATATGCCTTGAGCGTAGGTTTTTTATAATTGAACTGACACAGAGAGCCAAATTTTCTTTATTGTCAGAGATATAACATGCATTTAAAATCACTGACATCGGAAAAATATAACGATTCTTAAGGAAAAAATATTAAATAAATTTTGTAATTTTGAAATTATTTTAATAAAGATCATTATAATTTCTGCATTTCTTACTTGATAAACATAAGAGTAAAGTCGTTGTTTGGATCTATAAGTTTTACACCTTCAGTCAAAATTTCGTTAAGTTCTATCCAGCGATTTCTTGACACATATCACCGCTTTGAGAAAATTCACTTTAACGGTCAAATTATCCCTTGATAACACCAAAAGAGCTTAAACTACTTCGGCCCTAACTTCTCTTCTAAATCAAATTTTGCATAAAATTTCAATTAAAAAGTTTGAAAAGAAAAATTTAAGCATAAGCGCTATATATATATTTATGTATTATTTAAAATATATATATATATTATATATATTTTTGTGTGTGTGTGTGTTTATATATTGTGTGTGTGCATCTCTCTCAAAGGTACCTGGACACATAAACCCCTTGATTCTGTAAATTATCCCTATGGTTAGGAGGATTTTATGGGATTCTATTTTTAAATCGATTAAAACAAAATTGTTCTTATTTTAGAATAAAATACTCCTTTTAATTTATTTTATATTTAATTGATTTTCCATTACAGAGTGTGGAAATGTGTACACACATAACAATGTATGAAAATTATTTCCATTACATTTATTATTGTTTATACTTTTATTTCAATGTTATGCTTATATCTATTTATTAGCATTTTAGTGATAATTTTATCCACGATTTGATTAAAAGTTTTACAATATTTTATAGATACAGCATGGGGAACTTTTATTAAAAGTAAATATTTTTTATATTTTACATAAGATTATAATAAGTATTAATGACAAGTAAATTCCAATCAATAAATAGGAAATGAAAAATAATTTCGCCTTTCATCTTGAAACAACAAGTAAAGCAATCAGGACAGGTAATAAATTGTGGCGAACTTTATTTTCAGTGCGGAAACTACATTTATATTTACTACAAGCAATGGCTTAGATGCCGTATATTCCCGCGGTCGCCATCTTGGATGTTTTGAGATTTCCTTGCGATTTTTTGTTGGCGATCTTTATCGATATGGCAAATCCGTTAAGGTTATTTTCGTTAACCCTAACATGCGCATAAATCGTTGCTTGGCGACATTTACTACTTGGCGGAAAAGGGGTTCTCATGCCAAGAAAAAATCCAAGATGACGGCCGCGGGTATATATGACATCTTTTCCCAAGCAATTACCGAATCATACCGCAAATTGAAACTCGAACACAATCTAAAAAAGTTATAGATTTTACACAAAAAAGACTGTCAGTCATGACGGTAGCAAAGAACAGCTTACATTACGACAAAAATCTGTATTCATTCCGAACTTTCCGTTATTTAAACAGGATTTGCTCGTAAATTAAACAATTTACAGATTTCCTCCGAAAGAAATCAGTGTTTGTTACGAATTTTCCAATATTTTTTAATAAATTTTGCTCATAAAATAAACAACTTGCACATTTATTCCGAAAAAATATGTATTTATTACAAACTTTTTTTTTTTTTTTTTTTTTTTTTTTTTTACAGATTTTGTAGTAAATAAATGGTTTACAGATTTTTATCGAAAAATAAACAGCTCTTTACTTGCACTCTGGTTCAAACAGTTCTTTACTGAAAAAATCAACAAATATTTTCTACAGCGCAGAATGTAGACAACGCCTTAAAACCCTACTTCAGTCACGCGAAAAGACCCGTTCGCTATTGCTATACTTATGGAAGAAATTTGTAAAGATATCTCGTCGCATTTCAATATTTTTAGATTATTTTTTTTGCAGTGGCTAGCTGAGGTCGATCTGTATGCAGGACATTTTCTACTTTTTCAATTTCTTTTACAAGTATTTTCAGTCAGGACACTTTCATTTTCGGAACAGGTTCCTAAAATGAAGTATCCTCTTGAAAAAAATCCCAGATGAAAATCGAAAAAGTAGAAAACGTCCTTTTTACTGATCGACCTCAGCTAGCCACTGCAAAAAAAAAAAAATCATCTAAAAATATTGAAATGCGACCGAGATATCTTTATAAATTTCGTCCATAGGAATAGCATTAGCGAACGGGTCTTTTCGTGTGACTAAAGTAGGCCGTTAAAATCTCGAATGAAAATTTTATGAAAGAGATCGGCTTGCAACAGAGAAATGACGAAAACTGGGAATATAAATGGGAACAGGTTCGTACAGGCCCTTGAATTTCCAGACTAAGAAATTCTTCAGTACCAGTATTTTCTTATAGAAAATCTCTGCTTAAATAAGGTGAAATTCCGCCCGTTTAAACTAGATTTATTTTTCTATAAAAAAAAATACTGATATTTTGCCTTGAAAATAGCTGGATAGTATAACGTACATCGGTCAAGTATGATCTGTGCGGGTTTGCGGGAGTGAAGTTCTCTAATTATCGCAAGTGAGGGTATCAATATCTTCGATTAAATATCATCGCCTTATCTAGAATTTTTTTATTTACACAGTAAAAAAAGGACTGAAAAACGGGGATTCTACTGCCAATCTAGATGCCACTACTGTTTCCGGATTTTTACGGAAATTTTCCCACATAAATGACAGAAAATTTTCCGTTTTTAATCAGAAAAACGGAAAATTTTCTGTGATTTATGGGGGAAAAAATTCCGTAAAAATACGGAAATAGTACTGGCGTCTAGATTGCCAGTAGAATCTCCATTTTTCAATCCTTTTTTTTTTTTTTTTTTTTTTTTTTTTTTACAGTGTAGAATTACTCAGAATTTTTTATATAAATGAGGCGAAAATTGCAATTCGCAAATAACTTCCAGTGCAACACAACACATAACAAAGACCACTAAAAACAAAGTATCTGGTGAGATTAATCAATAAACAAGTTAGAAATTGCCCGTCAAACGTGGCAAATGAGGTGCGTTCGTACTATAACTAGTTTTATAATTATTTTTTGCACCCCATATTGTAATGAATGTATATTTTTTTTGGATTTCATAAGTGCATAGTCTGTAACATCATTAAAATGCACTTGCGATAAATTTTTTCCCATTCCCCGTAATGAAACGGAAAACTTTTGACTGTCCCTGTAATTAATCTTTACATCCGATTTTCATAAAATTTGAAAAGACTCGATGGAATTTTGCAACAATTATATATTTAAAATTTCAGACCATTCGGAAGGCTGTAACATCATTAAAATGCACTTGCAATAATTTTTCCCATTGGCCGTAATGTAAAGAAAAACTTTTGACTGTCCCTGTAATTAAATTATACAGCCGATTTCTATAAAATTTGAAATGGCTAGACAAAATTTTGCAACAATTATATATTTAAAATTTCAGACCATTCGGAAGGCTGTAACATCTTTAAAATGCACTTGCAATAATTTTTCTCATTGGCCGTAATGTAAAGAAAAAATTTTGAATGTCCCTGTAATTAAACTATACATCCGATTTTCATAAAATTTGAAATGGCTGGACAAAATTTTGCAACATTCCTATATTTAAAATTTCCGACCATTCGGTTGGGTAGTTTTTGCTCTGTTATATGCGGACGGACGGACAGACGGACTGAACGACGACTATAGGTGCTACATATTTATATAATTACGAACTCACCTAAAAAAGGAAAGAGACCAGTTAAACTGATGACATTGAGCTCACAGGCTATTCACACTAATTGTATATTATACTCTTATTTCAAAGAATACTGCCCCTCAAAAAATAAATTAAGAGGGGTTGCCTCCCCTCCCGTTCCCCCACTTTGTAATTAACCAATGAACCTCCAAATGTCATCAGGGACGCGTCTTATCAGAATAAACCGGTATACCAAATTTGAAGCAAATCCGATAGAAAAATCCATTTATCTAAATTAAGGGGGATAATACTCCCCCGTTTCCCCCCTGTAAACTTAAGCAACGAACCTTCAAATCTAATCAGGGAAGCGCCTTATCAGAATTAATCAGTATACCAAATTTGAAGAAAATCTGATAATTCTGCATAAAAAATCGGTTTATCTAAGTTAAGGGGGGATTAGCTCCCCGTTCCCCTTTATACTTAACCAATAAACCCCCGAAACTAATCATGGAAGCGCCTTATCAGAATGAACCTAGAAATTTTTTTTAAAAAGCAAATCGAATATTTCTATTAAGATTTATCGCGTTACGTACATACATACGTACACACGTACATACAGAACCGGCGGGCACATTAGCCCTCCGGCTTTGAGAGCCTGTGAGCTAAAAACTGAACTTCACTATTGTTGGCATACTAATAGATTGAAAAATCTACTTACCTTGAATAATGACGGTAGCGCTGCCCTGGGACGACTCTTCACTGTTATATATAAAACACTGATAAATGCCTTCATCTCCTTGTCTCACATTCGCTATTTCGAGGACATTATTGCTCTGCTGCCTTATCCTGTTATCCAGTACGAGAGGCTTCAGGTTTTTCTTCCACTTCAAATACAGTATCGGCGATCCGGACACTTCACAGCGCAATGATAACGAAGTCCCCACAGTCACGAGTGTTTGCGAAGGACTTACCGTTGCTCGGAGAGTTTCTAAGGTAAGAAAGAAGAGAACAATTGAACTTGCTGAAAAGTGCTACAAAATTAATTTAAAAATTCATCGGGTGAATATATTTATCATTGTTTTCAGAATAATAGTGTTAAAAAATATTTTTTTTGAGGAAAAATTTTTACTCTTAGATTATTTGAATTTTGACACTTTCAGTTGGTTTCTTTTAATAGAAAGGGAAAGAGTATAAAGTTAAACATTGTTTAAAAAAAAAAAAAAAAAACACTTTCATGTTACATGTTCAACTTGAAAATCACGCCTAATTTTATGTCTGCAGTTCATTTTCTCCTCAAAAATTTGTAAAAGTCATTGAAAATACAGATAAAACATCAAATTCAAAATCTCTTGATAACATAACAAACACGCGTAAACGCGAGTCTAACGAAAAAGACAGGCTACTGCGGTGCATTCCACGTGTCTTTTTTTTAGATACCGCTGGAGTCACGTGATGCTCGAATGCACCAATGTAGGTGTATGAAAAGAAAATCACGTCACTTTAGCGGTCTGTAAAAAAAGACACGTGGGATGTCTTTTTCGTTACCCTCAGCGTAAACGCATCTGACGTTAATTGAATATAACCCCACGATCATCCATTTTTGTCGTTAAATCCTGCAGTTTGGCAATAATTTCCCTTTTACGTAGATTTCGTATGAACTACTACCTATTGGGATCTTTCCTATGTTGGAATTTCTGAAAACTTTTTGCAGATCTACACCGATCATGACCCTAGAACCCAAAACCACCCTCAGTAAAAAACTTTATATCTATCTATCTGTCTATCTATCTATCTATCTATCTATATATATATATCACTTTCTTCTGGACACGATAACTTTCGTAATTCTGCACCAATCTCTTCCAAACCGATACATAAAATCAATGGGCATAAAATCTCGGTCAAGTTCGTGAATGGGCAAAATCGGACGAAGGGGATGGAAATAGGGAGGGGTTTTGTGAAAACAGAAAAAAAACCCATAACGTCTTAATTTTTGTACATATCAAACCAGTTTAAAGTTTTGATTACTTCTAAAAATAGGACCAAAAATTTATGTATCACAGATTTTTGATAAAGTTAAAAATGGGCTCAAGGGGCGCAAAAAATAGGGTTTTTGGGAGAAAAAATTCATAACTTCGTCAATTCTCAAGATATCAAATCCAATTAATTTTATTATAAATCTCCTTAACATTATCTACAACTTTTATATTCACAAGTTTTTGATAGGACCCATTCGTACCGCAAAAAAAAAAATTAAAAACGAAAACAAAAAGGGGGTTTGAAGAAGAAAAAAATCCATAACTCCGTCAATTCAAAGGATATAAAATCCCCATGAATTTATATGTATCTTCTTAATATTGTCTACAACATCTATATAGACAAATTTTAGATAGGACCAATTCTTACAGCAAAAACAAATTAAAAATACACAGGGGTTGAAGAAAAAAATCATCTCAGTAAGGATGCATTCAAATCCAAACTGCTTATTTTCTGACTCATTTTACAATTCATTTTACTCTCAAAGGCTTCCAATTGGTACGTTTTCTTACTCAGAAACTATATAATGTACCGTAATGGTCGATTTTTTGATAGAGGCAGAATATATTTAAAAAAATGCTCTTAAAAAGGGTATTTTGAACCGAATTTACCGAAGCGGATTGTGTTGGAAAAATCATTGTATTAAGAATGCACTCAAATCCAAACTGCTTATTTTCTGACTCATTTTTAAATCCATTTTTGCTTTCAAACGCATTTAATTGGTAGATTCGCTTATTCAGAAACTATATAATGTAGCATAATGATCGATTTTTTGATAGAGGCAGAATATATTTCAAAAAATGATGTCAAAGTGGTCATTTTGAACGGAATTTCCCGAAGCGATTGTGTTAGAAACGAAAAATATTGTCCTTCTGAGAAAATAATTGTTTATATCTCAAGTTTCAATTAATTGAACAAAAAATAAAAACACAGGTCGCTTATAAATTTCTTCAAAAATCACGTCAGCAAGTTTCATATTTTTTTTTTAATTAAAAATGAATCTGGAATTATGCCAGAAAATTTCGAGTTGTTGAGGATGGAAAAGTATTTTTTTGAATACCGCCCTAACATGATTCTGATAAAACCAGCTATTATATAAAAATGAAATAAAAACTCGTCAAAAGCGGCCAGATAAATTTGTTAAAGTGGATTTATCTCTAATCATGATTTACTTTTTGTTTGTGAAATTACTATATTTGACTTCGAAATCTACCTCTGCCTGTAGGCCGGGCCGGCTGGGATTTTTTCTTTCGGGAAAGTGGTTGACGACATAATAGACAAACAAAACTCGATTACGAAAAATTCATCACTTTTTTTATCATTGGCAGAAAACGCATGCAACTGAATTTATTAAAGCGTATGTAATATTTGCTCTGTTCATTTTAGGGTTCCGTACTTAAAAAGTAGAAACGGAGTCATTATAAGATCACTCCTGTGTCTGTCTGTCTATCATAGCCATTTTACTTCTAAACTATGGAACTTGGAAAGTTCAAATTGGGGGAAGTAATAAAGACTATTGATCCAGATATTTTCAGATTATTAAACATTCAAAAATATATTTAATAAAAATGTAGAGGGGCAAATTAAGTTACTTGAAAAAAAAAAAAAACTCTTTTCTTTGTATATCGTGTGGGGTATTGTGTGAAAGCTTTCGTAACGCTGAACTCAAAAATACATTCCTTTTAATTTTAGGTATTATATTTTCAAAGATATTGTTGAAAATGTAGCGCAAAAATATGTTCCCCCCATCTAATTCCGAATCTACTAAAACTAAAATTATGAAAAAATTAGAGGTAGTAGACGTTAATTTAAATCTTGCAGGAAAATTATAGTCATTACCCTAGGCAGCATAGTTTTTGAGAAAATCGCCATTTTCCGTTACACACAAATTTCGATTTACGGGAATTCAGCAAAACTGTTGAGCAACACTAGAGGTACCAATCTTAGCAGAAGTATAAAAACATTGTTGATAACATTTTTCCAAAAAAAAAATCGTTGGTCATTAGCCGAGATATTAACCCTTAAAGATACAGACCGTTTGGACATACATAATGACAGGGGTGGCGTACTCTATGTACCATCGACTTCTAAAGCCTAGTTAACAACTTTTAATGATATATATGTGTAATAAAATGTCCAGTAGCAGTATAAAAGTAATAAACGTCAAATTGTTACTAATTTAATTAGAATGAGTCACATAAATACTATGGAATTCGCGACTAGTTTGAATTGAGTGGATCTTTCAATACGCCGCCCATCTCTTTAAAGGTTTATTAAAAACCTATCTGGAAAAACGCGGCATGACCAAGGTGGCGTTGCAACTTAGCGACCTCTTTTCGAAGCGCGGTTAGCACAATGCAAAATTTAAACTGTGAAAAATATTTTGCTTTAGTTACGCTGTAGGAAGAAAGGTTATTACTATGCTGAATTTAGTTTTATGAAATACAAATTGAAGTTTAAATATGCACTGCTTTTATTATCGGTCGCTCTACGAAATAAGTTCATCATAAACAGATTAGAATAATATTAAAAAATGAAATATATAGAATAGCTATATTTCATGTTATTTAGGTTCTATATCTCTTTGAACTTTCATGGTACATCCATTTACACATTTCTAGTATAACCCAACCCTACGTTGTATAGTTTTTTACAAAGTCTTATACGAGGGTGAATCAAATATTAACCGGAATTTCCGCTGGGAGGCCTGAAAGTCATCGCGAAGGCGCTCAAACCTCTACGCATGGCAGGTGGGGATGTCACATGACTATCTATGCGCCGGTATGTGCTACTCCCACCTTTCCTCAGTCTGCATCAGGATGAATGGGGGTGAGGTTCACCCCAACGTTGCGCAACGCATTACCATTAAATGTATCACAAATGAAGGCGTAAGAACGGCTGAAATCTTACGAAGACTTCCAGCACAGTTTGGGTAGACATGCCTGAAGAAATCCCAAGTGTATGATTGGCACAGAAAGTTTGTGAAAGGACAAGCAGAAGTTGAAAACATCCCTCCACGCCCCCCCCCCCCCCCCCCTCTCAAAAAGTTTGACTGAGGAAAACATTTGTGCCATTTTGGACATGCTCTAGAGTGCTGCCTGCTACTGTCAGCTGTTGGATGAAACAAACGCGCATATCGGAGGAAAAGACGTGAATTTCCGATCAGAGAAGTGATTTTGCTTCATGACAATGCCGGCCCCCATACAACCAACCTAACTCGAGAAAAGTTGAAAGAAACGCATTGGACATCACTGAAATGCCGCACAGTGGAGTATTTGACCCAAAAACCTGGCCAAAAATGCAAAAATTAAAATTTCGTCAACAATTGCAAAAATCATATTTTTTAATAGCTAACTAATTGGTGCATCGATCTATGTCTATTTTAAGAATCTGAGTTATATCCGGCGGCTCCTGGCCTCAGCTGAAGAGGAAGTTTCTTTCTGAGAAGACGTGCTTTTTTGTTGTTTTTTGGCATTGTTGTTATGTTTTAAAATAATTTTTTGTGACTCAATAAATTGTTGAATTGAAACTAAACAGGGCTTACGTGTTTAACAAAGGTCAGAGCTTAGTGTTAAACTGTGTGTTAATTTAAATAGTTTCGTTTTTAATGTAATAAAAAAACATTAAATGTGTAAAAGGGTTATTTTTAGAGCGTTTTTGGCTCTAATTTATACACATCGAAAGCTTTTTAAGTATGTGCTGCGCTTTGCCCAGCCATGTTTGAATTATAATCGTATTAGTTATAGTCTTGAGTGTCAATTTCTGCAAAAAAATCTTCTGCATTTTGTTGCCATTTTTTTTATATTTTTTTTTCGAGATGACTATTTAAATGCTCTGTTTTGCGGCCACCGAATTGAAGAGATAAGAACTATATACACTGGTGTCCAAAATTAAGGACCAGTCACAAAATGCTAACTTTATAGTAAGCGAATACTCAAAAGGAAATAATATCATTCAAATAATTACTATCCCTACAGCACACACTGTAAAAAAAATTCCGCAACGTTCCTGGGAAAAAATGGGCAGCTGAGTTGCCCATTATTTCCAAGAAACATTTCTGGAAAATGACTGGAACTTTACTGTATATGTTAAAAACTTTCTACAGAAATGCCAGTAAGTTTCCTGCGAAATACCAGGAATATTTCTGTTGACGGCAAAACATTACCAACATTTCACAGCATGCGGGATCCGCAGACGATTTTTACATTTCCAGTTGACAATTTTCGCTTTATTATCATTATTTGTTAGAATGAAAAAATATTTTGAAATTGACATCAAAATTATTATTTATAATTTACACGAAAAAATAAATTTTCAGTTAAAATTCAATAAAGTAAATATATATATGATATATTGTTTCTGAAGTTTGCTTAAAATATATAAATGTAAATAATAATTAGAAAAAAAAAATCTAGACATAAAATATTTTGGATTTTCGTTAGTAATTATGTTAGTTTACAAGTTAGATAAAATACATATAAATTTTCATGAAAAAAAAAAAAAAAAAAACCTAAACGTAATTGTATATTTTTTCCGAAAAAAAAAAAAATTAAAGTGTCAAATATATATCAAATTTAAATCAAATTGTAATAAAGTGTTAAAATATAAAATTAATTTTTAAAAAAAGTCCAGAGGTAGCATCGAACTCGGGCCATACGGGTGGCGCACGAGCTTTCTGCGTCCACACCACGAAAGACACGTTTAGAGCTGCAAACTAATGGGTATTTGAAACGTATGCTAAACCTCGGCATCTAATTTCTGAAAATCTAAGTCCCATTTGAAGAAATCCTTTCACAAGAATAATTAGAGATAAGAACTCTAAAACATACTTTAAATTAATCAAAATCGGTGAGAATCATGTTTGATGGTCCCCTGGTTAATGGAGATCCAAATAATAGGTGTATTTTTTTTACACAGTCTGCTCCTTAAACATTCCACAGACAAGTACGAGAGATAATCTCTTAGCGATGTCACGGAGGTATTGTATTTTCATCTGAATTGTCTTGACAATAGAGACGTAAAGGATTATGTCGTCTATTGATTTATTTGCATTCCATATTGATTTTTTTACATTCATTTAAAGAATTCTTTTTCGACACTCGCGCGCGAGCAACGGATTATAGCAAAAAAATAATAAATGGCGGCCGCAGCGTTTTGCTGTTTCCAACTTTTGTTCCGGAACGTTTCAGATAAGAAAACCAGAATTTCACAGGAAAGAGCTAAATTATTCTGAAAACCTGAGAAAAGTCGAAACGTTCCTGGATTTTACATGGAACGTTACCATTTTTTTTTACAGTGCAGCTAGTCCATATAGCATCTCATTCATGTCACACATGGCCACAAGTGTCACAGTCACACGATGAAACAAAAAATAGGAAATTCTACACGTCTCATTAGGAGTCTCAAATTATCACTATATTTGACCCCACTGAGACGTCAATGTGACTGCTGCTTTGTAATGACTCACCAGGTGACTTTACAATGCAGTAACATTGTGACTCGCATGTGACTGTCATTTTTAGACTCAATTTCAAAGTCATCACGAACGTTGCATTATGATAAGTCACCAAATAATATGACATTATAGTCACATGGTGACTTTTCACAAAAGAGCACGATGGTGACTTCACAGTAGTCTCTCTGTCACCTAAAAGTCATCATGTGACTTTAATGTGACATTATTTAGTAACTTATCACAATGCAGCGTTCACGATGACTTTAAAATTGTGACTCGTCACAAAGCAGCAGTCACAGTGACATCTTAGTGGAATCACATATGGTGATCATTTGAGACTCATAATGAGATGTATGGAATTTCCTATTTTTTTTGTTTCACTGTAGTGACTGTGGCACTTGTGACCATGTGTGATATGAATGAGATGTTATATGGACTAGCTGTGCTGCAGAGATAGTAATTATTCGAATTATATTATTTCCTTTCGAGTATTCGCGTACTTGAAAATTAGCATTTTGTGATTGGTCCTTAATTTTGGACACCAGTGTATTTACTATCGTACTGCAGGTTTTGAGATCACAGGATATTACCGGGGAGCTTTTGAACCTACATATTCTGTCTGTATGTATGTACGTACGTACATATGTACGTATGTAGGTACGTACATACACACGCAACTCGATATCTTTTGATATAAATATCCGATCGCCTTCAATTTGTATACATCACCAAGAAAATTTAATAAACATTTTCCTTTTATAATGTACGTGAAAATAAGCAACTTCATATTTTATAATAACTCCGTTTATCAACTAAAAAGAGTAAGCCATACAGTGGCGAGACCCTAGAACTTCTTCTTCCAGCAAGGTCCGATAGTAGTCCCGATAAAAGCCAAGAAGAGAGTGATGAAGAAGATGAAGAAGAGTTCTGAAGAATCATTTTGAAACTGGTAATATATTAAATACATTAAAAAACTAGCAATCTATACTATATAGACTCCACTTTACTGAACCTACTATTAAATATAACACTATTAAACATAAATTAAATGCAATAATAATTATTAAATGTAATTTAAATGTAAATAATATGTTTTACATATAGTAAAATTAAATACATTTAATTAAATATTAATAGTGAATAAGACAAACCTATCAACAATTACTTTCCTCTTAAAAACAGTAAATAGTTAAACTTACAAGTCGCTCAACTTCTAAACTGCCTTCAGTTATATTAAGTCAATGGTCATGTGATTTATTCGTATTTTTAAAATATATACTTAGTAAATTAATATTTTAACTTCTTTTTTCTTTGTGCTCTTCTTAAATGATGACTCTTTTTTTTTTCTTAATTGTTAAAATATTTATAAAATGTATATTTATTATTATGTGAAATGTTAAAATCTTACTTACACTTTTAAGATATAACATATTAAACTAAGATATGGATTTGTATGTATACTTCATAGTATACTAAATATTAGTTCAGTGAAACGCATAGCACAGTTAAAAATGTCCATTCAGCCATTTCCGTGAATAAACGGAAATGTACTTGAGAACTTTTGTGCAGCCCTGTATATGATCAATAGAATGCATCTACACCAAGTAATATTTAAAAAAATGTCCTATTTTAAAACGCCTATCACAACTACAAACGTACAAATTTATTCTTCAGCCGTATTCTTTTGTGTGTTCCTGTAAATGAACGATATATTCTATGCACACCCTATTCTACAATAAGTGCCTTAGTACACCTTAGTGATGCATATAAGTTTCAGTACATTTAAAAGTGTGATATTATTAAAATACAGAGAAAACGATTTTTCCCCATAGACCATAATGTAAGGAAATTCTTTTGGGTGTCACTGTAAATGAACCGTAAAGGCTATAGACTTCATTTACAATTCCAAACATGCCATAGTGATACCCAATAACATCTAAGAATTTCAAGCCAATCGGAGTATATTTACATCGAAAAATATTTTTGACCAGGATTTCGGATCAAATACTCCACTGTGCGCCGTCCCTATAGTCCCCCTGTGATTATCAAATGTTTGGGCCTTTGAAAGAAGTATTAAGAGATGAACGATTCGGCGAAGACACTGCTGTTGAAGCCTTCTTACGCAATTGGCTGGAGACACAACCCTCTTCTTTCTACGATTACGGCATCAAAAAACTTTCAATCCATTGGGAAAAATGTGTTTTGAAATCGGAAGATTATATAGAAAAATAATATGTAACTTTCTGTTTTGTATCTGGTATCAATAAATTAAAAAACAAAAATTCCGGTTTATATTTGATTCACCCACGTAGTATTCTTTTAGCAACTTTTTTTTTCTTTAAATAATACAATTACTAATTCATATATTTATTCCACGGAACCCTCTGTGGGCGAGTAATACTCGCACTTAACCGTTTATTTTAAAATAAGGCAGCAGGGAAGAACAAAATGAAACATTTTTTAAATTTCTTACGAATTTTAAATTGATTTATTAACTTATAATCGTAAATTAAAAATTTACTATTAATTGATAAAAGGGTATTTTTTAAGTAATACTCTCTCTATTTTTGATATAAAATTTATTTTCTTCTTTTAAGCCGTCAAATAGAGTGTCGCAGATCCAGACACTTCACACCGAAGTGGTAATGATATTCCGACAGTCAGGAGTGTTTGCTTGCTCGGAGAGTTTCTAAGGTAATAAAGAAGAGTGCAATTGAACATGCTGAAAAGTGTTACAAAATTAATTTAAAAATTCATCGGGTGAAATATATTTACCATTGTTTTCAGAATAATAGTGTTAAAAAATATTTTTTGAAGGGAAATTAATTTACTTTTAGATTGTTTGAAATTTGACACTTTCAGATGATTGCTTTTAATAGAGTGGGAATAACCATAAAATTAAAATATTGTTTTTAGAAAACACTCTTTTATGTTGAATATTCATTTTGAAAATCATGCCTAATTTTTTGGCTACAATTCATTTTCCCCTTAAAAATTTTTAAAACATCGAATTAAAAATCTCTTGATATCATAACAAACTCTAATACCTGAAAGACCTTCATAACATACGGGATTAAACTTGCATATTATGAAGCGTGTTTTATCGCTAGGAAAAGCCATGCTTTGTTTAGATTCGCGAAACATTATTTAATAAGATAAATATTTGAAAGTAACTATATATATATATATATATATTTTTTTGCATCTTTATTAAGCAAAAACGTTATTTTAAGTTTTGGCGCATTTTAATTTTAGAAATGTAAATACAACCAAATAACTAAGTATATCCCGTATTTTTTTATTCATGATATAACGAATTTAACAATTAAATTTATTTGCTGACAATTCTTTTGTTGCCACTTTACAAAAAAATACAATCATAGTGTAATTCTTTTAAAATGCGTAAGCATCATCTGCGTAAATGATTTCACATAATAAGAATAAATTGTGTATTTGAAATATTAACACTGAAAAATACTTTTATATTTGAATGTAAATAATTGAATTTTCACAAATTTTAATTCATTAAAAATATGCTATAATTTTTATTAAAAATGTTATTTTAAAAATTTCATAAATGAAATCGTGAAACTATTTAATGAATCATGATTCTAGCTATAATTACTAAATCCATGATTTATTTTTTCTTCTGAAAATAGACGTGTCTCATTTTTTATTTGCAAAAATGCGTCCGTAATGGAAAAACGTGTAAAATAAATTAATTAAAATAATAAATTTTTAAAGGTTATTCTGTAAAAATAATAATAATAATAATATTGTGCAAATCTACACATCATAATTTATTTTTAAGTTTAATTTCAAGTCAAAATACTGAATAGTTTTTTTGTAAAGTGTACGACAAAATGTAATTTGTGTAGCCTAGTTGAGGATTCGCTTCGCTCATCCTAATAATTCGATGAGAATTCCATTGTTAGGTTGTTATTCTATTTCCAGGGATGGTTTTAGTACATTGCATACCGTTCTATCGTTTATTACCAAATGCTACTAAAACGGATCAACTAAAAGAGCCCAAAATTTGTCCAGCACATTAGAACATATAATAGCTCAATGGCGTTTGTATCTTTTCAGCAATGCGAAAGGATATTGGAGGTAAATTTTCAAATTGCTTTGAAGCCCAAATTCACCTATATATTTCACTTTATTCAAGGTTCTTTGAAGAAACCGAGCAGCGTAGCGGGCGAAGCCTACTAATATTTTACTATTATACAATTTAACAGAACTCGGAAGAAAAGTAGCTAGTTCATTCTGTTGTAGCTGGTTTATTCTCGCTATTTTGTATATAAACTGAAGAGCTAATGTTCATTTCACCATATCGTTATAACCTGTGTTCTGCTGAACGGATTTTGATGAGACTTCCAATATTAGCTGATGATAAAGATACCAACTTTATCATTATTGTTTAAATTATTCTTTATCTATATATCCTATCGGAAATTGGCATGTGAAGTCAATTGAATATAACCTTACGATCATCCAATTTTGACGTTAAATACCATAGTTTGGCGATTTTTTTTTTTTTTTTTTTTTTTTTTTTTTTTTTTGCGGAAAACGGCCTACGGGATAATAGAGAACCATAACTCGTTTATAAAAAATTCACTACTTTTTTTACCCTTGGTAGAAAGCACACGAAACTGAATATATTAAAATGTTTACATCCCTTTTGCTCTATTTCTTTTAAAATATAGTGCAAGGGGAAAGAAAGAATTAAGCGTTTTAAAACCTTTTTAGGATTTTGAAATTGATTTGTCAAATAATAGTAAATTAATTAATATTAAACTATTAATTGATGAAAGCATTATATTGAAAAAAATATTATACTCTTTATTTTTGATTTATAATTTAATTTCTACTTTTAAGGGGTCTCAGGACTTTTAAAGGTTAAAAATATTCAAAATAAAAAATTTTTTAGATGTTTAACTTCTATCTTTTCTGAACATTTTGATAGAATTGTTTCCTTGCAATTCCCATTAGCACAGAAGTTATGGAATTATTCCCGTTCAATACTGAAGCGGCATTTCCAAAACTTTGAAGTCATTTTTCTTCAATTGGGCATAACGCGCAGGATATCTCAAAAACTTCTGAATATTTTTTCATGAAATTTTTAAAGCATGTGTTTCATGTTAGTCTGTAAAACCTGAACCTAAAATTTTCTTTTCATCGTTCAAAAATATATTTTTCTAGGTGATTATACTTTTGAAATTTTCAAAATTTAGTATTAACTAATCACAACTTTGTCTTAAAAATATAAAAATGCTTTAAATACAATTTTTTTAGGTTCAGAGTAATTATTACAATATGGAGTGTAATTAGGCACCAAAAATTTCATTCTAGTTGCAAAACTTTTTTTTGTAATCCTGCGCGTAAACTGTTATACAAATTTTCTGCTGGACAAATGCCTGACAGTTTGGAACCCCTTATAAATAGTGATTCTGCTGCTTGCAATTTTTTAAATACATGTAATGAAAGAAGATACTTATATATTTCATCCCAATGAAATTGTGTCATATCAAATCTTTCATCATATCTTAGTATTTAAAATGATATGCATTTTAAGATATTAAATGTTGAAAATGGTCCGTTTTTTAGGTAGCTTTCATTACAAAAAGCTACCTATTGCAGCCATTCGGAGGAAAGCGATTTCAAAAAATTTTGGTATATTTTCATCGATCATGACCCCCAGACCCCGAAACCACCCTCCGTTCAAAATTTATATGTATATATATATATATATATATATCTGACATTTGTCATACTTTAACTCTCGTATTTATGAACCGATTTGGATGTAATTCGGTGTGTACATAGTACATACCAATGTTTCGACCGAGTTCGTTGGCCAGCTTCATCCGCCATTTTGTTTCAAAATGGCGGCTATTTAAAATTTTTTTAAAAATTAAAAATTTGAAATGTGGTACCAAAATATTGAAAATGGAAAAATATTTTTTTTCTTAAGTATTTGACCTTTATACAAAGACTCCGGAGCAGTTTTTGTTTCGTCTATATCTTAAAAAATGGCTGAGTTATAGCATTTTGAATTTCTAGCATGGCTGACATTTTGAAACGTCCTGAAATTTGTCACGCGATAAAAGGCGTATTTATGAACCGATTTGGATGTAACTTCGTTTATACATAGTACATACCAATGTCTCGACCGATTTCGTTGGCCAGTTTCATCCGCCATCTTGTTTAAAAATGGCGGCCATTTAAATTTTTAAGAAAAATTTAAATTTGAAATGTGGTACCAAAAAACTGAAAATTGAAAAAATATTTTTTTTCTTATGTGTTTGACTTTGATAAAAAGATTCGGGAGCAGTTTTTGTTTCGTCTATATCTTAAAAAATGGCTGAGTTATAGCATTTTGAATTTCTAGCGTGGCTGACATTTTGAAACGTCCTGATTTTTGTCACGTGATAACAGGCGAATTTATGAACCGATTTGGATGTACCTTGGCGTGTACATAGTACATACAAATATCTCGACCGAGTTCGTTGGCCAGCTCTATCCGCCATCTAGTTTTAAAATGGCGGCCATTTAAAAAAATTAAAAAAAATTAAAATTTAAAATGAGATACCAAAATATTAGAAAATGAAAGAGATTTTTTTCGTATGTGTTTTACCTTAATACAAAGATTCCGGAACAGGTTTTGTTTCGTCTATATCTAAAAAAAGGGCTGAGTTATAGCATTTTGAATTTCTATTGTGGCTGACATTTCCCTCATAGCATGCATGGTCACGGTGACGTCGCTGTGACGTCACTGCAAGTCACTGTGGTCACGTCACATCTGTGACCGAAATGCCACCACTCAGTGATGTCACATTGTGACTGAAATGTGAACTTCTTAGAAAACTTTAAAAACTTACGAAAATTCTTCAAAACATGTTACTTTTTGTAAAATTATATTTTTCTGGCAATTAAAAAAAATTGTGACGTCACTGTTATGTCACTCATCACGTCACATATGTGACAAAAAACCCAGCATATTGTAAGTCACAGCGGGACAAAAAATATGAACTTCAAAAACCTTTGAAAATGAAGAGAAATATTTTAAACAGCCACGAGTTACAGCGGCATAAGGAATGAAAATATATTAGTGGATAGCAAATGGTAAATTCCGTCGCTAAAGTGGAGGGGGTGGGGGCATAATAAATAAAGTGCACGATACAAGCATTAATAAACTAAATTTTTAGGCTATATTTTATCAATTTGATATCTAAGACAGTGAATGTATACTTTTTCATGATTTCAATTTTATCTAGCATTTGGATAATATATTTACAATTACGAATATTAAATTTATACACTTTACATATTTAGTTTACTGGGAGGAAATTTCTCTCTTTCTTTCTTTTTTTACCGACCAGAATTATTCGAAACACTTCTGTGGTTTCAAACTAACAATTTTCTATTACAGTTAAATCTGCACCTTTTAATGAGCATGTAGAAAGAGTCTTCAGTGTTTAGTCATCTATGCATTTCTTGCTTTAGAATATTTTTATAATTTGTATTCAGACTTTTAAAATAAAATTAGCATTTTCCGAAAAAAAAAAAAGGAAATATACAAAATTTGTGCAAAACAAACTTTACTTTATAAAAACAGAAAAAAAAGGGGGTGGGGGTGTCGTTATTACATTAAATTTATTTTTACACCTTTTAAAAATTTAAACAATGTTTTATCTAATAAACTCTAATTATGAATATTATTAATACAATTATTTAGAAAAAAGGAACTTTACAATACATTTTAACTTGAATTATTTGGTACGGATAAAAAGAAAAGATTAAATACATTGGACATTTCTTGAAATACAAAATTTTAATGAATGATACTTTCAGAAAAATTCTGCGCTTTCAAATTCCATATTTCTTGCATACAAAAACAAACAATCTGTAACAAACCATCTGCTCGAAAATCGTCTGCCCACAGAAAAATAAATATGAGAATGCGCGGGAAATAGTTCACTTGTTTTAGAACAACACGTCTACGCCACTTTAAGATAAGGAAATGACAATTTTAGGATACACGGATATTAATGGAACGTGCATGTAAGTTTTATTTAATTTAAATATTTTATTCCTGGTTGTATATTATGAGTTAAATAGTTATATTTGTAAGAGACTTATCTTTAACTGTCAGAAGCGATATTTTCCAATTTGATAACTGTAAAGAAAAATATTTTAATCTGCCATCGCTTGAAAGAAAAAAAAACTGCGCAGAGACATTCATGCCTACATTCATACTGGAATTAATATAAACATTAATTTACTCTTACTTGAGATTGAAAATGTATGGAACGACAATGATTTGGAATTATTTTATAGGCTTCTTACTATTTTTTGATTACTAACATTTATAGTTATTATTATTTTGGGGTTAAATATGATGTTCGATTATCATGAGATTACGAAACTGTTTCAGATTAGAAATTAACATTATACTGGGAAAATGTATTTTTAATATATTACAGTAGTGAAACATTTGAAAGAATTTTCTTTTAGTGCTAATAATATTTTAAATTATCTTTTAAAATCCTAAATCTTCAAACCAATGTTTTCAGATTTAACATTTGCCAAAATTATAAAAGAATAGGAATTCCTTATACCATATGGAAATATTTTTGAGATATTGTTAAATCTAATAATGCATTTAATTTATCTATTGTAGTTTGCTGTTGTTTAACAGAACAATTATAATTACTAATTATTATTTTTAGTGTTTTTCAAATTGGCATATTTATTTTTTTAAATTGTATGTAAGCATTTTTTTTGTTTGTGATTTTAATCAAACATTTAATTATAGACATTCTGAATCGGTTATTAAATTTTCTTCTATTGTAAATTAATTTTCTACGTGTATGATTCGGGTAATTATTGGCACTAAAAAGTAAAATATGATATTTAAGCATTGAAATAAAGTATTTTTCATGCCTGATAGAAGTTATAGATTAAACTGCTTTAGTATATATTTTTTTAAAGTTCATATAATACAGGATACATAATGTAGGACACAAGTTGAAAAGCGCTTATGACTTCGGTTTGTCTCTCCGTCTGTCCGTCTAGTAGTCTGTGTGCACTCTAACTCTCGAAAATATACACGGATTGCCCTGAAATTTTTGGATGGCATTGACGTTTACCATCGCACGGTACCTATTTGTAATGAAGTTTGTAGCATGCTTTGTTCATTTACAGGGACAGCCAAAAGTTTTCCGTTACATTACGGCCTATAGGAAAAAGTCGTTTCAAATGATTTTTTATGATTTTATGCACGCTTTTAAACAGAATAAAATTTATATGCATTTATGAAGTGCAGTAAAATATGCATTCTGTTGACTATGCGATGCAAAGAATAGTTATTGTTCATTTACAGAACTAAAAAAGGAATTCAAATACATAATGATATAGAGGTGGAGGGAATAGTTTGCGGCATACTTTAATTATGTTAATCTATTCCATATATAAGGAAATTGATGTATGTCGCTGAGGTTTACATACTATAAATTATTTCATGTATAATACGACTAATACGTATATAGCATTTACAGGGACACACAAAATCTTTCAGATACCATATTGTATCCGAAGTACTGTTCATTAGCGATGATTGCTGGAAATATATTTTTAATTATGATATGCACTTTTATGATTCACTATATTTATGCATAGTGTATGATGTATATAAATGCTATAATTCCTATACAAGGCTACACAAAAGTATTCGTAAGGATTACTGGGTATGGGCGCAAATTGCTTAAAGGTGGTTTTTAAATGAGTTATGCTTTTTTTCGCTGAACTGCATTTAATTTACCAAGAAATATTTGTAGAATATAGATAAAATGATATACAGGGTCACGTAAAGAATTGAATACATGGCCCTCTATACATTATAATTTCTGGAAATGTGATTTCAGCAGTTTTAAGAGTGTCTTAGTTTGAATTAAATTTTAACTAAATAGTGGCGTGTAATAAAGATTTTAGGTTAACTACAGGGTTGTACAAAAGTATTCAAATATGTTTCCATACATTAGTATAAATTGCTGAAAATGAATTTCAACCTGTTAGGCGTTTTCTTTCTAAACTAAATGTTCCCATTATATAGTATATATACACTTAAAAAATGGGTACTCAAAATTGAGTAAAAAGTACTCAATTTTAAATGCGTCACATGCACAAAATAGCTCCGATCCAAATGTACTCAAAGTTGAGAAACACATGTACTCATTTTTTATTCCGTGGCTGTGATCAAATATGAATCGTTATGTACTGCCCCCCCCCCCCAAAAAAAAAAAACAACCCTAAAATGTAAAGTAAAAATGTACTGACATTTACTTCCCGTTCAAAGTTCTTAACAAGAAATGTTTAATTGATTATTTATCAAGAAAAATAGCAAACTTCATAACAAGATACTCAAATCGTATATTTTTATGACAAGAGCATTATTTCCAAGCAATTATTTTTAAAATGCTGTGCATAATTTAATATTTACATTAATAAACATCATTTATGCCGCCATAAATGAAATGAACCATTACAGGGTACAAAACTATTCGTTTGTTTGGGTTTGATAACATGTGATGCTTAAAAATAGAGAAAGCATAGGTTCATTTTTGATCCAAAAATATTCAATTCAATACGAGTACGTCGGTTTGCTCATTTTTGAGTACTTCATTTTTTTCAGTGTATCAACCTACAGATCAAATAAGGGCTGTTCAAAAGAATTGGAAAACATATTTGGCTATGGACGGTAACTGCTGAAATCAGTTTTTCAAATGTTTTATGCGTTTTCTAAAATGTTTACTTAGTTATCTTATTTACGTCATTTCCCTAAATTTCGATGTCTTGTTAAAGCATTCAGAAAGTGTTGGAAAGTATATTTTAATCTATGCTTAACGCATGATTTTTCTTACTCGTTTTTTTTTTCTATTTCCCAGATCAGTCTTTTCCTATAAAACATACCAAATCTATTTAGCTCATATTCACAAAGTACAATATACACGGGAATAAAAAAATTAAATAAATATCGCTTATCATGCCGCTCTATAAATAATAGTTGTATTAATATCCGTTAGTTTCCATGTTCGTATTTAATAAAGCAATGACAAATCAGTACAAATTAAAAAACTTACACATTCTAAATATCAAGCATAGAACTTAATAAAAAAATATGTCAGTTGATAAGCATTGTTTTTTAAGTGGAAAAATGTAAAATGTTTTAGAAGAATAGGACTCCAAAGTAGCGATATTTTGCTAAAAAGTACGGTAAAAAGATAAGATTTTATATTTACAGCAAAATTTTATTTTAAAATTCATCGCTGTATTAATACTTAGAAATTTTCCCAGAGAGAATCATTCGCCTTATATACAATATTTCAAATGAAAATCAAATGTCAAATGTCAAATTAATTGCTTAAAAGGCGCAAAGGCCAACATTGTGAAAAAGATTCCATGCCGGGACTCGAACCCGGGTCATCAGTGTAGCACACTGACATTCTACCGACTAAACCACATGGAACGACGCCCAGCCTGTAAAATTTCTCACTATTACATGTTCGCAAGGCCCCTAAGACCAATAATACCTAAGACCTAACCTAAGGTAATAATAATAATATAATATATAAGGCATAAATAATAATAAGCTAGAAGAAGCAAGGGTTAGTTCGGTAGCTTCATCGCCCCGAGCCCGCCCTTCCCGGTTTTCGGTGTCTTTAATTTGTGTAAATTCCCTTTTAAATTTGTCCGGTTTCAATTTTTGATTTTTTTTTCAATCTCGCTTTTGCTAGAGAGTCTCTTACTCGGGACGTGGCTGAGGACCTAAGAATCTTGCTTCCGCAAAAGAGTCGGAGTAGAGTAGAAGAATAAAGGGCTGCGGACGAAGATGGGCCGCTCGCCGCGGCGGTTGCATACAACATTTCAAATTAAAATTCCCTTTTAAGCAATTATTTTGAAATTTGACTTTCATTTGAAATATTGTATGCAAGACGAATGGTTCTCTCTGGAAAAATTTCCAAGTATTAATATAATTTCAATCAATGCTGGATTTAATTAAGTTTCGTGTTTGCATCATGTGGGTGGTTCACGCTAAATATTCCATCTTTTGCTGCGTTTGTAGCCTTGCCAACATGTAATAGTGAGAAATTTTCCAGCCTGGGTATCGTTCCATGTGATTTAGTCGGTAGAATGTCAGTGTGCTGTACTGATGGCCCGGGTTCGAGTCCCAGCATGGAATCTTTTCACTATTTGCGTCATTTAAGCAATTAATTTGAAATTTGATTTTCATTTGAAATCACAGTGTTTATGACAAGTTCGTCACAAATGACACATATTTCACAAATTGGTCACAATGTGACTTCAAAGCATTGTCGCTTTCGTCACGGGTTCGTCACAAAGTTAATGCCAAAATAGTCACAAATGACACACTTTTCATAAATTTGTCACACCGTGACTTCACAGAGTGGTCACAATGTGACGTCACAAACGTCCTCTAAAACGGCCATAACGACCTCGCATTCTAGTCACTGTGACGTCACATCGACGGTCACAAAATCACAGTGTGACTTCACAACGACGTCGCCGTGACGTGACCATGCCTTACGGGTTTAAAACGACCTGATTTTTGTCACGCGATAACAGGCGTATTTATGAACCGATAAGGATGTAACTTGGTCTGTCTCTGTACATAGCACATACCAATGTCTCGACCGAGTTCGTTGGCCAGCTTCATTCGCCATCTTGTTTCAAAAGGGTTGCCAATTTAAAAAAATTTAATTTAAGGTATTAAAAAATTGGAAAATGAAAAATATTTTTTTTATGTGATTGGCCTTGATACAAATATTCTGGAGCAGTTTTTGTTTCTGAAAATTTGTTCTTTTGTTTATATCATAAAAAATGGTTGATTTATAGCACTTTGAATTTCTAGCATGGCTAACACTTTGAAACGACCTTGTATTTGTCACGCGATAACACACGTATTCACCTATTTCGATGTAAGAAGGCATGTGGATAGTAATCATCAATACCTCGACCAAGTTCGCTAGCCAGCTTCATCAGCCATCTTGTTTCAAAATGGCGGCCATCAAATTAAAAAAAAATTATATTTAAAGTGAGGTGCAAAAAAATTAGAGATTGAAAAAGGTTTCTTTCTTAAGTATTTGACCTTGATATAAGGATTCAGGAGCATTTTTTGTTTGTCTTTATCTTAAAAAATGACTCAGATATAGCAGTTTCAATTTCTAATGTGGGTGACATTTTGAAAAATCTGATTTTTTGCCTGCGACAGCACTCGTATATATCAACCGATTCCGATGTGAGTGAGCATGTGCACAGCAATTACTAAGGTCTCGACCAAGTTCACTGGTTAGCCTCATCCACCCTGTTGTCTTAAAATGGCAGGCACTTTAAGAAATCGCCGAATTTGGCAGCCAAATATAAGTTACTTTAAATAAAGCAGCTTGGATAAAGCTGACTAATTTCGCGAAATTCTCATTCATTATATTGATAAAAATTAGTATTGAATCTCCTATATTCGGTTTCCACTAAATTGAGCTTCGTGTGTTTGAATGAGATAAGCTTTTTTAAAATAAGGAATATGAAAGCTACCTCTTCCTCCCGGCACTGGCCGGAAGGACTTTTTTTCTTTTTTTTCAAATTTTAAGAGTCCTGAGACCCCTTAAGTCTTCAACAGAGTATCGGCGATCAAGATACTTCACAGCTCAGTGATAATAATGTTCCTACAGTCACAAGTGTTTGCGAAGGACTAACAGACTCTGGGAGATTTTCTAAGGGAATAGAAAAAGGTGCTATTTAACATGCTGTAAAGCATTTTAAAATTATTATTAAAAAATGATCGGTTGAAATATAAACGCCATTGTTTCAGGAATAATAGAGTTAAAAATTAAGAAAATTAAATTACTTTTACATTTTTAGAAATTTAACACTTTCAATTGATTGCTTTTCATAGAATAAGAAAAATGGAAGCTGTATTACAAGAAATTCGATGAATTGATTAAAGCGAATAAAAATAAATCTTCACATAACATTCAAATTGCATACATTAGTATGCAATTTGAATGTTATGTGAAGATTTATTTTTCTAGTAGAATTGGAGAATTCTGTTAAATTTTATAATATTAAAGATTAGTAGGCTTCGTCCGCTACGCTACTCGGTTTCTTCAGACGAACCTTGAATAAAACGAAACATATCGATGATTTTGATCTTGTGTTTCGATGAAATTCGGAAATTTACCTCCAATATCCTTTCGCATTGCGGAAAAGATACAAACGTCATTGGGTTATTATATTTTTTAATGTGCCAGACAAATTTTGGGCTCATTTAGTTGATCATTTTCAGTAGCATTTGGTAATAATCGATAGAACGGTATGCAATATACTAAAACTATCCCTGGAAAATTATCTAACAATGGAATTCTCATCGAAATGCATCCAGTAGAACTATTTTAAAAGGCTAATCTTTCATAATTGGGTTCACCTGATTATAGAATTTTCAACCAGAATTCTATAACTAAGCTATGTAGAATAATATGCAATATACTAAATCCTTTTCTGGAAAAATATGTAACTCCAAATTAAGGTTTCATCAAAATTCGTCCAGTAAATCTTTTTTAAAAGGTTAATCTTCATAATCCTATTCCCCTGATTATAGAACTTCCCCTCAAAATTCTATAACTAGCCAACGTAGAGCAACAAGCTATATACTAAAACCTTTCCTGAAAGATTATGTAACTAACAGTGTAATCTCCGCCAAAATCTAGTGAACAGAATCTTTTTAAAAGGCTAATTTTTCATAATCGAAGTTATTTTAGAGCCCCCTTTATTATCCCCATAATTCTATAATTAAGTAACGTACACCAATTTATTATGCACTAAAACATTCATTGGAACATTATCAAGCTAACTATGGAATTCTCCTCAAAATCCATATTCAGCAAAACTCAAGTTATAAGCAGCCGACTGAGCTCCACAATGGTACGGTGAGTTAACTTCCTATTCTGTTACATTAAGACTGCGTATAAACGCTTGTTTTGCCATCCTTCTGCAGTTTTCGTGGAAATCTTTTATTCTGGACCCTTCTGCGGTTTATTCACAAACGAACGAGGGGAATCAAAGATGGGTCAGGAGATCAGGAGCTCAACTTTACTTGTCGGAAATATTCCTCTTTTGAAGGCCAACAGACCCTTTCCTTTTAAAGTCATTAATAATCAAAATCACCGCGTGGCCACAAGAAAAGACGCCGATACTGTTAACAGTTAGAAGGGTGGTCTATTCGCAACTTAAGGCTCCGTTTAGAATGGAAAGGTGCTCCCTCTCATGGTAAAGCAATGAAAATGTGACCTGCTCTTTCTTGTCCAACCACACTTGTGGTTTTAGCAAAAGTAAGGGAGATACAACAATGCAAAAGAGATAAGAAGATTAGATCGAACTTGACACAAACATTTTTCACCTGCTGGAAGTCCGGCAATTTCACAATAATTTATTAAGGGTGAATAGCACCGCCTGACCACAATAAAGCACTGTCAGACGAGAACAAAGAGACCGCGATTAGAGTGATACATGAACAAGTAAAAAAAATCCAACACTTATCTTATATCCTCTACTGTGTTTACAGCAATAAAAAGACGACCGTGACAATCTACACAATATGTCGGCACAAAACACATCGACTGTTTCCAAGATAACCTCTTTCCCCGCTAAAATAACAAACCAAGAACTACTGCTGCCATGTATCGTGATAAAGTGGAGTTAAAAGAGTATTTTCGCAAAGTACCATTAGAATATTAGTAATATTCACTATGGGATGAAAGGTTAAAGTGAGTAGTACTCATAAGTACTGTCAGTAAATAAAGGGTTAATCCAGGGTTCACCCATGAACACAATGCTATAGAATTTCGGAAGAAAATCTATGGCAAAATACCGATTTCCTTCCCTAGAGTAGTATGGGGTAGATATTTTGAAATTGGATTGTTTTATATATATATATATGACGCAGTCGTTACAATTTTCACTTATATATTTTTTTTTGAGAAAATTGGGCATTTTATTTAATTTATTCACAAAATTTGAGAGTAGTTTAAAGTGAAATTTTAGATAAGTTAAACAATAGCAACAAAAAAAATGCAAAATTTGGTAAATATTGCCCTCCAAAAATATAAAAAAGGCGTAGAAAAAAAGGTGTAGTGAAAGTGTGATGCTGTCCTAGCAGAAAGTGCGCCGATGAGTCAGCTCTCCGTTTTATTATGGAGCTCAGTGAAGCAGCCAGAAGGAAATTTCCGTTTGCATTATATATACAGATTGGCCGCGATTAAAGTGTACATGTTTGAAGGTCTCTACACGTTAAAGTATTTCAAATATTATTAAAAGTTATAGTATTTATACTTTTTGTAGTATGCAGAAACGAGTTATGCAATGAAAATGATTAATTTGAAATTTTACCGACAGATGGCGCTTTAATGTTTCAGATCTTTTATTAGCAGGTATTAACAAAAATAACTCATTGTGAATCAATATCTATTGAGACGACGCTATTATTTCATAGCAGCACTAATATAGTAGCATAATGACTAATAGTATAATGACTATCATTGTTTGAAAAAAACATTTTATCATGTGGAATTTTCAAAAAGAAAAGTTTCAAAATTTATCTGGTAAAAAATACTTTATTTTTCTTTTATATATGGTGCCATCTCTCTTTTTTTTAATTATTTTCTTAATTGCAGAACTTATTACACTCTCAGAAAAAACTGTAAATTTATGAGCGTTTGCCGTTCAATTTTCACGGGCAACATCCTTATTTGATTAAAAACGGCCTGATTCACTAAAAAATACGGTACGGCACCCCATACATTTTTCTCCGCTATGGTTTAACCCTTCATCTTAGTCGTGTTTTGATAAAATAATGTCACTTAACCGCGACCGTAACATATTTTTTAACCCGCCAAAAAAGCGATTTTGTGATGATTATCTAACGTGCTACGGAACAGTAAGTAAAGTGTTATTGTGTTTTGAAGCGTATTATAGGTTTGCCCGTAAAATTACAGGCTGCACGAAATGATGGGCATGGATTTTTTTTTTTTATGGGGTATGATGGAATCTCTGCTACCTGCCTCTGCCCGTAATTTTACAGGGATATTTTTAGATACTTAAACAATTAAGGACAATCCACATATTCTTGCAGTTCTAGCCCGTCTGTTAGCAAAAATACGGTGCGATTCCATACATTTTCCTCCGCTAGGGTTTACACGTTGACACAAAATGATGGGCATGGATCTTTTTTTTTTTAACGGGGTATGACTGGAAATCGCTGCTGCCATAATTTTACAGGGATATTTTTAACAGTGGTAAACTAAATAAAATTGAATATTTTTTAATTATTTAAAATTGTTTAGCTTCTAGAGACTGTCAAACACTTTCGTTTTAATTATGGTCACCCTGGTGCGCATGCAGCAGATAAAGATGAATGGTAATAACAGATAAAGGTAAATGTTTTACCTCGTACAGTTAGAATGGTGTGCACTTGTTCTTGGCCTTTGCTGTTGTTGACGACACAAACGTATTTTCCACTGTCTTGTAGAGTCGACCGGTGTATGACCAACATTCCTTCCTGTTCTAGAATTCGATGGTTGGTCGTGAATGTCGTCATGAGACTGGAGTCCTGTCGAAACCACCTGACAGTCGGCACTGGATAACCGTGGGCAACACAGGGTAGCCAGATTGTCTCCCCGTTTTGGCCGTGGGCATCTCTTCTCCAGTGAACTATCCGTGGGGGAACAAATCCATGTGGTTCTGAAATAAGAAATGCATTTTTCTTAAAACAATTGGTTTACGATTCAATAAAATAAACCATTTTCTACGCAATTTTTATTGGATTTTTTGATTTTTTTTTAAGCATTAAAATTATATATTTAACTAGTTTTATATATTTTTTATATGTTTAAGAATTTAAATTTTAGAATTACCATTAATATTATATATAATATTAGCGGCCCTGGGCGACCAGTTTGGTCTCCCTTATAATTTATGCTTGGGAAAGCATGCTAAGCATTGTATCATGTTACTTTTATTCATCCTTTAATTTACTTGGAATCCCTTAAATATAATTAATATAATCTTCCTTTAATATATATCTGTAATCTTAATTCTCTGTAAAAATTCTATAAACAATTTCAATGTTTTGTTTATTTTAACAATGTGGATTCTTCCTTTAATAGATATATGTAATCATAATTCTCTGTATAATTCAATAAACAATTTCAACGCTTTGTTTGTTTTAACAATGTGGATTCTTAATTTAATTTTTATAATTCTAAGATTACTGTGAATAGTACCTTCTTGACGCACTATTGTGTCGTATTACATGCAATTATATGAAGATTAAAATCCAAATTTTTCATAATTTTCAGAATATTTAACAATTACCAATTTGACTATTTTGACTTTTTCTGAAGCATCGGTATTTAACAAAACGTTCTCTCAAAGTACAATAGAGTACCAATCGTATTCCAAACAGAAATTTGAACGTACTATTTAAATTGCAAAATAAACAGATTTATAGAAGATGCCGGTTAAATTGTAATATTTATTCAAAATCACATTTATGATATAACATCATTTGTTTTCAGAAGAGCCACTGGTTAAAGAGACAGAGAGTGCTATTGAAGCTGACATCTAATATATATTTAAAAATCGATTTGTAAAAAGAAAGCGTTTTGAAACTATTTAGGTTACTTTATGATTGATGGATTACCATAATGTCTAAAAGTGTGTTTTGGATAAGTGATTATACGTGAGAAGTATTCATAAATATTTAGAATTTGCCTAAGCACTTTTATTTATGCAGTAAAATATTGATTATTGTTTTGCCTACAAATAAAGAAAACTGGCTTAGAAATGTATATATTCTAGAATGTTTTGAAGTATTTGATTTAAAAAATCGGTTTTAAGTCATAAATAATGAGATTTAATGCCAGAAAACAATAGTGTCTAATGCCTGGTAATAGTAAAAAAAGTAATAGACATCATATTTATAAAAAATAAAACTGAATTTCTTTGTGTGACCCTGTAAAAGAATGACAAAGGACAGACAGAACAGTCTCCAGCAGAAAGCATGTTTTACTGCACCTCAAAAATTCATATCAATTTCACTGTGTTCGTAACAGAACAACATCATTAAAATACGCCGCAAACGATTTTTCTGCATTAACCATAATATATCGTAATAATTTTGAATTCCGCTGTACGTGTACTATAAGTGCAAGACGTAACATATTCTATGTAAAACATCGCATAGTGCACATCAGTAAGCTGTAAAAAATTTCTGATGTTTAAAATAGTTTAACATCATTAGAATACATTGCAAATGATTTTTCCCCATAGACCGTAATGTAACGGAATACAATTTTAATTAATTATTCGGGATTCCAGGGACCCGGGTTCGAATCCCGGCTTGGGCATTTTTCACTATGTCAGTTTACGTCTTGTTAGCAAAGTGATAATTCACTGCTTTAATATTCAATAATTTCAAGCGTATTTTCACTGCTGAAAAGTAGTTGAATAATTAATTAAAATTGTATATTCACCGATGCTGGGTTTATTTGCGTCTCATGTTTCACCACAAGTTTGTGTGCTCATGAAGACCCTTCCATCTAGTAGCTGCGGTTGCAGCCTTACTGACATACATGTGTGAGAGATACCAAGCTGGGCATCCGTCCTCGTGGCTTAGTGGTAGAGCACTGGAGCGCTATTCCAAGGACCCGGGTTCGATTCCAGGCTTGGACATTTTTCACTTGCCAGTTTACGTCTTGTTAGCAAAGAGATAATTCACTGCTTTAATATTCAGTAACGGAATACTTTCGAATGCCCGTGTAAATGAAGTATAAAGGCTACACACTTCATTTTCAACACTAAACATTAAATGGTAAATATTAATAACGGTTGTTAATTACATGGCAATCCGATTATTTTTACAGGAGTTAGAGCACGGACAGACGGACAAACCCAATTCATAAACTCTTTTCAACTATGTTGGAAAGTGTTAAAAAAGATTAATAAAAATAGAATTTTACACAAATACGTCGGAGAAAGATTTGGCGTTTGCCTTTGCATTCTAGTTTTAAAAAATGTACTATGTATTTCCTTGAAATTGTAATTTCAGTGTGTAGCTATAATAGCGACGTTTAATGGAAGTCATTTTTCTACGAAGTGCGAGTTAAATGGTAGTGCATTCGAAACCGCTTTTATCATGCAACATAATTGGTTTTCAGAAGAATTATCTCTTAAAGACACAGGGAGTCTTATTAAAACGTATGTATAGAATTATTATAATAGAATTATAGAATATTATGTACTTAAAAATCGATTTTTAAAGACGCGTCTTCTTAGAAACTATTTATATAATTTTATGATCGACGAATTACCATAATTTCTCAAGAAAGTTTCGGTTAAGGCAAATTACATGAGAATAAATATTCATGAACACTCTAAATATTATTACGTATACGACTTAGCGTGATGACATAATGACTTTTGCAAATGAAGAAATCATTTGTACTAAAACTTTTGACTTGCAAATGTTCATAAAAAATTACGTTAAAAAAAGCGCTTTTGAAATTTCTGGGGAAAAATCTTAGCGTTATAATTATTAAAATGGGGTAAAACATTGAAGTTTTTAAAATTTTCCAAAAAACTTGTTTTTGAGAATTCGGTCGTCTGTCTGTACTCTTCTTAAGGTATGCCCTCAAATCGCTGTTTTTGCGAAAATTTTCAATTTCTTTTTTATTATTTTAAATTAAATTTCATTCACTTAGGATTCCAAAAATGCTTTACTTTTGGTTCAGCGATCATAAGAAGCAAAGTTTTAGCCCAAATTATAAACTGGAAATGAACTTTCTGAAACCGGAAGGGACCGTTTAAAGAGACACAGAAAGGTAAATAATACATTTTAATACACGCATATATAACATATAACATATACACAAATATATAAACCTCTACGAATAGGGTGGCTTTCTAAATTTTAAACTTTATACGTAATTTTTGTGGTCTATAAAGATGTTCATTTGAATTTTTCATTATATACGTTTACGAAAAACTTCATTTCTAAAAGAGTTTTTAGGATATAGAAATAAAATTTTGTGACAAGGTTCTGCTCATCTATAGGTATGTTATGAAGCAATGCTTGTAAATTTGTATATATTAATTTAAGAACCATTTTTATTGAAAAATACACATTTTTTTAGGAAAAAATCGTGTTTTGTATACAAAATTTGGTAAAGGTTAGTAAATTTAAGCGGTTTTGCAAATATTTTGCTTCATAACACAGGTAAGTAGTCTGCTAATATAGTGTTGAAAAGAAAAGGGAAGTATATTGAACAGATTTCGTTGTAGAAGGTTTGGCATAAACGCATTTCCTTTACTAAAATTTGACTCAGTATTGTCTAAATTTGAAAAGTTAAGTAAAATTTTATAAAAAATATATATGAATTCATAATTTTATTCCCTTTTTTAACTAAAAAACACGCGTGTTTGATAAAAATTTCATATTTTTCAAAAAAAGTGACCTGAAGGTAGGCACATACCTTAACGGTAGTGTATTTAAAATCACTTTTATGACGCAACATAATTTGTTTTCAGAAGAAATATCTCTTAAAGACACAGGGAGTGTTATTAAAGCTGATGTGTAGCAAGTATTTAAAAATCGATATTTAAAAACTATTTACATAATTTTATGATCGACGAATTACCATAATTTCTCAAAAAGGTTTCGGTTAAGACAAATTACATGAGAATAAATATTCATGAACACTCTAAATATTGTTAGGTAAAACTACCTACCGTGATAAAATAATGACTTTTTGAAATGAAAAAATTATTTTTACTAAAACTTTTGGCTTGCAAATGTCCATAAAAATTATGTTTTTTTTTGTTGGTTTTTTTTTTCAAGTGCTTTTGAAATATCTAGTGAAACACTTTAACGTTATAATTATTTAAACGTGATAAAACATTCAAGTTTTAAAAATTTTCCAACAAACTTGAATAATGTTTGAGAATTCGGTCCGTCTGTCTGTCATTTTTCTGTCTGTCCGAGAAAAGTAAGTAAATATAATCCGATTGCTATGAAATTTGTAGATAAATTGGATATCTCTATGGCATGTTCGGTATTGAAAATGAAGCGTGTAGCATTTACGATCCATTTACAGGGACACTCAAATGAATTCCGTTACATTACGGTCTATGCGAAAAGCGTTTGCGATGATTTTAATGATATCACACTATTTTAAACATACTGAAGTTTATATATATCACATAGGGGTAGCGCTTATAGGATTTGCATGGAATTTATTGTTCATTTATAAGAGACATTTACATTCAATTACACATCAGGCAAAAACAATAGAATTTGGCTACAGAAGAAATTGAACTATTGAAGCCTATGAACAATAATGGCTGGAAGTGCGTTTTTAGTTGTGATAAGAGTTTTTAAATTGAACTTTTCTTTCAAATATTACTTGGTGTGTATAAATTCTGTAAAATTTGCTTGACCCACAGTGACCCAAAAATGACTCCCTAATCGAATTTTCTCGAACATGTGACTTAGCCCAATGATCTTCTTGTAATCCAGAACTATCGGATACAAAATTTAGTCAAAAGCGTTAGAGTGGTTTTTTAGATAAAATTGGCTTGACCCATAGTGGCCCAAATAGGACCCACTAATCAAAGTTTGTCGAACATGTGACCCAGCCCAATAGTTTTCTCGTGCCCCAAAACGGTTGGGTATAAAAATATAGTTAAAATCGATTGAGCCGTTTTTTAGAGATAATTATCTTGACCCTGACCCATTATGATCCAAAATGACCCACTAATTGAATTTTCTCGACCACATGACCTACACTAATGGTCTTCTCGTGCCCGTAAATGATAAAATACAGAATTTTGTCAAAATCTTTAGAGCCGTTTTTAAGATATAATTTACACACACACGCACAATTTTTGCTGGTATTATAATATAATATACATCCTATAGAGAGGTGTAAAAGAGTTCTCAAGTGCGTTTCCGTTTCCGTTTATTCACGGTAGTGTCTGATTGCAAATTTTCAACAGTGCTATTCCTTTAAAGGGGCACAGAACCTTTGCGTTTGTTGAAACGATCAAAACATCACCTTATTCAAAGTACCAAAATACATATAATATACAACTACGATTTTTTTTTTCGCTTTTTGCCTAAAAAGTATATTCTTTGCTATATTATCCAGAAAATTAAATGTTGTATATACAAAATTAATAATTAAATTTAAAATTTAATGTTTCATCTCAGTAATGCGTGAATTATAATCATTAAGTGCTGCGCGCATGATTAAACTCTAAATGATGCATATAGAAACCAAATTTTGAACAAAATAGAATCATAACACACCGAATTCTAAATTGAAACCAAAATATATGCGAAAAGTTTGGTTTAAAATTTAATTTTAGCATAAAATAGAAAAAATTACAAAACTGAAAAAAAAAAAAAAAAAAAAAAAAAAAGTGCAAAAAATAAATAACCTTAATATGTGAATTTTTTGTTTTTAGTATGAAGACTACAAAGAAATGCATATTTACTTAATTTTTTACCCGACTGCCAAGAAGGGTTATGTGTTTCAGGCGTATCTGGATATGTGGATTTATTTATACCCTCGAAACATCCTGACGGCAAGGATGGATTTTAATGAATGTGGTATCTATCGATTCGTCTTAACCGTTCGATGGTTATAGGTTACGTTTTGTTTTTATAAATTCAAAATGGCGGCCGTAAAATTCAAAATAGTGGTAGAGACGAAACAATTCCTTACGTACCCTATTGTGCGGCCTATCATTGGATAGGACTTTGAGAATGAAGACGATGTTTCATTGACTATTTTACGTTCAGAAGCTCCCTTTAAATATTACATAACCTGGAAGTTCTGTAGGTAGAATCTCCAGCTTGACTGCAACTCTAACCTTCATAGACATCTACGGGCCTAATCACAGAGGTGTTTATAGATAGGAACTAACAATTAAACGCAACTTAAAAGTCATCCATACAAGTAAATAAAAAAAATAGGTAAACAATATAAAAAATACCTTCACATTGATGAGACATAATTAGTTAGTTCGCTTTTTTCGCATTCGGGTTTTTTGATTTTTTAAATTTAAATTTTACTTGTTTAAAGCTATAGCTTATATAGTTTGAAAGTAACAGTGTGCGCAAACTCCAAATTGACTAAACTGAAAAAACGCGGTTTAAAGTTCCGATATCAACGGACTTTCAGTTGTACTCGCCGTCTGTAAATGATTATAACTCCAGAAATAATGCAGATTTTCGAATGCTGTTTTTTGAGTACTATTGAGAAATTTTTAAATATTCAGAATAAATCAGAATCTGAAAACTGATTTTTTTGAAAGTTTAAAGGTCCTGTTAACGGGAAAAAAAACCTTTTACCATAATATCTAGAATAAATACAAATCTGTAGATCCTATACAGAATTCCACAAAAAATCGGATATTTTCCCGATTATTGATAGTAATAGCAGAAATTGCGTTTTCAAATTTTTCATTTAGACATCCTATTTCACCTTCATAAACTGTGAAGTTTTGATACATAAAATCATGACAAAACGCAATTTTTCACATTGATTCAAACATAAAATGTATAATGTGTACTTTAAAATGTCCACTGTCTTACTTAAACGGCGACTAAAATAATGAAAAAGATGTTACAAGTTAAAATTATGCATTTTATATAAAACTTCTTAGTACTTTCAAGCTTTCCAAGCTCATCATCAGAGAATATTTTAATAACTAAATGTTGTTTATACAAATACGTCACATTGTTTTGAAAATGACAAAGCCAATAATTATTAGAGTTGAAAGTAGAACCAGTAGTAGTGTACCCAGTTTATGGTTCAATATCCAGAAAATAAATCTTGAAAACTTGAGGAAAGGGACATATTAAATTTAAGGTACGGCAATTAAATATTTCTTCTACCCAAATTTAATCTGAAACACTGCTACTTCGACTTTCCAGTGACTCATTTAAAATGAAAAGTGACGTATGAGAACAGAGTGATGCCATAAATTAAATGGAGTTGCATTTAATAATATATATTTTCTCTAATTAAATTTAATCCAAGAAACTGCTACTTCTACTTTCAACTAGATGAATTCACACAAAATTTGTATCGTTTTTCACACACGAAAGGTTTCTCAACGCGGAACTTGTCGAAGTTGTGACATCACCAATATTGCTATTATAAGGAAACATTTGCAGTTGATTTCTATTTTTAGTAGACTCTTTCACACGAAAACTTTCTTTAACACAAAGCTTTCACAAGTATGATGCGATGATGGGCCGGGGGAATGGTCCGAGAGATAAGTTTGCACGCGGGCAGATTTCTTCGGCGACGGGAGATTGTAACGCAGGCAGATTTCTTCGGCGACGGGGAGCGTGCAGTTGATTCCAAAACTCCAGGGGTTGGCAAAGGGGAAAAGCAGACGAGCAGGCAGGCACAGATACTTTACGGCGAAGAGCAGTCGTCCAGGGCGAAAAGTTCACTCCATGATGAAATCCAAGCAGCCGGTAAGCAAAGATAAGCGGTACCTCTGGGAAGCGAAGAAAATCAGCGTGTCGTTGTTTCCTTTTAGGTGACGGGGGCGAGATACTCGACGCTCACAGCAACGGAGCGGTGCAACAGCTGGGAGGAATTCATCGCTCCAAGAAATCCAAGCAGAAAAAAAGATTGGAAGCAGGTACCTCTCCCTTACATTTTTTTTTTTTTAATGGAGAAAAAAAACTGGTCAGGCGACCAATTTATATGAAGACGTTTTTTGCTAGAAAAGAGATGGCCGTTGTGCGTTGACAAAAGTAGCGAAAATTAAACACCAGGTCCCATAAAAAAAAACTCCAATTCGGGTAAACGAAGACATAGTTTATTTTCATGATGAAAGTCCAAGGGAGAGGTACAAGGGGAAAGCAATAAGGAGCCTCTTTTAAGACGTCATCACGAGGCTAGAGAGAGAGCAGGAAAGTATTGAATATACATTTACAACTTTCTTTCTTGGCGGACCACAATATCGCCAATATAAAAGTATTTTTGCGCCATGCACAAGAGGCAAAGAGAAACATTGGCTGGTATGTTCGCCAAAAACATACGGTAGGCTTCTTTCCTGAGTCATGATAGCCGGAGACTAATCTGTACATTGATACAGCTGCGGTTAAAAAAAAAATAAAAGTGTTTCTGGAAAAGCCAAGTAACAGATCGAAATCGTTAGGTGAAAAGGCATGAGAATGTATTTTTCTAAAACAGATGTTAGATCAAAGATGAACCGCTTTACCACAAAAATGCAGAATTGCCATACATCTGGACAAAAGGGTGTGAAGCGAAGATAATTCTAATAAATAGATTGCATGTAAAGTGATTTTAAATGATGAGTTATATTCATGCCCAAATAAGGAAATGCCCTAAGTTAAAATGCTTTAGTTTCTAACAGACAACAGTAACGTTTTTCTACAAGGTTAAATCGTAAGTGTGAGAGACTCACAAAGTGAAAATGGAGAGTGATACACTGATTTTATTTTATTAAAGTGATGAGTACTTAGAATAATTTAATTTAAATGTGAAGGGCTGTTATTACAATCGATTTAGTTTTTAAATGTTGAATTTAAATTAGGGGCTGCACTGTTTGACTATAGTGCACAAAATAAATAAGTTATTAAACAGAATTTTAATTGAAACTGTCTGGGGGGGGAGGGGAATTTAATGTAAACATATATAACGAGATAATCGTTATAGCTCTCTCATTTTCAAAACTAAGTGATGTATTTCTATAAATAAACAACGTCTATTTATTAACCAGCTAACGTTTTTGCCCGAACTCTGTTCGGACAAGAAAAGTTAACTTGCTTCGTTACTAAAAGCTTTTCCACACCACTAATTTTTACCTGAAATCTTCGGTTCATTAAGTGGCAGACATTTTTCGATTATTTAAGGCAAATATTTTTGTACTTAAAAAGTGGTTTTGGCTGCCTGTTTTTAGTTTATGGTATCAAAAAAAAATGTGACAGTTACGTGGTTAAAGTATTCTCTTATGATGACCTTGTAAAGCTTGAAAGTACAAAAAAGTTTTAAATGGAATGTATATTTTTAACTTGTAACATCTTTTTCCTTACTTTAGTCGCCTTTTAAGTAAGACAGTAAACTTTTTAAAGTACACATTGTATATTTTATGTGAATTTTCGTTACAGTATTTTGTATATGTTTGAAAGTGCTTCATAATTTATGCTGGAAGCATGATTTTTCGATCTAGTTTACAATTTGTAATGCCTCTTTTAAGTGTTTTAGATCAAAAAATCGAATCGATACACTGTGATTAACCATAATGCACAAAGATGTATTTGCATTTTGAGCCGTGCACGTCCAACATTTAACATTTAACGGATTGAAAAACGAGGCATCAGGTGTATTTTAGATTATTAAATACTGCTGTTTTAGAAACACAAGGAAACTACAACAAGGAAATTTGTGTTATCAAAAAAATAGCAGCTGTTTGTTTATTTAGTAAAGAAAAAAGCGTGACCAAAACCAAAACTCGATTTTACAGGTACTTTAACATTAATAAAACAAATGTCATTAAATCTGAAGCAGGTTTATCTTTATTTGGAAGAACTTTAACGATATCACTAACCACAGTAGAAATTACCATCATTTGTATACAAAAAACAATGAACAAAATGTTTTATATTTCTATCATAATTGTCATTACATATACTTATCCAATAAGCGTGCATTCTCGGAACTTTTAAACATAGTCGAACTTTTTGTTTCACAGTCAAACAAATTGTTGGAAATTGTTTGTAACGCTTTGCTAGAAAGCTTACACACAAATTTTGTGTTGAACAAAAGTTTATAGCAGTTGCGTTTATTTAATTCTTAATTATATTAGATAAAAATTAAAAAAGACAGTGCACTGAATTGTGGCTGTTTAATACAGGCTTTCCAACGTAGTTTAAAATTGTTAAAGACAATTAATTGAACTAAATTTTAGCATGCTATGTGGTATATTACAAATCTATTGATCATATACAACGTTGCGCAAAATATTTTGAGTACTGTACTGATTGAAACTGGATTTTCAAAAGTATTATTTTTTACTAAACTGCTTGTATCACCTTACTTAAAAGTGAAATTTTGTTAAAGGATGTGGATGCATTATTTTTCGTTCATTTTTTATTAGAAAAATCTTTGTACTTCTGAGGGCCTCATTGTAACTTTTCAATACGTTCACAATATTTTTGGAAGTATATTAGCATGTATAATATAATAATAACATCTTGATAGACATATGAGTGGCAACACGTAAAAAAGTATATCGAAGACATCACAACAATATAAAAATTCAATCAAAAATGAAATATCAATAACACACAAGCTTTGGCAAATTACACAGGATGATATAAAACAATTGTTTAATAAATTTCAGATAGGAGAGGCACACTACAACAGAGGAGTTTACAAAAGACATCACTCAAAAATGGAAGGTGTCTCATTGAAATTTGATCTTTAATTTTTGTTCATGACTATAATAAAAATGAAGCTATTTCAACACCATTAGCAACGGATATATTTTGTGAGTAATACTTGATTAATCCGTCGACCAAAAACCTATCGCCAAACTAAACGATTAATTGCCAAAAATGGATGATCGTAAATGTCATATTCACCTGACATTAAACACGTTACGCGTGTTTGTAACGTCATCGAGTAATTTTTAATTCGACGTTTCATTTGTATTTTTATTAATGTTTTAGTCACTTATTGTTTCTTTCGTTATTTAAAATTACTGCAAATTTTGATCTTTTTTCTTCTTTTTTTGCTTCAAGTCTGTATCTAATGTTGACATGCATTTCGTAGTTATATCCGTCTACGTTTTTTGACCAAAATAACGAGCACTAAGTTTCTTACAATCTTCCGTTATTATTGATATTTATTATGTCTCTTATAAATTCGATTATTACATTTAAAATACTTACATTTTATTCCCAAATGCAATATCTTAAAAATGTCTGCTTGTTTATGGTTTAACTTAATAATTCTGCATATAAATACGCAAACTACTCTTAGTATTCTTTTGTCCGACATCATCTCAATAAATCAAATTTTAAATTTGATATTTTCCTAACTTAGAATTTTAGGATGGCAGCCTTCTTCCATCCACCCTATTAAAATCCTACGTATCTACGTAACCACAAAAACTCGAAAACTATAGGGCGCAGGTCTATGACTTTTGATTCACAAGTTTCTGATAGGGGGTCCATGAACGATTGGGGCAAAAAACTCGAAAATAAAATTAAAAAAAAATGTTTTTACAAATTTTTGCCATTTTTTAAATGTTTAACCCATAATCGCGCGAGTTCTAACCAGTTCTAAATGTTTACTGCAATGTGAGATATTCACATTACGTACACCTCACTGCAATACTAAGAAGCTCTGGCGGTTAGTACGATAATTATTTTAACTCGCATGCAAATAATTAGATATTATTGAATTGCGCTTAATTATTACATTTTTTAAAAATTAAAGAAAACCCTTTAATCACTATCATCAACAAAACATTTTATTCTATTTATTCCCTTATGCCGAAGATATCGTTTTATGGTCTGCTCCCGTAGCAACATGATAAATTAAATTTCATTAAAAAAATACACAGTAGTAGAAAAATATTTTTCTAAATCGAATAGGCCCCACCAGTGGCCAAGAGGTTCTTCTCTCGAAGCTGGTAGGCGGGAGGTGCTGGGTTCGAATCCAATCGCGCCCGTAGCCTAATCGTTCGGAGTTTTCGTGGTTTTCTTCGAACCTTGGATTTCCAAGCGTTAATACGGGTTAGGCTCCCATGGAAAGACTCCCACGAAGGGCACTCCCTCCTTAGGGCCTATATCCCTCGTGTTGATAACTGGCTGTCATAAACACAACCAACCAACCAACCAACTAAATCGAATAGTTTTTGAACATGAACCCCCGTGCGTAGAATGGGTTAAACAGCTAGTTTGTATTATTTGGCAAATAGTTAGGCGATTTATCTAATTTGATGAAATTGGTCGAAGGGATGATCAAGTAGTGCCGTTTTGTGTACAATGTTCAACACCATGAGAAGTTGTAGAAGTTTCCTCAATCCGCATCCAAACAGCATTTGAATTAGACACGTTTTTAAATCTATTTCACATCACATAAAGTATCACTGATTGAATTACTGTATTTTTTTGCAGAATTTATCTTGGTGTCATAGCATTCCAAGCAAAATCATTTTGATGAAAATACTTTGCCTAAAATCGGTTCGTGTAAATTATGTTGAGTAGAGTGCAGTATATGCGTTCTACAGTATAAAGTACATTTGGATAAAATATCTTAATTTTTGTTAAAGTTTCGAAAATACTGGGTTCAGACGAGAGTAAGACACCTTGTATTTTTACCTATGTGGATTACAAACTTACGTTTTTATGCAATTAGCTTTTTGGAGAGTTTTCTACAAACGTGCATATTATCCAAATGTTGTTCCGAATCACCCTGTATAAGAATAAATTAACTGTATGTAGAAAAGGTGAAATAATAAGGTTATTATTATTTCTATTTTCTTAAAAACCACGCTACCTGTCATGATAATCCTCGCCCACTGGTCACTCAATCTTGTTTCTCTGCTTAGTTTATTGTGAACTTGGCATCTGTACTGGTGATTGGAGTCGGATTCGTCGACATTTCGAACGTGTAACTCCCCGGTCGGAAAAACTGCATATTTACCTGGAAAAGTTAACGAGTTAAGAATACTGGACTGATACATAACTTTACGGGAACGAAAATATACAATAACCCCTTCCCGAGTTCTTAACGGTTTCTTATCTTCCAAAGAGTTCTCTATCTTAAGAAAACCTCAGAAGTCAATATAATTCTAATATTTAGACCAATCTCAGACGGCCGTCTTTTTTGCTTAAGTATTATCCATTCACAATGCTTTTGTGAATGGATAATAGTTAAGCAAAAAAGACGCCCGTCTGATATTGGTCTTAAAGAAACTGTTATAAAATCAGTGTTTAGTTTGCTGCCACCAATTTCCGGAAGCGTTTCTGAATAGTTTTTAGAGTGTATTAAGTTTTTTGCTTACGTTCGGAAGGCCTTAAAGAAATGTGAAACGTAGTGAATAAATACACATACTTTTCATTCAATTCTACTACAGAATGATGAAAAAAAAAATCCCCAATATCTTCAAAACATTTAAAAAAATAGGTTTTTTTTTTTTTTTTACATTTTTTTAACAAAATTTCATGGTTATGCCAAACAGTGTGCACTCAATTCAACTAAATACTATATATTTTATTTTACTTAGTACTGCATGCTACTATCGTATTAAACTAGAAGTTTTACAATATCCTAAAAATTATCTGAAATATTTCAAAATATGTCAAAACAAATGTTTATTTTTAAATTACCATTTTTTCATATTCAAGTATGGATAAAATAATTACATTATCACATAGATCTTATATTCTAGTTAAGAACATAGTGAGTAATATGGAAAGAATTCTAAAACAAATTTCACAGAAATATGTTTAAAACATTTTATGTAATGAAATTATCGTTCATGGAAATAACGAAAATATTGATTTTCCAGAAACCGCATTTAAAAATGTCTTATCTATATTATTACATATCTATAAAATTAATCTAGAAGCGTTAATTAAAGTTTATGAGTTTTTTTATGAAAAAAAATAAGAAAATCATGCATAAAAACATTATTTATATTTATCCTGGCCTTCCTGCTCGTTTTCGGTAGTTCACTCATTAGTTCCTGTTTATTAAATTGTCCACGAATTCTCTTCTAGTAATCGTAGGAATAAAATTTAAACAGATTTGGAATCGTAAAAAAATACTTTTTATAAATATAACTATAAAAAAATTTCGAAAATTTTCACCCAAACGGCCTTAATCAGTTTTTTAAATCGGGAACATCGGTTTAAGGATACCTTTTGGATTTAGAATTCTAAATTAAATTTACACTACACAGAGGTCATATTTTATATGCATGTCATAAATTTAAATCTTTGGTATTAACCCCTATTATGGCAATACATGTAGATATTTTAATTTATTTTATATCACATTCCGTAAAGTAATTAAACTTGGACACACCTACATATTTTTCTCGTACATTTAAGGCAATCTAATCTTTAAATCTTGTTAATATTATCTATTGGTACAATGTATGCATTTTTTTTTTTATCCTTTTGTGGAAAATTTACTAAAGCATTACAGCTTGGATGCATATTTACACAGACATGTGTTTCACGTACATTCAGTGAAATACGCGATTTTTTTTTTTCATAATAGCACTGACTTTTTCTTTAAAAAGATGTCAGGTATAATACATTCTTAAATGACTGACATTTTAAAAACTTTATGTGGATATGATTTTACTTTGAGACATTTTTTGGTGAAAATTATCTGCTGCATTTAAAAATTTGCTGTCGAGCACTGTATCTATATTATAAAGGACAAACATATCTGTGCGTAACGCATACGTCATTCTGCGAATGGCAACACTTTGAAATTTGAAATGAAATTTCGCTTTTGCAATTCTCGCTACTGTAAATATTTAAACTTCTAAACATCCCACATTTTAAATGTCGCCGTCGTGTGTAGAAAAAAATGCGCTTTTAAATGCAATTTGTTTAAAAGCTGTATCTCAATTTATTTTTGAGATATTAATTTTTTTATAGTTTTTAATACCAATTTTCTAATCGTGGCAACTGAAGTACTTCATTTCTATTAAAAGTGGATTAGTTATCTTTATTGATTATATTCTTACTGATGCCATTTTCTCATTACAATTAAAAATATATTTTTAAAAATTTGAACAGAAAATGACGTTACGCTTCAAAAAAGACACAATTTCCCTGATGATGCTGTTATATTTCACTATTTTTTTCATTTCGCTGATATCGAGTTTGAGTCAATAGGCAAAATATTTCAGCGACTGAAAATGACGTCATATTTAAAAGTAAACGATAATTTTATTTGATAAAACGAGATATTTTCCCCTGAATACGTTGAAAAGTTATAAATTTCTGGAATTTTTACGCGCAGGCACAGAGATTATACTAAGACCTCAAATCACGAGTGGGAATTTTAACATGAAATCTTGTAATAGTTGACAAACGTGACTTCAAGCTTGAAAATATATTTATTAATAACCTATTGCGCATTAAAATGTTTTTAAATGGTTAATATGAATGTGAAACGTGGAAAATGACTTGATTTGGTTTAGATGTAAAGGTAGAAAAATTCTATGATTATGTCAAATTGTCAAGGTGAAATCATTTTTGCGGATTTTTCATTCCGTAATACCAAGCATCAATTAATAGCTTAATCAAAATTACTTATCTTGATTATATTTTACTGATGACGTGCATGAAGTAAGTTTAATTTTTCAATAATTTTAACAGTTGAAGTTTATGAAAAAAGTATTTTGTTAATCTTAGGTTAAAATATGTCTTTGGAGAGTTAAATTGACAAGTGTAAGATGGATTTTTTATTCTAATTATTGTTGTTGATGTATTATAAATTTGATGCAACAGTTCCTTTGTAAACATTTTCTTTCCTCGAAATTCGGCGGGTTCCACCTCGTTAACGATAAAGTCATTTTCTTATGTATTAATAATAGCTAACAATAATAAACAAAGAATATAAAATATTTATTTTATCTGACGACTAACATATTACAAACATAATTCTCATTCATACAAAAAAATAATTAAATGTCATTTACAAAAAACTTGCACAATCTCATTAGCAGACGTCAGGTCTTACTAAGCCAATAACACAAGCGACAATATTACATTTTATATGGAATCCATCAAACAAAACAAGAACCGAGAGTTTCATTCTCACAAATAGGCTTACCATTATTATCATTTAATGAAATCGTAAGCCCGTCATCTCTCATCCACGAAGTCACAAAGACGTATTCTTTGCCACTGCCTGTAATTTCGCATCGGAGGAGGGCGACATTTCCCTTGATGACAAACTCTGCGTCGTACGTTATCACTTTGTAGTCTTGAAGCACTGCAGAAAGATAACAGAAATTAATATATAAAAATTGTAATAAGTCTAAATGAATGGAGTAAATGCATCAAAAGACATCTATTTTAATGGTAATTTAAAAATAGATTAAGACCCATTTAATATTATTTTTCTTAAAACAACTCTTTTAATTATTATATGACTTTACTATATACCGGGGGATTCAAAAGTTTGGTGCGAAAACAAAGCGCGATAAAAAAAAAAAAAAGAACTACGTGTCGGAGAGACATGCGATTTGCAGATAAAGATTCAGCGTGGTACGGGATTTTGTATGGGACCAACAAAAAATTAGTTCAAAATCTCGATAACAGAGGGCGCTATTACAGGTATTTGCATGGAATAATTCCATATTGCTTACACAACGGAAGATTTGGATGCAAAAACATTAGGGAATACTCTATACACTTTTTTGTATCCAAACCTTGCGTTCTGTGAGCAATATGAAATTATTCCATGGAAGTATATGTAATAGCGCCCTCTATTATCGAAATTTTCAACTTTTTTTTTTTTTTTTTTTTTTTTTTTTTGTCGGTGGTGCGTTACAAAATCCCGTACCACGCTGAATCTTTATCTGCAAACCGCATGTTTCTCCCACCCTTTTGAACATATTTATTACCCCCCCCCACCCCCCGGTATTTAAAACTAGGATATTTAAGTCAGATTTATTTAGATTGATTAAAGTAGTATTAATTAGACCAGATTGATTAAAACAGAATTAACTGGTTAACAAATCCGAAATTAATATCTTGTCGAAATGAAAGGCGATAGTAACATGATTTAAAAAGGACACATATTTTATTTTTTTGAAAACACTACATTTAAATTAAGAAGAGGGTCTACATCTTTGGTTCAAATTTTTCCTTTTTATCATCGTTTTAGAGCGCAGATTGTTGCTCTAAATCAGTTGATATTCAAACATCTTATGATATTTATACTCATTGAACGTAACGCCACATCGTTTCTACTAGCAGGTCTATGCTCGAGGTTGATTGCACCCCAAAATCATGTCAAAAATAAAAATCCTGAAAGCATGTAACAGAAAAAAAAAGAAAATTAAAATTCACTGAACTTTATCGGAAATGCGTCTTGAAACCATGTCGTAAATCATGACGAAAAAAACTTTTTAAAACCATGTCGAAACCGTCTCGAAACCATGATTTACAAACTGAACGACAATTTTTCTCGAGAACTATTCGAATTCGAACAACTTGAATGTTTCGATTTCTTTGGCTCGTAGAATTATTAATTCTTATTTCCTAATAATAATTAATAATTCCACGACCCAAAGAAAACGAAACATGCAAGTTGTTCGAATTTTTTTCTTTGTTTCCCCTGCTTTGTGTGACGTTTCCGCGATGTGTGTGAAGGCTTTCTCCCTTATCTAGGATGCGTTGGCACTACTCGGTTTCCTTTATTTTTTCAAAAGGCAAGGGGGGGGGGGCGTAATCATTTTCTCATGAGCTTATACCACCTAAAAGAATTATTATTTCGAGCTCTCAAATGGTTAGTTTTTTAAAAAGGCGAAAATGTTACATTTTTTGTTCCAATGACCACTACTTTGTAAAGAATCATTTTTTTTTACCAAATGTTGGTATATGCTCTAGAGATTTTAATGCCCTTTTATAATTTGGCGATCCCAATTGTTTCAGATGCTTTGACCGGAGAAAAACGGTCGACCAATTGGAAGATTTCATCGCGCCCCTGCAGGTACTCGTCGTCACGCAAGGCGATTTAAACTTTTTTACAGACAAAAATGTAAATATATAAGTGAGGTGTCAATAAATATCATGTAGAAAGTCAGAAGGTGATACCCTTTTTCTTTGTAACGGAAAATAAATTATCAAAATTAGGCGAATTTTAAGCGTCTCCTTAACTCTGAAATGATAAAAAGAGAATGAAAAGTAAGCTTTTTATTAATTTTGGAATTGAAAGTAAGAAAACAGATACAAGATAAATATCTGAGTGCTTCTATTTTTAAATATTTGTCATATTTCGAAGTATATATTTTTTAAGTAACTGTAAATACACTGAAAGTAAAAAAGTACAACACAATTTCTTATTTCTTAAGTTCATGAGCTGTTATTTAACACAACGTGTGTTCTAAATAACATTCTGAAAAAACAAGTTATTTTTTAAATTAAAAGTGAATTTATTCCTTTAAAATGTCAATAATCACTTTCCTTTTTTTCTCAAAACTGTATTTATATTTAGAAAAATAACAAATGTGTTTAGAAAAATACATGCAAATAAAGACTTTGAATTTGATCAGGTCTTTTTTTATGCACTTAGTTTTTGTAGAAAGATGTTACAGTTTTTAAAAAGTATAAAATATACTTTATAAAAAAGAATAATGCTGAATTTCTCGTCATTAAAAATATATCTAGAAAAATAAATGTAGATGCAATTTGATCAGATCTTTTTTTTATGCACTTAAATATTTTCTTATATATATAAAATAAAACTTTTTTACAATGATGATCCAAATAAAAAATTGACCATAAAAATAACGCGATTAAGAAACTATAAATATTTATATCCAATATTCTAAAATTTCAAATAAAATTCAATTAAATTCAATTAAATAAAATATATTTTACTGAAAATTTTAACGCTGAAATTCTCACCATTAAAAATATTTTAAAAAAAATTTGTGCAAACAGAAATTTTTATTTTTATGTAATTTGTAATCATTTTTAGGATATTATTAATGCATAAAAAAAATATTACCCTTCTACGATTGCATTAAATCCTTGTTCTGTTATTAAAAATTGTATAATTATTATAATTATTACCAGACAAACGATTGATATCGTGTGAACTTATATTATCTACCTTATTAAAACCAATGTCTATTTTTAAATGTCGAAAATGACAGATCTGCGCATGCGCAAAATTAGCATGGAAATTTATTTCCTTACTTAAATATCTTTCATCCGCGTAAATATAGTTGAGCCATCGAATGCACTAGATTTATAAGTTTGCTTCTGAATCGATAACTAGTATTCAAACCTCAGTTCTTGAGAGAAGGTTGTTCTGTAATATTATTGTTGTCCAGACAATTCATTTCAATAATGTTAATTACACAATAGATTTTAGGAGGAAAATGTTTAGGACATTTACCCGAATGATTTATAATTATTCAAAATTTAGCACCGAATAAATATTTAAAAATTTCTGATTTTGTGATAAAAATATTTTAATTAAAATCTTCGGCATGCAATTATCGGTTAAATAAATGAAACCGATTTAGAAAGTATGGGATTTTTTAAAACAATCATCATGAAAACATGCATGCTAAGAAAAGTAGGTGATAATTTTCTGTAAAAAAAGAAAAAGAAAAGAAACCAGCAAGAAAGGAAAATATAATTATATATTTATAATCAGGTTTTCAATTTTCACTTAATTAAAAAGGAACAAATAATAAGTCGAGAATTTTATTCTACGTAACTGTCAAATTCTTTAACCTCAAATTCGATACGTAATTAGTACTTTTTAATATATCGCTTAAAACTTATGTTCCAATTGGATTTCTTTCAATAAAACAAAGATTTTATTCAATATACTAACTGTATACCCGTGTAAATATCAGAATTATTTCCGAATTTCAACGAAAGAAACTGTTTAAGAAGGGACTGTTTAATTGATTTTATAAATAAACCTACAAAATTATTTAAAGTAAAAAATGCATCTTATATTGGTTAGTCTAACTCTTAAACAAATATTATTTTAACCTAAAGTTAGGAAAATACTATTTCTATAAAACTCAGTTGTCCAAATTATTGAAAAATTAAAATTTAAAAATACACAAAATACTGGTTTTGACAAAAAAAAAATATAAACTAAATATATTTTTTAGACTTTTAAAAATATGTCAAGAAAAATTATAAATCAATTAAAATATTGTCTACATTCCTCTTTTACGTTTTTGTGCACAAATTATAAACTGAGTAACGACAAGTTTTTTCTATAATATAGCCACCCTTAGAATATTAAAATTTAATGAAATATAATTAAATGAATAAGAATAAAATAATTTTCATTTCTGTTATATGTCTCAATAAAGAAAAAAAAAGTGAAAGTTACTCCTTGAAATAATATTTATTCTCTTCATCAATCTTTTCCTACTTTATTCAAAGAAACGGATTTTTCCTCTTTCTTCTTGGAAAAATTCAAATTATTCTAAGGATCATTCTCATTTTGAATTCTCCCTCAGCTTTAAGTTCTTTCTCGAGAGTTTCTTCGTTTGGCAAAATTGGAATTGAAAGAAAATCTCACATGATGGAGTCGTAACAAAACTTTCTCTTAAATTCTTTTATTAATAAAATAAAGCTGTTTACGAAAAATGAACAATAGTAATAAATAAAACAATTACGAAACGTAGTGCATTTCTTCGAATTTAATTGGGTGATTCAGTTTATAAAAAAAAAACATAATTCGATAGCGAACCTGTTGTATACTCAAATACAAAACTTGACAAGTATGTATACAGTATGCCCACTAAAGTCCCTTGCTAAATTCTTAACTTCGCAAAGGCGGCTGCTATATTCATAAAAGTGGTGCCTAGATATAGTAAAGTAGCACTGCGCTACTGAATGAAATAGAGATCCTACATTAGAGAGAGATTGCACACTGACGAAATGTCCGCCATTTTCGTTACAAAGTAGATGGAACGCCGTACAACTCAATGCATTTTCATCAGTGTCTAACACTTTTTATTCTATTAAAATTATGAAAATTTCCTTTTATATGCTTTCAAAGAGTCTTTCGGAACATAAATATGAACACATTTCCATTTTAACGAGTAAGAATTCTCAGAAAATGCATTTTTTACTCTGTGTTTTTTACTAATTAAAATAGTTTGTAGAGTAAGATTGAGCATGTAAGAACTTTATTTTAATTTCGCAATATTTGAGAAAACAATTTTTAACGATTATCAGATAGAAATGAACTATAGAATTCAATTTTTTAAAACTAGTATCTATAATTTATTACGCATTTTAAAACAACAGTAATTATTATAATTTTCATAATCTTCGCATTGATAACAATAAAATTTCAGAAACAATAAAATTTGAACATATCATATACCATTCCTGTTTAACTATGTATATGATTCGCAGTTAATTTAATATGTGCACTGAAAATATTTTATGATAAGTTTCTACGTACTGCTACTTCTCTTTGATATTCTTTTTAAATACAGAAGCCTGGTAAATATATAGTATTAGAATGAATATTGTTATCAAAACATTAAATGAAAGTTTAGAAAAAAAATTAAATAGGGACACTGCCGTTAAAAGAAACAAATAAAAAATATGAAAAACAAATTCTATAAATAAATCAGATTCCGATAATTAAGTAAAATCGCACTGCTGTGTAGCGTAAAACAGCTGAGTAAAAATAAAAGGCATTTTCTGAGAATTCTTACTCATTAAAATGGGAATGTGCTCATATTTATGTTCCGAAAGACTCTTTGAAGGCATGAAAAATGAAAATTTCATAATTTGAATATAATAAAAAGTGTTAGAAGCCGATAAAAATGCATTGCGTCGTTCGGCGTTCCATCTACTTTGTAACAGAAATGGCGGTAATTTCTTCAATGTCCAATCTCTCCCTAATGTAGGATCTCTATAATGAAACTGCCTATGGCGCCACCTGGTGGAAAACTGGGCACTTAGAACAAGTTAGTTTATTGAAAGCAGAAGGAGATAGGGGAAAAAACTAATTTACAAAGTTGTAGAGCATTATCGATTTAGTACGAAAAAAATTGTGGACATTAATGTGAAGAATAGAACGGTTAAAAAGTTCATTTGTTTTTTCGTGATTTCCTAAACTGTGACGTCACGAAACTTGAACGAGAAATGATCATTTTTCGGACAAATGTGCATCTAAATCTGCATTACAACTGACGGTGAAAAGTTTGAGCATCTCAAACAAAGGTATATTGTTATAACTAGTTTTTTTTTTTTCTAAGATCGTTTTGTCACGTCACAGTATAGGAAATCACGAATAAACAAATTCGCGTTTCAACCGGTCTATTCTTCGCATTAATGTCCACATTGTGTCTTTTCGTACTAAATCAATGATGCTCAACAACTCTGTAAATCACCTTTTCCCTATCTTTTCTCCAATTTAGAGATAGGAACCTAACCCCATAGTTTCCCAACAGGTGTCACCATAGGCGGTTTCATTCAGTAGCGCATGGCTACTTTACTATACCTAGAGACCACTTTTATGAAGCAGTCGTTCCGAAGTTAAGAGGGTGGTAAGGGACTTTAGTGGGCATATTGTATATTCTTCGGTAAAATCAGATAGAGACATAATGTTCAAGTAGAAAAAAAAATTAATAAAAAACCTACGAAATATAATATAGTCAAGAACAAAAATATACAACAATCTCTTCCGAGTTACGATTCCGAAACGTGTTTTTTATGTTTAGAAACTCCAGAAACCTTCTCTCAGAATAATACTCCCAGTAGATGTATAAAAACAATAAACTATTTTTAAATATTTTTTTTTTAATTATACTACCATTTTACAGAATTTTATTATAATACTATGAAAATATCTCAGAAAATCTTCTTTTCGCATACTTCATTTATAATTCACAATTTCCTTAGAAACTTTTTTAAAAGTCCCTATTTATAAAAGATAGAACTAATTATATTATAATTTTATAATGAGCATATTCTGTTATAATGTTCGAATAATAAAATTGTAACACACATTTTATCAATATTATATTCAAATAATTAAACTTATTTAAACTTATAATTCGATAAATATTGATAGAATTCAATAATTAACGATTTCAATAAAGTGTTAGGTATAATTCGTTTTTTTTTTTCAAAGATAGTAAGTGGTTTTACAAATTTCTTTATCATGCATAATTTTATTAGAAACTTTAAAAAATATCCATTTTTTCAAAGATATCTCTTGTTATATTGTTATTTTATAACGAAGTATTTCCTTATCATTATCACATGAAAATAATATTTATTTTAAAGCCTATTATTAGATATTTATTGATACAATTCGATAATTATTTTCAAAATGACCAGTTTAATATAAATAATTATATTCTAATCTTACAATGAGCTATTTAGGACATACTGTTCGAATTATATAATTAAAAATCTATAGTACATTTATAATTACCACATTAAAATATTACTTTTTTAACTTATAATTCGATAGAATTCCATAATTATTTTCAAAATGACAGGTTTGCTTTAAATATTTCAATAAAAGTTTAATTTCTTTTGCAAATATAATGAGGGCTTTTAGAAATTATTTTAAAATTCATAATTTCATTACAAACTTTTAAAGGGTGCTTATTTTTAAAAGACATCTCTAATTGTATTGCTTTTTTATAATGAGTTATTTCTTTATCATTATCAGATTAAAATAATATTTATATTAAAGCTTATTATTAGATATTTATTTGCAGAATTCGATAATTATTTTGAAAAGCACCGGCTTAACGAATTCAACGACATTTTAAGTATCATTCGCCATCATAAATACATTAAGTGCTTTTGAAAATTTACAAAAAAAAACGCACTTACTTTCAAGGATGTAACTGATTATATAAATATCAATAAATATGAAAAGGCAATAAAAAACCCATTAAATGCGAACGAGAAAGTATAAATATTTATGATAAGCTTAAAGGATAAAAACTCAATAAAGCCATAACTTTTATTTTAAAGAGTATGATGCTCACGAAAGGAAGAAGATAATGTCTTTGTGAAAACTCATAAAATAAAAAATAGATGGATTTAAGTTTATTTATTCTTTTCTAACTTACTTTCATAAGTATCATTTTCACTTTTTGCTTTCTAAAGAATAAAGTATTGTAACAAAAATTTTTTCGGACGGAATTTTTTTCGAATTTTTTACACGTTTTAGGGGTCAGAGATCCTGAAAAACATGTTCATACAAAATGTCTGTCTGTCCGTTCGTGTGACCGAAATCACCCACTCGTGGACAGCCAACCTTTCGGCATAGGAACTGAAAGTCCACGAGGGGATAACCAAATCCACCATCCAGCGAGGACCCCAGTCTCCAGGAATCGTCAGCGTACTCACGACGACGACGTACCCGAGATCCCCAGCCGGTTGGAAGACCCCTGTTTATTGAAAAATTAAATAAAATGAACTTTACAAATTTTTCACACGAGCCACCCAATTTTGCTTAATGCTGGGCGGGCCCAATTGGTACAAGATTTTAAGCATTGCTTGAAAGGTATTACACAAAAATGTAGTAAGATGATAATTGATACATATCATGAGGGTTTGTTGATTACAACTTAAAAAAAAAGAAAAAAAAAAGAGTGTTTTTATGTGACCCACAACTTGATTAGAATTATTTACATAGTGCTGGGCGGGCCCAAATTGTACAAGATTTTAAGGATATCGTTGAAGGTATTACTCAAAATAAATGTAAGTTGTCACTTGATTACATAATTTGAGGGTTTATAGATGACCCACAACTTAATTGAAGATTATTTACATAGGATGAAGGTTTATAGGTGACACACAACTTTCACTAATAATACTTGAAGATAATTTTTTATAGTTATTTGAGGGTTTGTTGTGACCCATTTCTTAGTTACATGAAATGATTCAGTTCAGTTTTTTTTAGACCTCTGTATTCAGATAAAATCAGTGCGGTTTATAAAAATCCAAAAACCACCTCTGAATCCGCCATACTTTTAAAGAAGACACAGGCAACAAAAACTTCATTCCACACAATTATAAATCTTCTTAATACGGAGACAAAGAACATTCCGGACCTCCCTAAAATCTACTGTGAAACAGCTCGTGATCGAAACACCTTAATTATAAAATCCAACAGTGAAGAAAATACTGAAAAAACCCTCCGAATAATAGAAGGAATTGAAAGACTTAAAGATATCACTGAATTAACGTACAAAAATACAAATTTTAAGAAGATAATTGTTCTTTGAATCCCTTTATTTACTCAACCAGAAGAAGTCACAGAGAAAATCTTGAAAGATTATGATCGAGAAATCCCAATTTTGGTTTATAAAAATCCAAAAACCACCTCTGAATCCGCCATACTTTTAAAGAAGACACAGGCAACAAAAACTTCATTCCACACAATTATAAATCTTCTTAATACGGAGACAAAGAACATTCCGGACCTCCCTAAAATCTACTGTGAAACAGCTCGTGATCGAAACACCTTAATTATAAAATCCAACAGTGAAGAAAATACTGAAAAAACCCTCCGAATAATAGAAGGAATTGAAAGACTTAAAGATATCACTGAATTAACGTACAAAACTATAAATTTTAAGAATATAATTGTTCTTGGAATCCCTTTATTTACTCAACCAGAAGAAGTCACAGAGAAAATCTTGAAAGATTATGATCGAGAAATCCCAATAGCGATACATAAAAAAATTCACCGAGAAAAATCACAAATTTACCATTTGGTCCTGGATTTAGATATCAATTACGCCCGTCATCTGACGAAGCAAGGCCGTATCCTGATTGGATTTAATTCCTGTAAAGTTGCGGATTATCGCCCAATAATCCGCTGCTCGCAATGCCAACGATATGGCCATACAGGTAACAACTGTAGATTTGAAGCTGCCTGTGCTATTTGTGCGTATAATCACACAACAACAACTTGCCCAAATAAAGAAGATCCTAAGAAAAAAAATTTGAAGACTATGTATTTCCGTTTTGTATCATAAAAAAGAGTATGAAGTTACCAATTTTTTTCTGTATATTTTAACTACGGCCAGCAGGTCCTCCTTGAATATGGAAATATTCCAACAGAAGAGGGCGATGTAATAGCGATTTTTGTACCATTTTCATTACTGTACCATCAAAAATATATGAATGTTATACATAGAATTGAAGAAATATCATTTGTATGTTTTTGCCTTTAGCCAGCAGGTTTTTCTTGAATTCGGAAGTATTCCACCGTGAGGGGTCGCTGTAATAGGGATTTTTCTTTATTTTTCATAGTTCTGTTGTGCATCGTCTGTTCATGCAGTGACAGGCCATTCGCATCCAGCTAACCCGACTATTCTCAAGCACCTCATGCACAACATAATAATGAACAATATTACTTTAATGAGTATTATGATCGAGATTAACTCTCTTTTACTGCAATCAGTAAAATGAAGCAGAAGCTTGAGATGAAACACAAAGTTGGTGTAGTATTGAAGTAAAAACACTAAAGGATTAACAAGCACAATAACTTTTTAAATATTAAAATGTATGAGAATCAAGAAGGTTTTGAGATTGGCACATCCGACTAGTTATACACTGTAAAAAAAGCCCGTTAAAGTACGGAAATTGTACAGGCAATCGAGACGCTAGTATTATTTCCGTATTTTAACGGAATATTTTCCCGTAAATTTTGTGAAAAAACAGAATTTTTTTTTTGGAATTTACGGAAAAAAATTCCGTTAAAATACGAAAATAGTACTGGCGTCTCGATTGCCAGTACAATTTCCGTATTTAACGTTTTTTTTTTTTTTTTTTTTTTTTTTTTTTTTTTTTTACAGTGTATAACATTTTAGCAACACTGTAAAAAATTTCCAGAAACGTTTCCGAAAGTAACGGAGACCTGTGCTGCACGATACTAACGGAAAGGTTTCAGATTCGAGTAGAAAACTGTTTCGGTAATAATACGGAACATTTCCGATTCGAAATGAAAGGTTTCTGAATATATCGGAAACCTGTCATTACGGATCGGAAAGGTTTCTGAATACACACAAAATCTTTCTGAACACTAAGAAATGTTTTTGAATGTATAGGAAACCTTTTATTACGAATCGGAAAGGTTTCTGAATATATATGGAACCTTTCTGAAGACGAGGATTATTTTAAAATTTATATAAAAAAGCACAAATAACTGTACTAAAATTACTTGCAGGTGCATACATATAATATAAAATCATTTAAAATACATTAGAAAATCTCAAAAATACATTAAAATTTTTAATGTATTTTTAAGATATTTCTAATATATTTTAAATAATTTTATATTATGTGCAATGCACCTGCAAGTAGTTTTAGTACATTTATTTGAGCTTTTTTATATGAATTTTAATTATTTACTCAAGTTGAATTTAGCACTAGTATTTAAACATTCAATTATTGAAGATTATTTTGTGAAAGGGGCTTAGTTTAGTAAAATGGATTTTGTGAAGAAGCCAGTTTTATTAAATTAATTTTTATGAAAGAGTCAGTCTTATATGGAAGTTCATTTCTGAATGATCATTTTCTGAGGTTTTTTATTATATATATATCTGCTTGGATTTATTCTGAAAACAAAAATCAATATTATTATACCTTTTTCATAATTTAGATAAAATTTATTGCGTTTTAACATCTTGCAGTGATATTTTTTAACCATGCGGATTAACAAGTAGCATTAAAGTTCATGAACTGTATTATTATTGAAAATGGAATGATAAATTCTTTCGAAAAGCGTTTTATTTATTTTTTTAATCATTTATAGCATTATTTTTACTTATTATTTTAGTTCTTTATTAGCGTTTCTTTGTTGCACAGACATTTTAATACATAACATTTTATTATTATTAGTGAATGTAAATAAGATATGATTGCAATTTATGTTATCGTTGATTCAATATCATATTATGTTTTTCACAGCATAATACTAATAAATTAAAATGCCTTATAACTTAAACAAGAAATTGTGTGTACTATATTTTCATAAAATAAGCTGATGGTTAATAATCTAGAAATTTTCAATTTTGTTTACTGTAAAGTGCATAAGTTAAATAACAATAGTATCTTTTTTTTTCACAATTCAGTCTTGCAAAATCAGAAGAAAACATTTTTCTTTTCAAGCAAGAATATTTAGATGAACAAGTAAAATTCAAATCGCAAAAAAATGCAATGGTTAATTTTTTCGAAGCATTAAAAAAAAAAAAAAGAAAAAAGTGTGTTTGTGTGTGTGGGGGGGGGGGGGGGAATTTACATATCTGAACCTGAGTACTAAACAAGTTAATGATCTAAAACGATTCTTTTTTATTTTTCTATCAAAATTTGAGGAGAAAATAGGTGAATATAAAAAATGAATTTTTGAAAGCTTTTTAGTAAACATCAAAACAAATGAATCAATTTTATTTACTATAATGATTTATAAAAATAAATCCTATAATTGTAAGAATAGTTTACTGTTTATTTTTACTCACAATACTGTATTTTTTACATAAAAGCAATCAATAATAAAGAAGTAAAATGATAATAAACCTTCAGCTTGTTTGATTAAAATATAATACGTAAATTTTCTTTTAAGTTATAACGCATTTAATAATTTGTTAAGAACACGCTGTGAAAAGGAGAATACGATACCGCAATCAGTATGAACATCAAGTTTAACTATATTATCTTATTTTCATGCACACATTTATATATACTATTATAATAAAAAAACAGATAAAATAAAGTCTGATACATTAAAAAATAAATAGGCTATTAATCTCATTTCGTGTATTGCAACAAAGAAAACTAATAAAGAAGTAAGTAATAATAAATAATAGTAAGTAAAAGTAATACTGTAGATGATTAAAAAAAGAAAAAAAACACTTACCCAGAATTACGATCGTTCCGTGTACAATAATACTAAATTTCCAAAGCTCTAAAAAAGTCCATTGATAATATCCAAGGTACATTTCTTGCATAATATTAAAACGCAATAAAATATACACACAAAATGTAACAAAAATGTTATAATATTGGTTTTTTTTTCAAAATATAAACGAATTCAAATACACGTGGTACAGCGTAAATTTCCCTACGCCGCCATCTCAAACAACATGAGTTGACGTTCACTTTAGGCGATTGCTTCCGGTTTCTGCGTAGTGGTGAAATACTTGGAGCGCATGCGTACAGGCGCTTTCGCTGTTTCATGAAAAGTAAACTGAAACAACCAGGAACATTCCCGGTTGTTTCGGAAAATAGAAATAGCTGTCACATATCGGATACTATCATAAATGTTCCTGTTAGAATAGTAAACGTTCCCACTATTTTTTACAGTGAATGAGTAGAGATTTTCTATACGGGGGAAAAAAAAAGGATAACTATATCTCTACACTTTAAAAATTATATCCGAAATCAGTTTATACCAATTTTAACACTTTCCAACATAGTTGAAATGTGTTTATGAATTTCGTTGTGAACGCCCCCGTAGCAAGGTATGTAGAACTCTCGTTTACAAACCCCTGATAGGGCGTTTTGTCCTCCGCAGAGGGAAAAAAACGACATAAATCTCCCCCACTAACAAATATAGGTGCTTCCGATATTCTCCAAAGATGGCGCCACCAGCATCTTTTTTCACTTTTTATACACAATTTCTTAGTGAAGATACAAGTCTGTAATACTACTAACCATTTCTTAGTATGCATAACTAAAAAAGCACCGGCAATGGCTACTAACAATTTCTTAATATGTTCACTAAGGAAGTCTATGTGCTGTTTGCTAAGTTAAAAATGGCAAAAAAATTCTTAATCTATAAAAATAAAATATAACAAGAACAAAAATACACAATAACTTGCTCCCAGTTACCCACGATTACCAAAAGCATTCTTTATCTTTAGAAATTTCTGAAACCAACATATTTTTGAAATTTAATAAAGCATATACAAAAGAGAATTTCATTTGCTGCCGCTAATTTTCGAAAACGTTTACGAATATTTTTTAACAATGTATTAATCAGTTTTAGAAATACAGAATATAAGTTTTTCGCAAACTATCAGTTCTCACAAGGGAACCCCTTTTGGTGTTGCTCGCGCCTAGCATCGAGACCTGGTGCGTTTTGTAGACCTATACATAAAAGTTAGAGAACCGAAAGAATTTCTCTGTTAAAATAATATTTTATATACTTTTTTATACTTTTAATTTTTTATTATTACATATTTATTTGTTTGTTTCACACCAAAAGTGAGTTAAGTCGCCAAATATGGCGCTACAATTTTTCGCCCGCTTTATCCAAAGAGAAAATTTACAGAACATATTACTAGATTTATATCAGATTGCGATTTTTTTTTTTTTTAATAATTGATAGCATAAGAAACAAATATTAGGTTTATATTTTTTTTCTATGCAGACGATAAATATATAAGTAATAAATATAATTCTATAAAAGCTTCGAAGATGATTGAAAACTATTTTTTAGTGAAATACAAAATAAGCAAGCTATTTTCTTTTTAAATCGAATGAAATAAAGTTTCGAATGTTTAAAATGAAATGTTGCTGTATTAAAGGGTCCTTTGGTAAAAGTAAACATAAAGTAAGTTAACATTTTTACACAATTTACAAAAAAATACTGTGGCAAAATAGGTCGGACATTGCAATTTCTAGCTATTACTAATTCAGCTATGACATTTTGCTGGGGTTGCCGGAAAGCTACACTTTTGAAAATAAACGCCAAGTGTTTCCCCGTCAAAAATATGAATATAAAGTTGCAATTTTTCAAAATCAAATTCGTGGGTTTTTGAGGGAATTTTCAAACTTCTTTCAATATTTTATACTTATTATTAACTAACATTTATTTTTAAATGCTTTTCTTTAAAAAAGATTCAATGTTAATAGTCCGATAAGTGGTCTCGAAAATTGCATCTTCAGAAAGTTGTGCTGCTGTATAATCAAAAAATATTATTTTAACAGAAAAATTTTATCGAATCTCAAACTTCATCATATAGGGCTTTAAAATGCACCGGGTCTCAATGCTAGGTGCGAGCAACACCAAAAGTGGTTCCCTCGTCAGTTACACATTTTCATATTCAACAAAAATATTTTAGAGACAAACATGAAAAATTAGCAGCATTCGCATTCACATTAAAATTAATATTATTTTGCAAGTCTTGGTAAGAAGTTGACCTTTGTATTTCGAATTAAGTTCATGCGGTCTCCTGTTATTATCCCCCGACATGCTATTTCTTTCGGCCAGCAGATAAAGTGTTGTCTCCAAAAAAAATAACGTTCCGTTGTATAAGCCAGACGTAAAAAACGCAGATGTATCATTGTACTGTTAAATACTCTACTGCAATTTTTAAACTCCTAAGAATCGCACATTTTCAATTTTTATACTGTAGTATTGGGGAAAAAAGTACTTTTAAATGCAATTTGTTTGAAAACTGCATTTCCATTTATTTTTCAACTATTTATTTATTTATTTATTTATTTATTTATTTTGTAGTTTTAAGCACTATTTGTTTAATCTTGGCATCTCAAGTACTCCATTTTTGTGGAAAGTAAATATAGTTGGAAAATAGTAATTATATCTTTTTGTTGCCATTTTCCATAACAACTGAAAAAAAATTAAAATACGCGCTATTTTGAAAAAACAAAATGAATGATTTCTAATAAAACATAGAGCTAGTATAAACTATATTTAATTTTAAGTATCTACATTAATATTACAAATAAATGAAGGCATATGAATCCTTATAAAGCCGATTTATTTTGTCGAGTTTCTCGAATGACGACGTTTCTTCTTTTGGATTTAAGTGTTATTTAGCGATAGTCACGTCATATGTGTACTTTACTGTAGATGCTGCTTAAGACTAGATCGAAAATGTGGAATTCTCCCTCCGGATACGACTGACGTCCTTTTATATCAAATAAAAGCGTGTGTTTTAAGTCTTAAAACTAAAGTATGTTTTGTACTATCTATATTTATATACGTATATTTTCTTTTCATCGGGGGTGACACTAAATTCTGAAAAAAATCAGGATTCCTTTTTTCTCGTGTAAGGTTTTTTTTTTTCTTTCCCAGAAAGAGGTCGCAAATTTTGAAGAAAGTAATCAAAATGGTGAAAATTCAAAATTTCATAATAGTTTTATTATTTTATAAATCCATAAAAATTATAGTTTGAAAGGTTGAAAATTAATAGTAATAGATTTATAGCAATAAAACATATTTGTTAAATTACATTAATAAAACAATAGCAAAAGTGTTAATATTGTACGACAGAAAAAACCTTGTATCCTATTAGACCGGGAGCCGGCATCACAGACACATGGTTCGTACGGATACCGTTATTTCTCCAGGATAACTACCAGTAACTTTTTATAGATAAATATATCTAGGTTAAACGCGCAAAATATCGCCTTCTTTTAAGAAGAGATTTTCTATAAGATAATACTGGCGCCGTAAACTTTTCTGGTCGGCAAAATTCAAGGAGGCGTACGAACCATGAGACAACCTTCTCATCGATTTGGAGGCTGAAATTCCAGAATTAGCTAAAACTCAATTCTCATATTGAAACGCAATCGTTCTGCCAAGTCATATCTTGGTGGAAAACACCTAAAAACCGGATTTTACCGGTTGACTCGTAGGTTTACCATTGTGTTTTTCTGCTCCCAGCCCGCCATGTTTTCATACCTTTGGGTGCAGGAAGACTCAATGGTAAACCTACGAGTCGACCGCTAAAATCGGGTTTTTAGGTGTTTTGAACCAAGATATGACTTGGCAGAACGATTTCGTTTTAGTATGGAAATCGAGTGTTAGTTAATTCTGGAATTTCAACCTCTAACTCGATGAGGGGGTTGTCTGTCCTGCCGGCTTACAGTCTATATTATATTCCCTCTTTCTCAGCAAAGAAAAAAAAACTAAAAAATAGAATTAACATTAAATGAAAGAGAATGTTAATTCTATTTTTTAGTTTTTTTTAGTTTTTTTAGTTTTAGCTTAGCATGAGAAAGGAATGCTGATATGTGACCTCTTAGATTCTGATACTTTCTCATTTTCTACCAAAAAAAAAAAAAAAATGATGAATAAATATTAAAATGCAAAAACTGTGATAAAAATAAAATTTGACTCCATAATGCCATTTACTCTAGAGGAGTTCTGTAATTAGCTTTAAAATGTTTTCCACTCAATACACATGTAAATAGTTTATTAAATTAATCTTCCAGAATTTACTTATATCTAAGAATACGGTTTCTTCGAATAATAAATTTCTACAGAGACAATGTTAAAAGCTTGTTTATAAGATTAATTTCTCACTCAACATAATAGTAATGCATTTTTCTTATATGGAATCAGAGAACATTAATTTTCCCCTCTTCATTACAAAAATCTCCTTTGAAATAAACTTCTTAACATTAAAATAAGCTATAACTTAGGAATGAAAAACAAATCCTACAAGAAAATAAATCCAATATTGTAATTCAACAGAGAATCTTTATGAGACAGCAAATATGGACCGATAAAATGCAGAAACATGTAACTTCATTATCCAAGTTATTATCCGCTTCATTTGCCTAATCAAGTATTTGCTCCAGATCCGATAGAGCAATATTGGAAACATAAATCAATTATAAAAAAAATACATTAGATGCAAAAATAAGTAAAGAAAAAAAATTAAGAAAAATATATTTAATAAAATCGTGGAATGAAGTACAATTGCACTCAGAAATATTTGAAAGGAATCCGAAAAAATGTATACTTTTTACATGCATGAAAAACAATGGATTTTTTTTTAAACTTAATTCTGATTTATGTTGCATTTTTATAAGCATTTATTCAATAAATTGCAATTAAGATCATACTTGGGGCAACACAATATAATCAGATAAAACAACGTTTCTAGCAGAGATGCTTTTAAGTAATTTAGAAATCCACTAAACCTATAAAAGTGGGTTCTCAGAAATGACTTCAATACTTGAACTTAACTTTTTTGAACGTTCAATATTTATAAAATCATGAACATATTACTAATTGTTATTTTGCTACTGCCCTATTATCGTTTTTTGGGAATATTACATAAAAACCTCTTTTTAGGTACGTTCGTAATTATATAAATACATAGCACCTATAGTCGTCGTTCGGTCCGTCTGTCTGTCCGTCTATCTGTCTGTCTGTCTATGCAGAGCAAAATCTACCTAACCGAATGGTTTGAAATTTGAAATATATAACTGTTGTAAAATTTTGTCGATTCATTTCAAATTTTACCAAAATCGGACGTGTAATATAATTACAGGGACAATCAAAGGTTTTCCGTTACATGACGGCCAATGGGAAAAAATTATTTCAATTCGGAAATATTTCTATATTTCCATTGTAAGAACATTCTATTTGTACATTTTCTAATTCTACAAAATACTAAGAAAAATATTTAAAATAAAAGATTTGAGTGGGGTTATAAATATTGCACAAAATCTCCATAAATTCAAATTTAATGAATCCTTCAATCCTTCTAAGATCCTTCTAAAATTTATTAAATGATTATGTAATCTTCTAATGCAGTTTCAAAAATTCACGAAAAATGTTTAAAGATAAAATTTTTATGAATTCATAATTCATGAAAATTATAATACATAAAGGATTAAATGAGTATTACACTTGCTTGGAAACGAGAAACTGAGGATTTTGCGAGATTGGTTGACAGCCTCACTATGGCATATGCTGCATTGCATTTTAGCGCCCATGATCAAGCAAACAGAGTTGTAAGAATAGCAAATAAAGCCTTTGTGCAATAATATTAAAAGAAGAAAAACAACGTTTAAAAATGCACAAATAACACGTAAAAAGCTGCAACCAGCTCTTTTGAACCTACCAGCGAGATTCTTCTTCAGTGCAAGATAGAGCAAGCGACAGCGTGCCAGAAAAAGCAAGGCTGTGCCTTGCTCTATCTTGCACTGAAGAAGAATCCCGCTAGTAGATTCGAAACAGCTGTTTGCAGCTTTTTACGTAATATTTGTGCATTTTTAAACGTTGTTTTTTTTTTTTTTTTTTTTTTTGCTTTTTAAACAGAGTTGTAGGAAAGCTCCTTATTGGATTGCACGACCAAAGAGTTTAATTTTCACACATAATGAAGCACTGTAACTATTGATTGCATGTCTAACGTGATATCGTAACCAGATAATCTTCTCCTTCTTATCAATGCCTTCAAGAAGATGGCAGAGTGGTCTCAATGCCAGATTTACAAGTCGCATTTTTATTTGTAATTTATTTAATTTTTGAAACTCGCAACCAGCAAATAATGTTCATTCACAATATTATATAGATCCGGCAGCCGGCTGCACAGACACATGGTACGTACGGATACCATTCTTTCTCCAGGAAAACTACCAGTATCTTTTTATAGAAAAATAAATCTAGGTCAAAATTTCGCTTTCTTTTAAGAAAAGATTTTCTGTAAGATAATACTAGAGCCGAAAAATTTTCTGGTCTGCAAAATTCAAGGACCATGAGACAACCCCCTCATCGAGTTGGAGGCTGAAATTCCAGAATTAGCTAAAACTAGATTCCCATATTAAAACGCAATCGGTCTGTCAAGTCCTATCTCGGTGGAAAATACCTAAAAACCCAGTTTTACCGATTTTCTCGTAGATTTACCATTGTGTTTTCCTGCTCCCAGTCCGCCATGCTTTCATACATTTGGCTGCAGGAAAACGCAATGGTAAACCTAGGAGTCGACCGATAAAATCGGGTTTTTAGGTGCTTTCCACTAAGATAGGACTTGACAGACCGATTGCGTTTTAATATGGAAATCGAGTTTTAGTTAATTCTGGAATTCCAGCCTCCAACTCGATGAGGTGGTTGTTTGTGCTGCCGGCTCCTCCCGTTCTAATACACACTAAAAAAATTCGTGGATTTAACCCTTGCAAATTGTACTGCAAAATATATTATGGACGTTGCTCTTAGTGGGTTGTTTATTTTCTTTCAAAAATTATTTTTATAAATAAAGTATGATTACGGCCAATCAGTGTATGTAATATATTTTTTAATTCATAAATAAGGTCGCATAAATTACTTACAATTCTTTAATACAATTACATTCCTACAGTTTCTTGACAATTAAAAACATGCCCATCTTGAGGGATAGTATCCGGAGAAAATAGCACGGTCTTACCAGTACAATGTCTATATTATCAGTTCAAAACAAATACGTAGTCACATTTTCCTAGGGTGAGTTTCGCGAAGTCAATTTATAAAACGGTAGCGGCGTCATCTATTCCATAAAATTCAGGTTAAAAGTTTAATGGAACGTATTTACAGTTTTGTCTGCGCAGGCACCTGTCGTAACATAAAATACACTAAAAGACTACAGACGGTTATTTCTTGTTATTATTTACAGTGAATCGCGAATCTTATCGTTGAGGGGGTTGGTTTGCGAGCAATAATTCTTGCACTGTCAAAATCGATTGATTTTATCTCACTGTTGGAGCAAAGTCTTGATAAAGCTGTGCTGAATATAATAAATTTACTATCTCCTTTATGTTCTTTAAGTTCTTTTAGTGTTCTTTAGTTCTTTTAGTTCAATAAGTGTCCTTTATGTTCTGTCGCTAAATTTTCGTTTGTTCAGCCTTTAACCCCTTCGGGCACTGGGTCCCCATTCGGGGACCCCTGTTCTTTTCATTATAAAAAAAAGTCCCTTTTTTTTACATTTTCACATCACTTCTTAATAGCTGTATGTTTTTTGCGTTCAAAACAAACGACTAAATGACAGCCTCTAAGATGATTCCCACATAAAATAAATGTTATTTTCATCTGAGTTTGAAAAATACCTAAAAATGCCCAAAAGACAGTATGACTAAGAAAGTGAGAAAATTTCATAAGTATATAACTTAAATCTTTTTCAATAACCTATTTTGAGGATTTTTAGATTATTTACTTGTTTAAACGCGATAACTCTTGATAGAAACATCCGATTTGCTTCAATTTTTTTTTTCTAGGTTCATTCTGATAAGTCGCTTCCCTGATTAGTTTTGGGGGTTTAATATTTAAGTATGAAGGAGGCAAAGGGGGATAGTTCCGCCCCCTTTTAATTTACATAAATGGGTTTTTCAAGCAGAATTATTTGATTTGTTCAAATTTGGTATACCGGTTTATTATGTTAAGGAGCTTCCCTGATTAGATTTGGAGGTTCATTGGTTAAGTATAAAGGGGGAAAACGGGGGCTAATCACCCTTCATTTATTTTTTGAGGGGCATTATTCTTTGAAATAAGAGAATAATATACAATTAGTTTTAGTAGCCCGTGAGCTCAATGCCATGAGTTTAACTGGGCACATTTCTTTTTATTTAACTCACAGGCTATCAAAGCCCGCCTGATCTGTATGTATGTACGTACGTAACACAATAACACTTGATAGAAATAATCGATTTGATTTTTAAAAAAATTTCTAGGTTTATTCTGATAAAGCACTTCCCTGATTAGTTTTGGGGGCTCATTGGTGAAATATAAAGGGGGAAAGGGCGAGCTAATCCCTCTTAACTTATATAAATGGGTTTTTCATGCAAAATTATCAGAACTATTATTTTAACACAATCAAACTGATTGGTAAAGTTATCATACGAATTGAATATTTCCAACTGAGCGAAAAAATGCCCAGGCTGGGAATCGAACCCAGATCCTTGGCTTACAAGGCCAATGCTTTTCCATTTAAGCTAACTGGGTCGACAACCAGCCAGCATATTTCGCTCAGAAAACCTTATTGGTAATAAAATTATCAGACTTTCTTCTAATTTGGTATATCCGTTAATTCTAATAAGACCCTTCCCTGGTTAGATTTGAAGGCTCATTGTTTAAATCTAAAGGGGGGAACGGGGGGCTAATACCCCATTAATTTAGATAAATGGGTTTTTGTGTCCAATTTACTTCAAATTTGGTATACCGGTTTATTTCGATAAGGCGCTTGCCCTGATGACATTTGGATGATCATTGGTTAAGTGTAAAGAGGGGAAAGGGTTTAATACCCCCTTAATTTATTTTTCGAGCGGCATTATTCTTTGAAATAAGAGTATAATATACAATTAGTGTGAATAGTCTGTGAGCTCAATGCCATCAGTTTAATTGGGCACTTTCCTTTTTATTTTTTTAAGTAACGTTACTGGAAATTTCAGAAATCTATTGGCTTCTGTGGTTTCTGCATGATTCTTAAGGAAAAGGAAAGAGATCAGAAAATGTGCATAATTGTGAAGTTTTGCAAAGGTGGATTACATTTTCTTTAAGTTTTATTCTGTATTAAGATTCTAACAGGTTTCACTCGCTACTCTGATCGATTTCTTCAAACCAACCTTGAATCAAACTAAATTATATCTATGAATTTCACATTGCTTTTAAAGTAACATTGAGAATATCTGGAATGTCATTCCGCATTGACGAAAAAGATACAAATGCCATTACGCTGTAATATTTTCTAATGTGTCTTTAAAAATTTTCGCAGTAAAGGACCAATTTTTTATATTAAACACTTATAGTAGGATTTGATAAAAAACGATAGAAATACATGCAAAATATTATAACCATCCCTGTAAAAATTCTCTAATAAGCAATTCTAATCTCATGAAATCCGTCGAGCAGATCAAAAACTAATCTTTCATAATTGGGTTCATCTGCTTTCCGAACTTTTCCCCACTTAGCAATATAGGATGCTAAAACATACTAAAACATTTTCTGAAAAATTATTTAATTAACAGTGTAAGTCCCATCAAAATCCATGCAAAAAATCGCAAGTTATAAGCGACTGGCACAAAATTCTCATTTGCATTACATATATGTAATAGTTGTTTTTAAAAGTTTCAAAGTGAAGCCTCATGTTGAAAAAATATATTTCGAAAGAATTCAATTCATGAAAATATAACGTAGATGTAATAATACATTTTATAATGATCAGATCAATATTTTGTTGTTGTTTATTTATTTTATTATTCCGCAATGCAAAAAAAGAGTATATTTTAAATGAAATATAAAAGAAAAAATTAATTTATTCCAATATATCTTATCCGTACTTCTAGACCCGTATTCAGTGTAAAAAGATGTTTTTTGTTTTCAATAATATGAGATATATATAAACCGGTATAACTTATTGAATAGAATTTTATATTCCATCATTATGTTCTTTTTGTATCTTTTATTGAACGTGACATTTTTCATAAAGAATAATATAAAATGATGTAAAAATCTTCATATACTATAAAAATACTACAGAAAGAAAAATTCGATGATTTCAAAGCCATAAGTACCTTTTCACCAATGTGACTAATCGCGAAAACTCTAGAAAATTCTCTACTTTTACAGCGAAAAAAGGAATAATTTTCAGCATGGTTATTTTACATAATGAGCAGAAAGATAAAAGCGGGGTATTGAGTTTCTAAGAAGAAACTGTAAAAAGTATGTGAAAGGAATTAAAGTCCTATTGGAACTTTTTAAAGTATTGAAAAGGGCTTTTGCAGTGATATTTTTAGACCTTTTGTTCTATGAAATATGAGCTTAATGATTTCTTGGATTAAATAGTCTTTTTTTACAAATCTTACGTTTTTAACCGACGAACTCCATTGTGTACTATTTAAGATTTTCATTTAGTATTTTGCGAGAATAAAAAAAATAAATCTAGGTTATTATAGAAATAAAAATTACAATAATTTCCCTTGAAGCATTATAAAAACAATTGAGTTTCATAAATGAGTTCTTTGATAAAATAACATTCTAAAACCAATGAATCATTAACATTTAAAAATTTGAAATAGACAGTATTGTTCTAGAAATTTTTTTTAAATTTAGCTACTGCAGTAAAAAAATATATATATTGTTTATTTTACGATGCAATAAACTGTAATTCACTGGGTATTTTGTGGTGAAATAAAAAAGTTTCTCTAATTGTGAACATGGGCATTGACAAAAATCTGTAAAAATATTACTTAAATTATTACTCAGGATTTTATGAAATACCATTTATTAGAGCAGACGGATCAAAGAATTACAACATTGGTATGACAAGCAGAAAATTTAAATATATAAAAAAGGAGCATATAGCTGATATTAAATATAATAGAAAAACCACAGCCCTATCAAGAGTGTATCAAGAAGAATCCATCCAAATAAATTTCAGTGAATTAATTTACCCCTCCAGCCAATACCATCCATTATAAGAGAAACAATAGAAATTGGAACACGCAAAAGTTCAATATGTATCGATACAGCAAAGTTATGGCTCGAGCTACTCAAGGTTTACGAAAATAAAATGAGCATCCAAGAAAAATGAAAATAACGTGCGTAATATGAAAGAATACGTGAAAATTTTATTGATGTCGTTTCATAGACTGAAATTTTAGAATATTTTTATTTTTATTTGTTTTGAAAATGACTCGGTTACAGCTGAAACATGTAAACAGTCGAAACTTTTTACTGGTTTTAAGGTGCCTACCTTCGGGTTACTTTTATACTTTTTATTTTTTGAAAAATATAAAATTTTTATCAAACGCATGTGTTTTTAGTTAAAACAGGGAATAAAACTGTGATTTCATATAAATTTTTAAAGGAGTTTTTATTAAGGGGTCTTGTACCTTTTAAACGCGTCGAACATTAACTAAAAACTTCAAAGTTTGAATTAGTCTATCTTCAAAGCCTTTTTATGTATAAACATGAAATTTTGGATATTGATTAAACAGATTGTGTTTTGTAATATGCTACCATTAAAAATTTATTAACCCTTTATAGAATTTGTGTATTGTTGAAATCAAAATAGCTCTTTTTTTACCCCATAAGTCATTGCGCGCATGATATCTTGAGAAAGTATGTATGGATTGGCATGAAATTTGGTAAAGATGATAAACATATATGTGTGTTTAAAAATGATCTACTCTTAGGCTAAAATTATTTCATTAACTGTATGAAAAAAATATTTTCGTAAAAAAAAAATAAAAATTTTATATTTTTAATGAATAAAAATAGTCATAACTAAAAATATTACCTTTGTAAATACTTAAAAGTAGATCATTTTAAACACGCATATTTGTTTAGTATATTTACCAAATTTCATGACAATCCATGCGTACTTTCTCAAGATATCATGCGCGCAATGACTTATGGGGTAAAAAAAGAGCTATTTTGATTTCAACAATACACAAATTCTATAAAGGGTTAATAAATTTTTAATGGTAGCATATTACAAAACACAATCTGTTTAATCAATATCCAAAATTTTACGTTTATACATAAAAAGGTTTTGAAGATAGACTAATTCAAACTTTGAAGATTCTCATTAATTTTCGACGCGTTTAAAAGGTACAAGACCCCTTAACTTTTCAAATTTAGGCACTATTTAGTCAAATTTTAGTAAAAATATGCGTTTATGCCAAACCTTCTATAACAAAATCTATTCAATATGTTTCACTTTTTTTTTTTTCAACAATATACACTATATGGCCAAAGGTGACCGGTCACTTGCTATTTTAGACATTTTGTTAAATATCTAGAAAAATACAAGAGGAATTAACCTGCAACTGCAGGTGTGTAAACAGTATAGTATAGGTCATATATTTCCGCGAAGATTTTTTCACGAAACTTCATAGGGGACCGTCAACAAATTGAAAAAGAACGAATATCTTTTGGATAATTCTGTAAAAACTAATCTAGAAAAAGCTTTCAAACTCGAGATGATTAATAAGTGGCTTATTATAATATACTGTGTTTATTTTTATGAGAATAGAATGTATACTTGTACAGCTATTAAGGTTTTTATAAAAACAGTCCCAAGTTGCAAAGTTTTTTGCTTATAATTTGCAGTGTTCTTAATATAAAAAACGTTTTTTCCAGAAAATATGACAAACAACATTGTACATAATACTCTTCAATCAGAATTAAAAAATAATAAAAATTGGATGAAAAATGAGCAGATTTACTAAAAAACGTTTCACGGCGCATGCGCGAATGCAATCAAAATATCATATGCATAATGTATTAGCTACGTACATAGAGCAACTTTTGTGAAAGTCTCAAAATCATACCTTGAGCATTCTGAAAATAATCGTCGATAGAATAAGCTCGAAATCCGTTGTTTCTAAAAAGAAGCAAAAAGATAAGGGGTTGTATCAAATATCTGTTGATTAGTGCCAAGATAGCGTACACAATATTGCACATACTACTATATTTTGATACAACCCCTCATCATTTTGCTTCTTTTTGGGAACAACGGATTTAGAGCTGATTCTACCCAGCAAAGAATGAAACCGTGGGCCATCATTTAGAAAAAAGATGACAGCCAGCAGTGCCATCAGCGGTAAAGTGCAAGGGTGCCATTACTTAAACCTGTCGAAAAAGTGTCCGAGCGGAATGCAGCTGGCCCATCAGTGATGGTCAACAGCAGGCCAGCATTGGTGTGCCCTCACATTACTTCAATCCGGCACTTTTCCTGCAGTGCTAGCACCTATCCAACTCCTATTCTTTGCTGGCCCAGCACTTTCCCTTGCAAAAATTTCTTATAGAATTCTATAAAAAAAACCCCAAAGTATTATATAATTATGGCTCCTTTTTTTCTATAAGCTAGTTTCACGAAGAGCTATAGAAATATCTGTAGAAGTGTCTATAATAGAAACGGCTATAGAAATATTTGAAATTTCAGCGGTTTCCACGTGGTCACCCTCCCAAATACTAACCGCGCTCGATGCGGCTTGTTTTCCGTGATCGGATATGAACAAGTGCTTTCAGCGTACGCTACGACTGCTCGTAGTTTTCAAGCTCTCATTACACTATTTCAAGTTTGTTTCTGTTGTAATTTACGTTCCCAATCATTAAACTGGTATAGAAATTATTCTATTGTATAGAAATCCTATGTATTTTATACACTTTTAGGTAGCTTTCATTACAAAAAGCTACCTATTGCAGCCGTTCGGAGGAAAGCGATTTAAAAAAAAATTTGGTATATTTTCATCGATCATGACCCCCAGACCCCGAAACCACCCTCCGTTCAAAATTAATATATATATATATATTAGGGGGCTCTGCCTCCTGCAAGCTACGCTCGCCAACCCCCGTTCAGACACCGCAGAATCTGAAAATCTAAAAATCTAATGGGTTTTTAAAATATTAGAGAAGATTAAATTATACTGGAAAAGCTGTGCAGATCTCCCTGTAAACGGGTTTCCTTTCAATTCCCTTAGATTGCAAAAATTTAACGGAGAATCAGTTGCTGTTAAGACATCCAATGGTTGTTTTCGTTTTTGATTAAAGAGGATCAGTTAAACATTTGAAAAGAAGCTAAAATAAAATGAATTAAGTATTCAGAGTCCTTGTCAACCGATATTTTAAAACAATCTCTATAACAATAGCCTAAATCATGTGACTATCATCAACAGTTCCGGGCGGAACTTTTTGCTTTTTATACTATATGTGCCATTTTGATACTTTAATGTTATCCAAGTACAGGTGATAAGTCGCCAAATATTATTCTATCCCCATCATTTCATCTATATTATAATAGTTCAAGTCATCAAATGTCATAAACAAATACGATCTGATCCCTTCGCCTTTCATATGAAGGTTTGGTTGGTTGGTTGGTTGATCTTTGACGGCCAAATATCTGCTCGAGGGATATAGACCCGGGGGGGAGTGCCCTTCGTGGGGGTCTTTCTAAGGGAACCCAATACGTATTTACGCATGGAAATCCATGGCTCGAAGAAAACCACGAAAACTCCAAACGATTAGGCCGACAGGCGCGATTGGGTTCGAAACCAGCACTTCCCGTCTACCAGCTTCGAGAGCAGAACCTCTCGGCCACTGGTGGGGCCTATGGATGTTTGGAACAAATGTCATATCATATTGGCGCGATTTTTTTCCAACGCCAATTTGGGGAACGTATCAACAGCATAAACAACAACATCCGGCTAACCATATCAAGCAAAATAACGATAATTTGGCGCCAGTTAAGTACCCGTTGCGTATATGACATTGGCGTCAGAAAAAAATCGCGCCAATCTGGGGCCGTATATGACTTCTGTGCCGAAAGAAAAAAAAGCCGGGTGCAAATCTCGCCTATATCTTTTCTTCAACTCGCCAGTTAGTATTTTTTTTATTGTTCGAGTGGTAAATTAAAACATTGATTTGAAGTTGAAATTAAATGTCATGGTTTGTTACATAATTTAATATTTCGCCAGTTGTCATATACGCACCGCATATTTCACATGTTTTTTTTTTTTTACGAAAATTTGGCGAAAACCTCGTTTTCGAATACCAGTTACATATGTATTTTTGGTACTACTTAGTTATCCCGTCGACAAAAAATCTATCGCGAACTATATGATTAAATGTCAATAATGCTTGATCGTAAATGTCACATTCACTTGACTTATAGCAAGTTACACGTGTTTAAGTCATCAAGTGATTTTTATTTAGACGTTTTATTTTTATATTTATTAATGCTATACTAATTTATTTGTTCTTTCGTTATTTAAAATAAAAATTTTGTCAATCTCTACAATTTGGCGAGTGGGTTGGCGATTTATATAATTTTCGAAATTGGGTGACGGAATAACTACTATATTGTACCGTATTTTTTAATTAATTTCTATTATATTCAAAAGGTAATAGCAAAAAAATAATTAATTACTATAGAACAAAATAATTTATATAAATTTAAAAAAGAAAAAAAAGTAAATATACATTTATTATTAAATAAACATCAATAGCCGGGTTACCCTGTCTATCAAAATCATGCCATTTGTGCGCCAATTAGGTACCCGGTGCGTATATGACACCTGTGCCTAATATTTTTCTTTTCTTTTCTTTTTTTTTTTTTTTTTTTTTTTAAAAGAAGTGAAAGCCATCAATTTAAATGTTTCATTTTTAAATGAAAGTTTTGTATTTAATAAAATGATAACGAAATACAAAAAAAGCATTGTTCTTTGCATAGATTTAAAGGAGCCAAACTGTCGCCAAATTAATTTAAAATAGTAACCTTTTCTGAATTATGAAAAAAAAAATTCTATTATGATTAAAATTTGAGTTGCCATCATTAGAAAAAATGTATTTAAAATTAGAAAAAAAAATTAATATTTCGAAAACTAATTCGAATTTTAAAATTCTAATACCAGTTTTGAGATCTGTGGATCAACACGGATTTTTGATGTTAATTTCATCGCAAAGTATTCCATATTTTAGGAGAAATCGCCATGAAACAAAATCAGTTGTTTAATCAGTCGATTCAAAGAATCTATACATTTCAGGCGTTTCATATATTCGTTTCATAAATTCGTTTCATTAGGATTTTATATATATAGGGTAGAAATATCTTACCTTTGTCACACTGTAACTCTCGAATTTATGAACCGATTTGGATGTAATTCGGTATGTACATAGTACATACCAATGTCTCGACCGAGTTCGTTGACCAGCTTCATCCGCCATTTTGTTTCAAAATGGCGGCCATTTAAAATTTTTTAAAAACATTTAAATTCGAAATGTGGTACCAAAAAATTGAAAGTGGAAAAATATTTTTTTCTTATGTATTTGACCTTTATACAAAGATTCCGGAGCAGTTTTTGTTTCGTCTATATCTTAAGAAATGGCTGAGTTATAGCATTTTGAATTTCTAGCGTGGCTGACATTTTGAAACGTCCTGAATTTTGTCACGCAATAAAAGGCGTATTTATGAACCGATTTGGATGTAACTTCGTTTGTATATAGTACATACCAATGTCTCGACCGAGTTCGTTGGCCAGCTTCATCCGCCATCTTGTTTAAAAATGGCAGCCATTTAAATTTTTAAGAAAAATTTAAATTTGAAATGTGGTACCAAAAAATTGAAAATTGAAAAAAACATCTTTTTCTTATGTGTTTGACCTTGATACAAAGATTTGGGAGCAGTTTTTGTTTCGTCTATATCTTAAAAAATGGCTGAGCTATAGAATTTTGAATTTCTAGCGTAGCTGGCATTTTGAAACGTCCTGATATTTGTTACGTGATAACAGGCGTATTTATGAACCGATTTGGATGTACCTTGGTGTGTACATAGTACATCCAAATATCTCGACCGAGTTCGTTAGCCAGCTTCATCCGACATCTTGTTTCAAAATGGCGGCCATTTAAATAATTTAAAATTTATAATGAGATACCAAAAAATTGGAAAATGAAAAAGATTTTTTTTGTATGTGTTTAACCTTAATACAAAGATTCCGGAACAGTTTTTGTTTCGTCTATATCTAAAAAAATGGCTGAGTTATAGCATTTTGAATTTCTATTGTGGCTGACATTTTAAAATGACCTGATTTTTGTCACGCGATAACAGGCGTATGAACCGATTTGGATGTTACATGGTCTGTTCATAGTACATACCAATGTCTCGACCGATTTCGTTAGCCAGCTTCATTTGCCACCTTGTTTCAAAAGGGTTGCCACTTAAAAAAATTAAATTTAAAATTTAAAATGGGGTATTAAAAAATTGGAAAATGAAAAAGATTTTTTTATGTGTTTGGCCTTAATACAAATATTCCGGAGCAGATTTTGTTTCTGAAGATTTGTTCTTTTGTTTATAACGTAAAAAATGGTTGAATTATAGCACTTTGAATTTCTAGTATGGCTAACATTTTGAAACGATCTTGTATTTGTCACGCGATAACACACGTATTCGCCTATTTCGATGTAAGAAGACATGTGGATAGTATACATCAATATCTCGACCAAGTACGCTGGCCAGCTTCATCCGCCATCTTGTTTCAAAATGGCGGCCATTAAATTAAAAAAAAAAATTATATTTAAAGTGAGGTACAAAAAAATTAGAAATTGAAAAAGGTTTCTTTCTTAAGTATTTGACCTTGATATAAGGATTCAGGAGCATTTTTTGTTTGTCTTTATCTTAAAAAATGGCTGAGATATAGCAGTTTCAATATCTAATGTGTGTGACATTTTGAAAAATCTGAATTTTGCCTGCGACAGCACTCGTATATATCAACCGATTCCGATGTGAATGATCATGTGCACAGCAATTACTAAGGTATCGACCAAGTTCACTGGTTAGCCTCATCCACCACGTTGTCTTAAAATGGCAGTCACTTTAAGAAATTGCCGAATTTGGCAACCAAATATAAGTTACTTTAAATAAAAGCAGCTTGGATAAACATGACTAATTTCGCGAAATTCTCATTCATAATGATTTATTATTGATAAAAATTAGTATTAAATCTCCTATATTCGGTTTCCACTAAATTGAGCTTCGTGTGTTTGAATAATATATGTTGGCTTTTTTAAAATAAGGAATTTGAAAGCTACCTCTTCCTCCAGGCACCAGCCGGAAGGACTTTTTTTATTATTGATTCTGAACTGCGTAAATTATGAAAACCGAAATGCTTTGTAACCTAGTAAAACCAGATTTAAGGAGAGAAAAAAAGTGCGTTGAATTAAAGAATTTATTTATTTATTCATTTACTTATTTATTTTGTTGGTGGCAGTAGTGCTATATTTTTTAGTTAAAAAAAAATTAGCTTAACAGCTTAAATTATGTTAAGATATTCATTTAATATTTGTGTTCAAATACTCAATGTCTTCGATATTCGCAGCGCCACCTAGCGTAAGGTTTCCCAGCACTAATACCGCAAAAGTTCGTGCACTTCCATAGGTAGTGGTGGGCCAGCGCATGAGATAAAATGGATGCCCACCAGAGTTTTATCTGATGATTTCCAACAGCAAAGTTGACTGAAGCTGTCCAGCAGTGGTCATGCAGTGGTGGACTATCAGCCAGCACTTCTCCATCATTGATAGCACCTATCTTGCTGTTGGCCAGCAATTTCCTCTTTGCTGGGTATGGACGATTATTTTCAGAATTTTCAATCTATGATTTTGAGACTTTCAGAAAAGTTGCTATATATATTTAGCTAATACATTATGCACATTATATTTTGATTGCGTTCGCGCATGCGCAGTGAAACGTTTTTTAGTAAATCGGCTCATTTTTCATCTAATTTTTATTATTTTTTAATTTTGATTACACAGTATTGTCTACAATGTTCTTTGTCATATCTTCTGAAAAGAAATTTTTTTTAATATTAAGAACTCTGTAAATTATAAGCAAAAAACTTGGCAAAATTTGGGACTATTTTTATAAAAACTTTAATTTCTCTACGAGTATATATGCTATCCTTATAAAAATAAACACAGTATATTAATATAAGCCACTTATTAATAATTTCGAGTTTGAACGCTTTTGCTGCATTAGTTTTTACAGGGTTATCCAAAAGATATTCGTTGATTTTCAATTTGTTGACGGTCCCCTATGGGGTTTCGGGAAAAAAATCTTCCCGGAAATATATGACCTATACTATACTGTTTACACCCCTGCAGTTTCAGGTTGTGTTTTTGTGGGTTTTTCTAGATATTGAACAAAACGTCTAAAATCGCAAGTGACCGGTCACCTTTGGCCATATAGTGTATTAGCAAACCACTTACCTGTGCTATGAAGCAAAATATTTGCAAAACCTCTTCAATTTACTAACTTATGCCAAAGTTTGTATACAAAACATGATTTTTAGAGTACCGTACTTAAAAGTAAAAACGGAACCATTATAAAATCACTCCTTTGTCAGTCTGTCTGTCTGACACAGCCATTTTGCTCGTAAACTATGGAACGTAGAAAGTTCAAATTGGGGGAAGTAATAAACACTATTGACCCACATATTTACAGATTATTAATAATTTACAATTTTTTTTTTTTTTGAAAAATGTAGAGAAGCTAATTACGTTACTTGAAAAATAAAATTCTTTTCTTTGTATATTGTGTGGGATATCGTATGAAAGCTTTTGTAAGACTGAACTGAAAAATACATTTCTTTTAATTTTAGGTATTACATTTTCAGAGATATCGTCGAAAATGTAGTGCAAAAATTTGTCCATCTATTTCCGAATCTACCGAAACTAAAATTATGAAAAAATTAGAGGTAGTAGACGTTATCTTAAACCTTGCAGGAAAATTATAGAGATTACTCTAGGTCACATAGTTTTTGAGAAAAGCGCATTTTTCTGTCACACACAAATTTCGATTTACGAGCATTCAGTAAAGCTGTTGAGGAGCACCAAAGTAAACACCCCCTACTAACTCCTCAGCAAATTATCGTAGAAGAAAGTTACTAGTACCGAACGATTGGAAATAAAGTCTACTTTTAAATGATGCATATAATATTTGCTTAGGGGCCATCTACATATTAAAACGAACCATAACTTTGATTTTTTCAATAGCAGTGCACAATTCTGACAGCATAAATGCAGCTACACCCTTCAATTAGCCTAAAAACAAATTTTTATGCAATTCGCACAATAAGTTTCCAAGAAATTAATTATTTTAAAACGAGCGTATTTTAAGGGCTCTATCCAAATTCAAGTTCCGTACTCGATTGTTAACCGAGGGAACTCCCCTTCTTGATTAAGGCACCTTAAGCGACACTCAAGCAGTCATTGAAGCATGCTGGATTACAGGACAGCATAAGAAATTTCAAAATATCTAGTCACTTCTATCATAGACGGCCTCTTAAACCATCATTTTGCCGTTTTTTAACCATATTTTGAAAACTACTTGGAAGAAAAATGTGAAATTTTGGATTTCCACAAAGCAGGACTTAATAAATCTAAATCCATAAAAAAAAATGTAGGTTGCAATTCATAATTGTTTGGAATATTAATTTCATAATTCATAAATCATATCATAAAATTATAAAAATTGCAAATTCAACGTATTTTTGTTTGGGTATGTTAGTATTATTGCAACACGAAAAATTAGCACATTCGGAGCATAATTTCAGGAGATATAAATAAAAATATGAAAATGTAATTTAACATTTGAAGCACTCAATTTTGAATGTCTACAATTCAAAAACTTACCATTCAAATGACTTGAAATGAAATTTCAAATGAAATTTCGTTTCTAGGTATAGTTTGAACCGAAGATTTGAAATATCTCGTTAAATTTGGGTATTGCCATTGAAAAAAATGAAGTTTGGATTCGTTAGGATATTTAGATGGCCCCCTAAGCAAATTTTATATGCATCATTTAAAAGTAGACTTTATTTCCAATCGTCCGGTACCAGTAACTTTCTTCTACTATAATTTGTTGAGGAATTAGTTGGGGGTGTTTACTTTTTTTCCACGACTGTACCTATCGTAGCAGGAGTATAAAAGCATTGTTGATAATGATTTTTGAACAAAATCGACGATAATTAGCCGAGATATTAACCCTTAAATACACGGACGGTTTATACATGCATAGTGACAGGAACGGCATACTCTATGTACCATCGGCTTTTGAAGCCTAGATAACAACTTTTAATGATACATTTGTGTAACACAATGTCCAGTAGCAGTATAAAAGCAATAAAAGCAATAAATGTCAAATTGTTAAAAACAGACTAATTTAATTAGAATTCATCGCATAAATACTGTGAGGATCGATTGAGTACATTGAGTAGATCTCTCAATACGCCTTTCATGTCTTTAAATTTAATTAAAAATCTATCAGGAAAAACGCGGCGCGGGCTAATACGGCGGTGCTACTTTGTGATCTCTTTCGAAGCGCGCTTAGCAAAATGCCACGTTTAAACTTCCCAGCAAAGAGGAAATTGCTGGATAGCAGCAAGATAGGTGAAGGCAGTGATGGAGAAGTGCTGGCTAATGATCTACCACTGCATGACCACTGCTGGACAGCTTCAGTCAACTTTGCTGTTGGAAATCATCAGATAAATTTCTGGTGGACTTCCGTTTTATCTCATGCGCTGCCCCACCACTACATGGAAGTGCACGAACTTTTGCAGTATTATTGGTGGGAACCCTTACGCTAGGTGGCGTTGCGAATTTCGAAGACATTGAGTATTTGAACACAGATCTGAAATGAATATCTTAACACAATTTAAGCTGTGAAGCTAATTTTTTTTGAAACTGTAAATAATATAGCACCACTGCCACCAACAAAATAAATAAGTAAATGAATAAATAAATAATAAATTCTTTATTTCAACGCACTTTTTTTCCTCCTTAAATCTGGTTTTACTAAGTTACAAACGATTTCGTTTTTCATAATCTACACAGTTGAGAATCAATAATAAAAAAAGCGTATAAAATATATAAGATTTGTATACAATACAGCAATTTCTATATCAGTTTGATGATTGGGAAAGTAAATAACAAAAGAAACAAACTTGAAATAGTGTAATGAGAGTGTGAAAACTACGAGCGGCGTAGAATACGCTGAAAGTACTCGTTCATGTCCGGTCACGAAAACCAAACAGCAACGAGCGCGGTTAGTACTTGGGAGGGTGACCACATGGAAACCGCTACAACTTAAAATCGTTCTATAGACATTTCTATAGCTCTTGGTGAAACTATAAAAAAGGTCCATAATTCTGTAATACTTTGTTTTTTTTTATAGAATTCTATAAGACATTTTTGCAAGGGAAAGTGCTGGGACAGCAAAGGAATAGCAGTGGTATAGGTACTAGCACTTCAGGAAAAGTTCCGGATTGAAGTAATGTGATGGCATACCAATGCTGGCCTGCTGTTGGCCATCACTGATGGGCCAGCTGCCTTCCGCACAGACACTTTTGTACTTATTTAAGTAATGGCACCATTGCAATTTACCGCTGATGGCAATGCTGGCTAGTGATGGGCGATTTCGATTTTTTTAATCGATTTAATCGATACTATAGCCAACTCGATTTAATCGATACTATAAATTTTTTAATCGATGTCTCTAAAGGTCATATCATTTTCATTTTCCTTCAAAAATTTAAGGTCAAGTAGTTGCATGTCCAATCCCAAAACTTTCTTCTGTCTCATAAATGTTAAAACTTTAAATTCGCTATCACAGTGTCAAATTTAAATAACCTATACCCATCATGAGGATCCAAAAGTATAGGTTTGTTGAAATATGTGTATTTAAAAAATATATATAAGAATCCCATTTTCCTAACAAATCATAGAATTTCGGCCCACACCCTCTTAGATGTCCGCAACGGAAAATCCCAGTTCAAAGGGCATAAAAGCGACACCTGCTGGATAGTATACACCCAAGCCTAATAAGGATCTATTTATACGACAGTGTAACAGAATATGAAGTTTGATTAAATTCCGTGCATTAGTTTTGATATATGGCTATCATGAATATCATGAAAAAAGCAGTATAGCAACGCAGCCTATTACATGATTAACACGAAAGACTCAGAAAAAACAACAACTTACGTCAATGACTAACAGAATATTAAGTTTGATGAAATTCCGTTCATTACTTCTTGAGATGTTATCGCAAACATTGTGTAAACCCTGAAAAACAGTGGTGAATTCAGGGGCTGGTACGGGTGGTCCCCCCCCTCCCCCCCGAACATTGAAATGTCCCCTAGGGAGATTTGAGATTTTATGCTTAATGGACGAAAGTCCAATCCTTCCCCCCTCGTAACTCTAGAATGTTCCTCGCCAGAACCATAGAAATCCCTCCCGGAGAAAAATGTCTGAATTCAACACTGTTGATAAAAGCAGCATGGCAGCACAATTTGTTATATCATTTACACAAAAACCTAATCATGGATAACTTATGGCATTGTCTAACAGAATATTAAGTTTGATGAAATTTCGTTCATTAGTTCTTGAGATATTATCCCTAAAATTGTTTAAATACTGAAAAACGTGTTGAATTCAGGGGTGGCCCGGGGGGATGACATTCCTCCCCCCGCAACAAAGCATAAAATCTCAAACTTTCTGGGGGGCATTTGAGGGTTTCGGGGGGAGGAGAATGTCACCCCCCCTTCGGGCCACCCCCTGAGTTCAATACGTTTTTGTACATTAAAAATTGATGAAATTTCGTTCATTAGTTCTTGAGATATTATCCCTAAAATTATTTAAATCCTGAAAAACGTGTTGAATTCAGGGGATGGCCCGGGAGGGTAGCATTCCTCCCCCCCCCCGCAACATTCAAATGCCCCCTAGAAAGTTTGAGATTTTATGCTTTTTGTACATCAAAATGTACAAAAGTCCAATCCCCTCCCCCTCTGAACTGTCCCTCCCGGAGAAAAATGTCTGAATTCAACTCTGCTGATAAAATCAGCATAGCAACGCCCCCTGTTGGGCGATTTATACCGAAACCTAATAAGCAGCAATTTATGCCAACGTCTAACTGAATGTGGTTTTATGAAAATCCGTGTATTAGTTCTTGAGATAGAGCTATTGCGAAACGCGGGAAAAATGCAGCATAGCAGCGCCACCTGCCGGTAGATTTACATCAAAACCTAATCCTCAACAACTTATGTCAACGTCAAACTGAATCTGAAGTTTGGTGAATATTCGTGCATTAGTTCTTGCGATAGCAATCTTGCTGAAATCATGAAAAATGCAGCATAGCAGCGCCACCTGTTGAGCGATTTTCACCAAAAAGTAATCAGCACCAATTTATATGAAGGTCTAACTGAATCTAAAGTTTCAACAGATTCTATGCATTAGTTCTTGAAATAGACCGCTCACAATTTTTTTGTCAGAGACAAACAAATAGACAGACTGACAGACAAAAAATTTATAAAAATAGTCAAATCGTATTCCAGACAAGAAGTTCTAACACTATAAATTCTTAGAAACCGGAAGTCGAAAATTTTCACGAAAACAACACTTTATTTTTCTAAAGACAAAAGAAAGCAAGAAAAGATGAACGCATCGATTCTGCCCTTGGATCAGAAACGGTGAATCGATTCAGTTCAGATTCGATGCCGATGTCGATCTTCAGATGCGATCTTCAGAATCGTTACTTTTTTGATTTACTTCAATTCTTTAGATGCAATGTCGAATCGTTATATTTTGATTTACTTTCAATTCTTTAGATGCAATGTCGAATCGCTATGCTTTGATTTACTTCAATTCAAATCGCATCGCGGTCGATCCACGATTCGGGTTGAATCAATTCTTCCAATTTTGCTGTTTTAGTGCCAGAATTGCTGTAAAATTTTGTATAAGAGCCTTTTTTTACTTTCTAGGTTAAATCAGTGTTGAATGCAGGTATTTTTCTCAGGGAGGGATTTATGCGACTCCGGTCGGGATTGGGGGGGGGGGGGGTATTTCAGAGTTCCGTAATCAGGGGGGGGGGGGTGCACATTTGTCCATTAAAAAGCATAAAATCTCAAAACTTACGGGAGGGACATTTTAATGTCCCGGGAGGGATGTCCTCTCGGGCTACCCCCTGAATTCAACACTAGGTTAAATCGTTATACTTTTGTTTAGAAGCCTAGTTATTCAGGTTACTAGTTTATTATATTGTATTTTTCAAGTTCGTCCCTTCTAATCTCTCCACCCCCCTCTCCCCTTTTCCTCGCTAATCTTAATTTACAGGGCCGTTCAAAATTTGCATGCAATTTTTAAAATGTCCAATTCTTGTTCTATTTTATTATAAAGCCACATTTTGAAACCTTGATCAAAGATACTTTTGAGGTCGCCCCTCCGACCGTTTGGGGCGTACCTGCTCCCCCGGGGGGGGGATATTTTTTGTTTCTTCCAAACCATATCGTATAACATATCGTTGGAAAGTTTTTAATGTGATCTTTTATTTTCTGTCTCTAGCCTTCCTTCTTTTTGGTAAGGGTCAATCGTGCTCCAACTTTTGTATTGATATTTTTGACAGTAATTTCAAAGGAATATATATTTATTCTTTCGGATTTACTGTTTTAAAGGCAGAACTGCTGTCAAATTTCGCATAAGAGCCTTTTTCTTTCTCGGTTAAATTGTAATATTTTTAGTTTAGGAGCCAAGTTATTTGGGTTACTAGTTTATTAAGCTGTACTTTTTCAGTTCGTCACCTATACACCCCCCCCCCCCCCGATCCGAATTTTCTTAATTATGGTCCAATTTCAATGGGACCTTTTTTGACATTCTTCCCGAATCATTTGTTTACCAACTAAACACTGATATTATATCTGCAGCTCTTGGTGAGCACTATTTATGAATGGTAATAACAAATTTCACCTCTTTTCCATTTTAAACTTATCATTCTTGGTTTAAAGCCACGTGACTCAAGGTTCTCGTTAGTTAAGCCGTATTTTCACCCGTAAGTTTGTCAAAGTGTTTGTGTAAGTTGTATTATAAAAATTCAGTCGTTTACAACCAAACTTACTGATTTATGATACTTTGAATTTTATGAAATTTCGAAGCTTTCCGAAGCTAAAGGATCCCCTGTATGTTATTAATTTTTTTCAAGGGTGTAGGTATGAAAATATGTGCTAAAATGCTTTAAAACCTTTTTTTTTTTTCAAATAATGTATTTAACAATTTAAACAAACTGATTCCCGAGAATTTTGGGCTGTTTTAAATGGGGACCACATCTTAGAATGTAAGGGGCGTAAAAATTCGAAACTTGGACAGGGCGATGCAAAAAAAAAAATTCTCCTTTCAGAAATTCGAAAAAATATTATCTTAATTACAAGCTGAGATATTAATTATTATTTCACTAATTGGTTTATTTCTATTAAATGCTTTTTTTTTAAAGGCAGTCACGTGATTTTTTATAGCAGCATTAACGTTTTCTACCGTTTAGCGTGCGGTTCTTTGACGGCGGGCTGAGATAATTACTACTTTTTCAATATCAAAAATTTTATAAGTGTTCATACCACTATTTTCGAATAGTAATTTCACAAATATCTTGAATTCTTGCTTAAGACTACCACCCCCTAGACTAATGCATCTTCGGATAGGTTGTATAAAGGAGTTTCGTTTAGATACACTTTTGTTTTGAATAGACTGCGCTCCCTGGTGGTGGAATATAGAACTAACAGACTGCGATTTCATTTAAAGTAGAAAATCTAACAAGGCGATCTGTTCGAAACTTTAAAGATAGTTTATAACACATAAGAAAAAGTTTAAAAAAGAATGGTGCGAAAATTTCGGGAGGAGGGGGGGGGGGGAAGGCCGCTAGAATTTTTTTTAAACCTTAGCGTTCCTTACCGTTTTAGGTGAGGTTTTTTGACTTAGTCCTGAGATAAATGCTACTTATTAAATATAAAAAAGTCAAAAGTTTAGTTACCACTATTTCCGAATAGTAATTTCGGCAAATAGCTTAAATTTTTGATCAAGATTGCCACACTCTTGAGTAATATATCTACTGATAGGTTGTTTAACGGAGTTTCGTTCACAGTTTTGTTAGGAATAGAGTGCACACCCTGGTGGTGGAATCTGGAACCAACATAACGCGATTTTGTTAAAATTAGGAAATCTAACAATGCGATCTGTTTTAAGCTTTTAAGCTTTAAGATTGTTTATAATACATGATAAAAATTATAAAAAAGAATGGCGCGTCACATTTGGGGGGGGATAGAGGGGAGGGGCAGAAAACAAAATTAGAAAATATAACGGGGCGATTTGTTTGAAATTTTAAGATACTTTATAACACATAATAAAAATTTTTTAAATGATGAATGTCAAAAATTGGTGGTGGTGTGGGGGGGGGGGAGGTGAGCGCGTTTTTCCGACCCGGTGGGCAAAGTGGGGGGGGTACACCTATACGATGCTGTAGGCAGCGGGAACCCGGTTCGCGGTTCGTTCGCTTCGAGATTTCATATTAGGCGGAACCCGCTAGTTACTAGCTATAATGTTAAAGATTTCCAAGCAATATATATGTGCGCCCACTATCCTTCTAAAACAGTAAAATTAATTGATTTTTATTTCTTCTGAGAAAACTAAATTTTCACGTCTTGCAGCGACGATTTTTTTTTTTTTTTTTTAATAAAAGAACTTTAATAAACCTTGCTAGTTATATTATTAAACTCAAATTGTAAGAATACTAAATCGGTTCTTATGGCAATGTGAATTATGTCCCTGAAAATTTTAATTTTAATTTAGGCTGGAAGAAAATCACAATGATTTAATTACAGGGACAGTCAAAAGTTTTCCGTTACATTACGGCCAATGGAAAAAATTATTTCAAGTGCATTTTAAGGATGTTACAGACTTTCGAACAGAATGAAATTGATATGCACTTATGAAGTGCACTGTTATAGTACGAGCGCACCATATTTGCCACGTTTGACGCGCAATTTCCAACTTGTATTTAAAATCTAAATTACAATATTAGTAAAATTACATCTTAAAACTAATAATTTAAAAGTTAAAAACTTTATTATTTGACTCAAAGGTCTGTAATAGCTTACGACTGGCCTCTAAATGTGAGGTATGGGAGGTGGTCGCTACGGCTCTGCTGATTCGCTAAGTTTTGAAATTAATATTTTTGAGCTTATCTGTGCGAATCTGTGACTATCGAAATATTGATTCAAGTATCGATTCTAGAATTTGGGAATCGATTCTTATTGTGATCGATTCAGTTTTATACGATGTCGATTTTAATCGATTCCTGAATTTTCCAGAATCGCCCATCACTAATGCTGGCTGCCATCTTTTTTCCAGCTGATGGCCCACTGTTTCTTTCTTTGCTGGGTTTGAACAAGGGTTTTGTTTTAGCTACACTAAAGTGAAAAGATTATTACGACACTGAATTTAGTTTTATGAAATGCCAAATGAAGTTTAAATATGCACTACTTTTATTGTCAGCGCCGAATCAAGTTCATATAAATGATTAGGATTAGCAATATTTGATATTATTAGGGCTTTATATCTCTTTGAACTATTACGTTATACCCATTCACAATTTTCTAGTATATATACAGCTATACCAGACCCTACTTTGTATAGTTTTTTTACAAACTCTTATTTTTCGTTTAGTAACGATTTTTTTAATAATATTGATAATAATACATATATTTACGGAACCTTCTGAACACGAGATAAACTCGCACCTAACCGTTTATTTCTAAAAAATGTATATTTTTCAATAAAAATTGCTCTAAAATTAATATATACAAACTTACAAGCTATATTTTGCTTTACAACATACATATAGATAAGCAGAACCTTGTCACAAAATTTTATTTCAATATCTTAAAAAGTTTTTAAGAAATGATGTTTCCCGTAAACGTACACAATGAAAAACACAGTTTTCCAAAAAACACAAATTAAGATTTTGATAGAGCACAAAAAATTATGTATAAAGTTTACAATTTTGAAATCCACCCTATTTGTAGGAGTTTATACAGTCGGTTACAATGTTATAAGACCACACTGTAAAAAAAATTCCGCAACGTTCCTGGGAAAAAATGGGCAGCTGAGTTGCCCATTATTTCCAAGAAACATTTCTTGAAAGTAACTGGAACTTTACTGTATATGTTAAAAACTTTCTACAGAAATGCCAGTAAGTTTCCTGCGAAATACCAGGAATATTTCTGTTGACGGCAAAACATTACTGACATTTCACAGCATGCGGGATCCGCAGACGATTTTTACATTTCCAGTTGACAATTTTCGCTTTATTATCAATATTTGTTAGAATGAAAAAATATTTTGAAATTGACATCAAAATTATTATTTATAATTTACACGAAAAAATAAATTTTCAGTTAAAATTCAATAAAGTAAATATATATATGATATATTGTTTCTGAACTTTGCTTAAAATATATAAATGTAAATAATAATTAGAAAAAAAAATCTAGACAAAATATTTTGGATTTTCGTTAGTAATTATGTTAGTTTACAAGTTAGATAAAATACATATAAATTTTCATGAAAAAAAAAAAAAAAAACCTAAACGTAATTGTATATTTTTTCCGAAAAAAAAATTCAAATTTGCAGCAATTCAAAGTGTCAAATATATATCAAATTTAAATCAAATTGTAAGAAAGTTTTAAAATATAAAATTAATTAAAAAAGAAAAAAAAAGTCCAGAGGTAGCATCGAACTCGGGCCATACGGGTGGCGCGCGAGCTTTCTGCGTCCACACCACGAAAGACACGTCGAGAGCTGCAAACTAATGGGTATTTGAAACGTATGCTAAACCTCGGCATCTAATTTCTGAAAATCTAAGTCCCATTTGAAGAAATCCTTTCACAAGAATAATTAGAGATAAGAACTCTAAAACATACTTTAAATTAATCAAAATCGGTGAGAATCATGTTTGATGGTCTCCTGGTTAATGGAGATCCAAATAATAGGTGTATTTTTTTTACACAGTCTGCTCCTTAAACATTCCACAGACAAGTACGAGAGATAATCTCTTAGCGATATCACGGAGGTATTGTATTTTCATCTGAATTGTCTTGACAATAGAGACGTAAAGGATTATGTCGTCTATTGATTTATTTGCATTCCATATTGATTTTTTTACATTCATTTAAGGAATTCTTTTTCGACACTCGCGCGCGAGCAATCGATTATAGCAAAAAAATAATAAATGGCGGCCGCAGCGTTTTGCTGTTTCCAACTTTTGTTCAGGAACGTTTCAGATAAGAAAACCAGAATTTCACAGGAAAGAGCTAAATTATTCTGAAAACCTGAGAAAAGGCGAAACGTTCCTGGATTTTACATGGAACGTTACCATTTTTTTTTTTTTTTTTTTAACAGTGCACTCAGAATTTCAAATTTTTTCAACATAGAAAATATTAGCTTGAATTTAAAAGTAGTTGTATGAAAAGAAATAACTCTATAATGTTTATTTAGCTTAGGGGGAAAAAGTTTGAATAATTTTTTGTTTCATACCAAACGATTTTATGGAAACCCGCTGTTTCATAAATATAAGTCCACTCTTACATTACTAATAAATCAGACGATTCTATTTTTAAACTCAGAGTTTAACTGTAACCTAAATAATCTGTAAAATTTAAAAAGAAGAGTAAAATACAGAAATTCTTAATTGTATCTGATTCTTTGAATTTATTAGTAAAATGCCTCGTCGGATTGAGCTGTCTGGAATAGAAATGAGAAGAGTATGGTTCTACTAAAGAAAAGGAAAGTTTGAACGTGAAATAAGTATGACTCTTAATTCTTCTAAAACTGCGATTCGTAAGGTTTAAAGTAAACAAGAATCGTAGGGAACGCATAAACGATTTGGTCGTAAAAAGAAGTTATCCGATCGTGATAATAGGCGAATTGTCAAACTGGCAACGAAAAAATACCAAAATACCAGTTGACTCGTAAAATAGAACAACAGATGACTAAAAAGGTATCATACGCAACCGTGCGGCGAGGTTTGAAATCTAATGCTGGTTTTATTCATCGCAAATTAAAAAGTAAACCACTACTACTGAAATGTCACAAAGAAGCTCGTCTTAAGTGGGCAAAGAATGTCATGTCTAGGAGAAACTGTAGAAACTCTGCTGTAGAAACTTTGGAGAAACTCTGCATGGAGAAATATATTGTTTTCGGACGAGAAAAAATTCAATCTTGATGGTCTAGACGGCAATAATTACTACTGCCATGATTTAAGGCAAAGATCTCGCGAGTTCTTCAGTAGGCAGATGGGAGGCAGTTCTGTTATGGTACGGGTCACATTTTCATATACAGGAAAATGGGATCTCCAAAGAGTTGAAGGGAAAATGAACACGGACAGCTACCAACGGATGCTATTTCAAAGTCTGATACCCTTAGGATCATTTTTAGGAGGTGCAAAATTGAAATTTCAACAAGATAATACTCCCAGTCATTCATCGAAATCAACAAAAGAGTGGCTTAAAAAAGAAAAGACCTATTTATCTCGGCCAAGCCTAAGTCCTGACCTAAACCTCATAGAAAACAGTTGAGGTTATTTTTCTCGCCAAGTGTATGAAAATAACAAACAATATCATTCAACTTATGAATTAGGAATGACCATTATGGTGAATATTCCCAAATCGTTCCTTAAAAAAATAATTAACTCTATGCCAAATAGTGTGTTTAAAGTTATTCAGAAAAATGGTGGAGCAGCATCTTACTAAATTTGAGAAAACTGTCTTTCCCACAGGTGGTCCTATAATTTTGCAACGATTCTTTTTGACATTTTTTTGCTATATTGATGTTTTATTTTTTCCGCATTAATTTCATTTGTGTAAGTTGTTAAATTTTACTGAAAACTTGATGTACTAACATAGAATATTCTTCATTTTGATTGAAATATTTCTTTAATTACCTAAATAGCAAAATATGTTGTGGTCTTATACTTTTGTAACAGACTGTATATTTGTGTATATGTTGTATGTTAGATATTTGTGTATTAAAATGTATTCTTTACCTTCCTGTGGCTCTTTAAACGGTCCCTTCCAGTTTCAGAATGTTCATTTCCGGTTTATATTTTGTGCTATACTTTAGCTTCTCATTTTCGCTGAGCCAAAAGTAAAGCATTTTTGGAATCCTAAATGTTTCACCTTTAATTTAAAATAATAAAAAAAGAAATCGAAAATTTTCGCAAAAGCAACGATTTCACGTTATTTATTTGACTTACCTTAAAATGTTTACAACTTTTGGCAATTGAAATTAATGTAATATTACAAGGTGTTAATTTGCTATATATTTATTATACCGTGATTGATTTCACATTTTCTTCAATTTTAACTTTCTCCTATCTTCAATAGAAGAAAGTATCTGAATCGAAACTTTTCTTGACTTTCGACAGATTTACACGTTTTAGGGGTCAGAAGATCGCCAAAAACATGTTTATACAAAATGTCTGTCCGTGTGTCCGTTCGCCATTGTACCCTCGAAAAGCGTATGAAGTTATGCATAGAATTAAACCAATTTTTTTTGTGCATGTAGTTCGCTGAGGCAAGCAGGTCCTCCTTCAATTTAAAAATATTCTGTGGAAAGGGGACGCTGTAATAGCAATTTTTGTACCATTTTCCTTATTGTACCATCGAAAACTGCATGGAGTTTGCATAAAATTGAACCAATTTTTTGTGTTTGCTTTCGGCTATGGCCAGCTCCTTCGATTTGGAAATATTCTGCCGGAAGGGAGCTCTGTAATAGCGATGTCTGTGCTATTTTTATTATTTTACCACCCATAAGTATATGAAGTTATGAATAGAATTGAACCAAATTTTTTGTGTATGATTTTGGCTATGACCAGGAGGTCCTCCTTGAATTTGGAAATATTCCGCCGGAAAGGACCGCTGTGATTTTGTGTAATTTTCTCGTTTTTTTATGTACTTCTGTTGTACGTCGGCAGCCCATGCAGCGACGGGAACTCGCTTCCTGCTAAACTGGATATCCGCAAACAGCTTATGTACAACTGAATAACGAAAAACTATCGATTTTAAAAATATCATGATCGAGGTGTTCATGATCGTTTTTACTCCGATTAATTGCCTGAAGCAGAAATTTAAGATGAAAATCAAAGTTGATATAGTATTAAACTAATAATATAGCAGTTTTAACATCTATAACTACTTTTTTAAATATTAAGATGTATCCTTCTATATATATAAAAAAGTTTTGATTTGGAAATGGACCAATCAAAACCTCCGTAGATATTCCAGGTAGATCGGCATCCAATTTGATGCTTAAGAATGGCCTTTCTTCGTTAATATTAAAAAAACTGTTGCGTACAAAAATATGAAAATCGGTGGTATTATAGAGAAATGTTTGATAAACACACTGATTCAGACAGTTTTCAAATCGAAGAATTCTTTTAAGAGATATTTAATGCTAAAGTTGGACAAAATCGTTCCATTAAAAAAGTTTTATTGGAGCAAAAACTATACATGAGAATTTAATCATTTTTAGATCATTTTATACGTTATAATTTCCCGGTGTGCAAATTGCATTTATTTTTTTTATTTGACTCATTTTTTGAGGTTTGATTTCTATTTTAAATTCAAATTTTCAGCATTTCGAGAGATCTTTTTTACTTATTTTAGAAAATCGTATTAATTTAAACTGTTGCCAACTGTATAAACAGCGCAAACAATAATTTTTGCTTCAAATTAAAAATTTATTTACACGTGACTATTATAAACAGAAAAAAAACTTTAAAATTAGAATTAAATGATTACATGTTAAAAGCAGGAAAATTACGTCATAAGAACCATATCTACACTTGAATTTTAAAAGAGAAACAAAATGTTAAAATTAAAAAAAAATCATTATTATGCGTTAAAACTTGTAGGAGGAAATTACGTCATATTTAAAATGGCCAAAAAATATAGCAAAACAATTTAAATTAAAAAATATATTTGCACGAGACATTTAATTCATATTTTGAGATAATCTTTTCAACTATTATCGTGAATTCGAAGACAGCGCAAATAATATTTCTTTTTAACAACAAAAGTATTTTCACGTGAATATTAATAAGAGAAATAAAACTTTGGTGTAAATTACGTCAGATTTAAAACGATACATTTAACATGCATTATTTAAAAGAACTATCTTATAGCGCTGTTACAAAATACCTGGTGGCAATGACACTGTTTACTTAATTCATTTTACATTAGCTTATTTTCATATGTTTGACTATTTTTTTTTAATTAAATACGAAAACAGCCATTCTGTCTCTCAATAGCAGCAGATTTGGTCTTAAAAATCCCCAATTCAAGGAAAACGAATGGAAACCCGTTTACAGAGAGATCGCTACTGTATTTTTTTTTTATATTCAATATTTTTAAAGCCGATCAAATTAGCGTGCTTTTTTTATTTTGGTGTGCCTGAACGGGGGTTAGCGAGCGTAGCTCGTAGCTGGCAGAGCCCCCTAGTGAGATATAAGAAAGTTTTGGGATTGGCAGATCCAACTAGTTTAATGAGAATCTGTGAAAATTAAATATATGTTTTATATAAAAGCAGAAAGTTTATCGAAACTTCTATTTTGTAATATATTAGTTATTGATTTAGTATGCCAATTCTTTCATAAAAAATGATTATTTACAAATTAAAAATTAAGCAATTTTAAAAACTTACCATAAAATACTGTGTTATATTAGTTAATTGAACTTAACTAACACAGCGAAATTTTAATATTTCTGTAAATATGAATACAATGATATAGAACTGCACAAATGATGTAAAAATCTCCATACTATAACAAAACTAAAGCAAGAAAAACTAGATGATTCAAATCCATAAGCACATTTCTACATATGTGACTAATCGCGAAAACTTTAGAAAAGTTCTCTACTTTTATAGCGTAAAAAGAAATAATTTCCTGCATAGTTCTTTAAATAATGAGCAGAAGGATAAAAACTGGGTATCGAGTTTCTAAGAAGAAACTGAAAAAAGCACGAGAAAGAAATTAAAGTCCTTTTGTAACTTTTTAAAGTATTGAAAAGGTTGCAGTAATATTTTAGACCTTTTGTTCTATGAAATATGAAGTTAATGATTTATTGGAACAAAGATTTTCTTTTTCAAAACTCACCTTTTTAACAGACAAACTCTATTATGAATGGCCTAAGATTTTCATTTAATATTATGTGAGAATTTAAAAAAGAAATTAATCTAGGTTATTATAGAAATAAAACAAATTTTCCTCTCACGTGTTCTAAAAGCTACTGACTTTCATAAATGATTTATTTGATAGAAGAATGTTCTATAACCAATAATTTGGGATAGATAGTATTGTTTTGGATACTTTTTTAAAAATTAAGCCAAAACATAAATAAAAATAAATTTCTTTTTACGATGCTATTGATTCGCAAATATAATACCCTGTAATACACTTATACTTAAAAATTGTGAAATACTATGAATATTAACAGCGGAATGAAATGTTTCACTAATTTTGAATGTGAACATTACTGATGAATTGTGGAAAGTAATTGCAATTATTGAAAAGCATTTGAAAGTCATTCTTGAATTTTTTGTCTTAAAATTGTGTATAGGATAAAATCAGTATTCTATCAGTAATCTGGTATTCCATCACAAATGAATTTTATTTGTTTATAATAGTGATAATAAAGATGAAAAGACATATAACTGGTAACTTTTTAAAATATTAATAAGTGACTCTTGCAGTGGTGTTTTCAGAATTTTTATTCTGTGAAATATGAACTTAATGATAATTAACCTAAATGATTCATCTGGTTTCCAAACTCTGTGTGCTGAGAGGTATACGACCTGCAAAGACGTGATAAGATACATGCACTCACCAAATTTAAAAGCCTGCCTCGTGGTTCGCGTTGAGGAACGCATCACTGCTGCTGTGACGGGCATTGACAGAAACGTGCTATTGAACGTATGGATGGAACTGGATTAGAGTTGGTAGTTGTGCTTGGTGGCTACAGTTGCACACATTGAACAATTGAAGTATGTACCAGATGTACAGCTGTACAGTATATGCAACTTGGGCAGTGTATGTGTCTTTTTATTATACATAGAATGACACTAAGTGTATAACGCTTCCGGGGTTGAACTCATCCGCTTCCTGATAATCCAAACGCGGCCACGTTAGGCATAAGCATTCCGATGCCATATTTGACGACTGCCTTATTTAATGTGTATCTATTCGTTGTGTAACATATTCTTCTTCAATTTTTCTCAAACCTTCAAAAAGTATACAATTATAACGCTTTAAGGTCTAATTTAAAAATAAACAGATACCAACAACAGGATTCCGATGTATACAAGCGATTACCGTTGCCATTCATAAGCACAAATTATAAATCCAAAAACAAATGAATGACTCTTTCAGCTATTCATTAAATGCTCTTAAAATATTTTGAAAAAGCATATTAATATTTTGAAATGTTTTTCATTTTTGTTTACATTTATTTACAGTTTGAATTCAGTATAAATGGTTAAAAATATCGCGAAAAATTACCTCTGTTTTTCAAGGCTATCTATTTTCTGACCAATGAGAACGGTTCATGGTGTTCAGTGAATATAGCTATATTCTGTGATTCATTCCCGTGAATTATTTTGTACCGTATTAACGTTTCCTTTCTGAAAACAAACTTTTTTCAAATTATTTTAAAGGCTTTATTATGGTTTTACAAATATTTTAAGAGCAAAATCGGATGTGGACCGTACTTTTTAATGATTCGTTCAAAGAGTCATTCAATTGCTTCTGGATTTGGAATTTGTGTTGTACATGTGGCATCACGAGTGAATGTTGGTTTGATTTTCAATCTTAAAACGTTGAGTAAAACGTGCTTTCTTTTCCACTATTCGCAAAAGTTACATTTTTAGACAGATTATTCAAAATAAATTAACATTTAAGAGATTACATTCAATTATTTAATATTCTGCTGCGATAACATCAGTTAAAATTAGATTGGTAGCTTTATCTATCCCTATATGAAAGTAAGCAAACAATTGATTCATTCGTCTTGAACTTTTAAAATATTAAAACAAACGTTTATATGCTCTGTTGCGCCACCTGTCGGTAGTTAAAAAAAATTTTTTTCTTTTTAAAATGTTCTTTGAATTCTGAAGACATTGGGGAAAAAATGAATATTTCTTATAAAATAAAATTAGAATATCAGAAATATGTAATGTCGTGTATTACATATATATATGTGTATATATATCAATGCAAAATTTATTACAGGTTTCTTTTATGCATGTTTAAAAAAATCGGGATTTTCTCTGTTCAACTTTTTAAAATTTAAGTTATATAATTAATATTTTGGCAATTAATAAAAACAAATAAACTTTCTGTTGGAATTGTCTTTTATTTTACCCCATATCATCAGATAAAATAGTTAACTGACTATGTTTTAAAATAGCATTATTAATACTAATTTGAATGTTTTTGTGAAATATTTCTTCAAATTTTGTGAGTGAAGTTCATTTGCATACTTTATATCAGTATTTTACCAATTCAATTAATAATTTTCTTGCCAATTAAATTTCAATGAAAAATGGGCTGTTTTTACTTTACCCCACCTGACCCTATAAGTCAGACAAGACAAAATTTATTACTTCACAATTCTTTTTATAATGCAATGCTATATAATTTTTTTGAAAATGTAAACACGTCATTCTGACGGGCTATATTCTAGTCTTTTATGTCTTTGCACATCGTACTCAAGTGTCCAATAAAAAATCCAATAATACTTTTATTTTTATTTCCAGAAATAATCTTACTGATAAATAATCTGTATAAATGAGAAAAAAGTGCCCAATTGCTTATTAAAAAACATATTGTCGTAGGAAAAACATATCGCATGTGAATATTTCAGAATATATAGTTTTATTATTTCATTTAAAATAGTTTCCGTAGTAAAATTTAGGAATAAAATTTTTATTATTGTCTACCGATAAATTAAAATAAATCATTTATTTAAAAAAATGAAATGCATAATAATAAATTGCTCGTGTAATAAGTGTATAATTAAATATACACAATAATGCATCAGTTTTCAGTCTTTGATATGTTAATCTCATAAATCAAAAGAAAAGTAACAATTTATTTTTAAAAATATATAAAATTGTAATTTTTAACCTGTATATATTAGAAACTGTAAGACACAAAAATACACCAGGTCAATGTTTATTCTAAACTGATATAAATCGAAAAAATGTTTAAAGTAAAGAAATTTTCTGTTTAATTTTCCTTAAGCTTAAAAAAGTTCCACTTTTTTATATTCTTAGGATCATGTTCTTATTCAAAAGATTTTTTTTTATAACTAAACATTTTTTATGTTTAATTAATTTAATTTCGTGGGAGAATGTTTCTCTTGTTTAATTACTTGATGCCGAAAATTTAAAAAATGCGCATTAAAAACTCAAAACATTGTCCTAAATTAAGACAAGTAAGCTTTTTAATGTTACAGAGTAACTGCTTGATGGATAAAAAATTAGATCAATAAATAGTTTAAATTGAATATAGAATGTTTCATATTTTTTAAAATTAATTTCAAAGAGACGTTTCCAGTGTGTTTGAACAGTCAAAATTTGTTTTCGTGAAAATAAAAATTTCAGTGTATTAATCAGTGCATTTTATATCAGTATATTTTTTTAATCTATAAAACGCACTTTATCGATATATATCCTTTAATAAAACAGTTTTTAAACACCTTTTTCTTCTTTAATATGTCTAATAAAATTCTAAAAGAATTTTAAAAGTGTGCATTGTGAATACAGGTTATAAAAAACATAAAAATATCTTTAAATAAAGTCATGGAAATAAGTACAGGGAATTTGGTATAAGAAAAGGAAAATGTTTTTAACGCTTTATTTACTGGATTATGGATTCATGAAAATTTTATCTTCTAAAGCATTTTTCGTGAGTTGTTTAAACTACATTAGAAGATTTACGTAATCATTTAATAAATTTTAGAAGGACTACTTTCAACAACAAGAACAAGAAGAAATACTTTCTTCTTGTAAAGATAGAAGACAGTAAAAATCGATTAGACTTTTTCAATGGAAAAAACTGTTTTTAGCCTTTTTTTGTAACACGGGAAACCAGTGTTGGATCTCATAGTTATACTTATTCAAAACATCTTCGAATAAAGAAAAGTAATTTAATTAAAGGATTGAAGTATTCAGAAGGATTCATTGCATTTGTATTTATAGGGATTTTGTACAACATTTAAAACACCATTGAAATCTTTTATTTTAAATATTCTTAAATTCTTTAATTTTAAATATTTATTTTGTTGAATTAGGAAATGTACAAATATAATGTTCTTACAATAGAAATATAGAAATAATTCCGAATTGAAAAATCTCCCCCCCCCCCCCTCGACAACGCCAAAAAAGCTGAGAAGATGCAAAGGCAAAAGAAATCATCCTTTTAAAAATATTTTTGCTTTATGTAACCCATAATGCTTTTGGAACAAGATAAAGTAATGTATCTATAACTCATTCTAAATTGCATTACAACTAATCGGTGTATTAAATAAATTTTATAACAAGTTATTTTAATGGTAATTACATGTACCGTCAGCAGATAAACGGTTAAAACGATGACATAGAAATTCCATCGAATGCATTTAACCGAGAACTAGTGTAAAGTCACAGAGTCTTTTTTTTCCCTGTGGTTTTATAGAAATTTTTTATTGTGAAGGATATCGGTTTACATAGGAAATTTTAATGAATTTGATTGTCTCTGTACGAAGATCTCTTACAAGTGCTCTAGTTCATACAAAATAAAACATGAGCCACTACAATGCTCGTGTTATGAGGGTATTTTATTTTAAAAAAAAAAGACAAACTAACATAATTTGCATTGTTTTATTAAATAAACCTATATTTCTGATCACATATCTGATTAACACATTTAAACAATCTTTAAAAAATGAATCAACAAGCCAGTAATATACTGGGTGTCCCAAAAAGGACTGACTGATTTTAAAATTCAATAACTTGCAAACGGTGACAGATATTTAAAAAATTCTTGCAGGAGGGTTATCAAAAGTTTTTTTACAGTCATTTTCAATTTTAGTTCGAATTACAAACAATAGATGGCGCCGCGATCAATAGACGCTGAATTCAGGCTCGATTTTTGGTACTTCGTGGCCCGGATAATACATTTCCATCTCCTTTTTCAGCATGAAACAAGAGAAAGGACCAGAAATCGAGCCTGTATTTAGCGACTATTGCTTACAGCGTCATCTATTGTTTGTAATTCGAACTAAAATCGAAAATCACTGTAATAAAACTTTTGACCTTATGCATAACCCTCCTGCAAGAATTTTTTAAATATCTGTCACCGTTTGCAAGTTATTGAATTTTAAAATCAGTCAGTCCTTTTTGGGACACCCGGTAGATCTGAAATGTATTTTATAAAGCAAACACATGGCCGTAAATAACACCGTCATCATTTTGACGTTGGTAATATCTGACCAATAAATTTTGCTTTTGATGAAAATCTTTAAACATCGCACCATCTCAAACTTTAAAACCGTCTAAAAGGAAAAACAATGTTCTTTCAAAAGGTGCAATTTGTTTGAAAACTCCATCTCAGTTTACCAGTTTTTAAATTCATTTTCAAGAAGGAACTTCATTAAATCTATCTCTATACCTTGGAGTCCGATTGTGAAAGATTAATCCATTTGCATTTACAAGAATATAAAATTTCAAGCCCTTGTTTCTGGTTAATATTATATAACTTAATTTAAACGTCATCAATAAATAAATAAAATAATACAAATAAAACACTAATTTAACAGGCACATAACTGAAGTAAGTGCATAACGAATTGAACATATCAGAAAAGAGACTGGTGTAAGGAGAGAAATCCTTTGGCGATTTCTTCGGCTATAAATTGCTAGCATGCGACTAACGCGAAAGAAACTCTCATAATAATTTTCAAAAACTTAGTTTGAATATATAATTATTATTTTTCATATAAAAATGCTTTTTTGGTATTGTTAGTAGCTAAAATATATATATATATATACATTATATGTAAACTAGTATACTGTGACCATCACAAAAACTTTCTTCTATATAAATCACATAAACAGCACTAATTGATATCAAGGTATACCTGAATCTGAAGTTTGATAAAAAATCGTGCATTAGTTCTTGAGATAGAGCTACAGTGGAAATTCTGAAAAATGCAGCATAGCAGAGTCACATGTTGAACGATTTGCACCAAAACATAAACAGCACTAATCCATGTCAAGATATAACTGAATCTGAAGTTTGTTGAAAATCCAAGCATTAGTTCTTGAGATGGAGCTATTGTGGAAATCGCAAAAAAATGCGTAGCAGCGCCACCTGTTGAGCGATTTACACCAAAATGTATAAAACGTCAATTCATGTCAAGGACTAACAGAATTTGAAGTTTTAGGAAAATCCGTGCGTCAGTTCTGGAGATTGAGCTATTGCGGAAATCGTGAAAAATGCTGCATAGCAGCGCCGCCTGTTGCGCGATTTACAGCAAAAACTAATCGGCACCAACTTATATCAGAGACTAACTGAATATAATTTTTTATTAAATTCCATGAATTAGTTCTTCAGATAGAGCGCCCACAAAATTTGTGTCACATACATACATACAGACAGACAGACAGAGTCACAGACTCACAGACAAACATTTTGTAAAAACATGGTTTTTCGAAATCTCTGACCCCTTAAACGTGTAAATCCGTCGAAAACCGGAATTCGTAAATTTCCATGAATCCAATACTTTCTTCTTGCAAAGATAGAAGACAGTAAAAATCGATTAAACTTTTTCAATGGAAAAAACTGTTTTTAGCCTTTTTCTGTAACACGGGAAACCAGTGTTGGATCTCATACTTATACTTATTCAAAACATCTTCGAATAAAGAAAAGTAATTTCTGAATCTTTTCAAAACATATTTACACACCTCTTTTGCTATTTTAAATGTTTTTTTCAGTGGCATTCATCTTTTGCGTTTTTAATTACCAAATTTTGATTAAAAATTTATTTCTTGACATTACGGCTATAAAATATATCCTTCAATTTTACTGTTTTTCGAATAAACTGCTAATTAACTGTGCAACAAAATCTCATAGTAGAAGACTAGGTTGCAATTTAACTTATTTGTAGCTTCGAGTTCCTTCGATTATAGTGGAACTTTTTAAATTTAATTTTTAATTTTTTTTTGCTCGAATAAAGTTTAAAATGCCCCTTTTTATGCGGTTTACTTACATAAATTATTATGTAAATATATTGCTGTTACTTTTTATTTAAAATAAGTTGTGTGAAACATTAAATTACTTAAAAAGTAGAGGCCCAAAATCAGAGGCTGCCTCTGCTGTGTTATTTTCATATTTAAAATCAACAATTATAAGGAACATCTGATCAGGATGAACTAAAATTCCCAACGAGTTTTGACAATAAATGATTCATAAAGCCAATATTACACAGTAAAAAAACGATAAATGTTTCTTAATATATAAAGATATAACATATCTACGAACTAAAATATACATTAGCCTCTCCGAGTTATCCACGACTACAAAAAAGTTCTGTTTTTTTAGAAACTTCAGAAACCAATATATTTTTTGGAATTCAAGAAGCATTTATAAAAAGCAGTTTCTCGTGCTGCCACTGATTCTCAGAAACGTTTGCGAGAATTTTTTTTTATGTGTATAGCAACGTCATCTCATGCTAGAAAACTTCAACAAACGATATATGGTGAGTCCCTGGAACACAACGATCGAGCTAGCATTTGTTCTGTGCTACGACGTTCATTTTCTGTACAGTATGTCCCAGGTTCAAACCTTATTCCTTGAACCTTACATTTGTGACCTTGAAAAAGAAACACGTAACCTTCTCATTAGATGGCTGCACCACAACGAACTCATCCCCAACGGGCGAAAGCATCGCAGAAAATATTGAAAGAGCGCTAGTCAATGTCTAAATCAGTGTTGCCAGATTGGGGGCTTTTTTAATTCCGATTATTTGATTGTCACCACTTTAAAAAAAAAAGTATAATTTGCTTATTTTTCCGAATTTTTAATCTATTTTTAAATAGTCCGAATATTTCTATTTCAAAAAAGCAGTGAATATCAACAATCTGGGGACTAACAATTCCTCAATCTGGCAACACTGGTCTAAATAGGACGCTTTCACGTTGAGTAGAGTGTGTGGCGACCAGGGTTGCGGACTCGGAGTTGGAGTCAGGCTCATTTTTGAACGAAAGAGTCGAAGTCGGATCTGTTAAAATTCCTGGAGTCGGAGTCGTCCATTTTACAAGCAGGGCTGCGTTGTCTGAGTCAGGCTCATTTTTGAGGGAAAGAGTCGGAATGGGATGTGTTAAAATTCCCGGAGTCGGAGTCGAAGTCGCCCACTTTTTTCACCGACTCCGTAGCCCTGGTAGGGACGTCACCCCTCGCAATATAACTTCAACAAACAGTATATGATATGTCACTGGCACAGAACAAACGAGGTAGCCCTTTGCCCTGAGCTATGGCTTCCATAGAATTTTTCTGTGTACTACGGCGCTCGTCTTCCATAGAGTAGGTCCCAGATTCAAACCTATCCAATGACCATTCCTCGAAACTTACAATGTGAATCAATCGGATTTCTTAGGCTGAAATATCAGTTTTAAAGATGGTATCAATAACTAATTAAACATTTTATGTTGAATAATTGAATTTATACATCCAACAGTAACAAAAATAATAAAGAAATTTAAATTTTATTGTTAATGCTGTTAATTTATCATTTTTGTCTGAACAATGTGTTTTTTGTAAGTGAAAATGCTAACATAAGAAATTATAGCATCCAAAAACGTGTATTCTGTTTTTCTTTTTGTTTTTTATTACTTTATTATAAGAACTTCTCGGAAATTGTTTCAGAAATCCTCGCAAATAAAGAAGTAAATGAGAAAAAGAAAATAAATAAATAAAAAATTATTTAACATTACTTCTAAGCAATTTAAATTTTTATATCGTCGCCAAAAAAAGTACTAATAACAACAACAACAACAACAACAATAATAATAATAATAATAATAATAATAACGCACATTCAGATGTAATTTGTTTGAAAACTTTACCTCAATTTACTGACTTTTTATGACCTTCAAAGTAATTTTAAAGCATGAATTTTTATCAAATCTATCTCACAAATGAATGTGCTGAAGAATAACCCCCTTGCACTTAAAAAAAAAATGAGCAATCAGCATTTGTCTGTATCCGTGTAATAAATATTTGCTAAATTTCCAAAAGAAATTTAAACTTTACAAATAGATAACTATATAAATGAAACTCGAATATAACAAATAATCGAGTAATCGATCTACGCATTGAAATACTGAAACCAATCAAAATCAAATGCTTGCTATAACTACAGAAAACTTTCGCGATTAACAACTGGTCAGTGGCTAAATACAAAAGAACCAAAAAGTTTTGGTGCAATGAGTGGGCATTCTAAAAATTATATATTTAAAGCAAAAAATATGTTATAGTGTTAAATTAATTCTGAATTTCACCTGCGTTTTGTACACCGGGCGGTATATTGAGCTAGAGGTCTGCACGGGCCAGAATTTGCAATCTCCGGCTCTGTCCGAGCTATCTTTGCCCGGCCTGTTGTAAAAATTTAAAGTTCATTTCGGGTCCGGCCCGTTCAAAAATCAATGAAAACAGACCCCACCCAATTTCCACAGGAAATACCAATTTTTGTCAATTTGTTACAATTAAGATTTTTTTCTAGAATAATGCACACATATTTATGGGAAAATTTAACATTATAGATTACTATATATTTTAGATTACTGTTTGCATGCCACAGAATCCAGAATAGCAGCAGTATTTACCCGCCATGTAGGGCCAGTATGTAGAAATAAAATATAAGCCTGATCCTAGCTCAGCCCGAGTCTGCTGAAATACTTAAGCTCTGAATGGTGTAGATCAAAACTTTAAAACCAGTATAAATGCGCTTATTTCCACTGTTGACATGTTTCGACTCAGCCCGAGTCATTTTCAAAACAAATCAATAAAACTGTTCTAAAATTCCACAGTCAATGATTATCAGCTATTGACAGCTATCATTCAAAATTCCACGTATTCTTTCCTATTATGCACGTTATTTTTTTTTTTATTTTACTTGGATATTTAATTTATTTTTATTTTCATAAACATTGAGTAGCTCGAGCCCTATTTTTGGTATGTGAAATGAGGCTGCATCGTTACATATTGAATTTTTACGCGTTACAATCTCTATAATGGATGGATAGTATAGACTGAAGGGGGAAATTATTTTACTTTAATTCAAAGTTATTTGGATGGTTTCTTCTTGATAAAATCTTGCTAGGGCTGTGGTTTTTCTATTAAATTTAATATCAGCTATATGTTCCTTTTTCTATACTTAAATTTCCTGCTATATCAACAGTCGAAATAAACGTATTTTTACTGGTTTTAAAATTTTAATTTACACCATTTAGCATCTGAAATTAAGATATTATTACAAGGTTTAAATTTGCTATATATTTAATTAAACTCTGGTCCAGAGGCACTGCAACTGCCAATGCCGATATCTACGCTGGACATGTTATATTTCTGTACTGATGTTGACAATTTAGCATCGGCTCATGTAGTATATATATACTTATCCTCGTCTTAGCTACCTCCACTGAAAACCATTTCTATTATATCGGCTTAGTTTGATCCTTTTAAATATTTATATTGGACCGAATTGTTTTATTGGTCCGACTCGTTTTTAGCTCACAGGCTATGAGAGCCATTGGCTGTTCGGGAAAAGGTTTTTCCATCGTCAGATTTCCAAGAAATCTGACGACCCATTTTAAATGAAATTTCATTCTTAAACTTCTAAACATCCCACACTATCACTTTTTACACCGTCGTATCTCTCTATTCTAAAAAAAAAGTAACTATCGCTGTCACCGCCTCCGGTTTTGAATTTTTTGTGACCGGAGGTCTTTCTTCGTTAATATTAAGAAAAATAATACATGCAAAAATATGAAAATCGGTGGTATTATACAGAAGTGTTGGATAAACACTCTGATGCAGACTGTTTTCAAATCGAAGAATTATTTTAAGAGATACTTAATAGTAAATTTGGACAAAATCGTTCCACTAAAAAAGTTTTATAGGAGCAAAAACTATTCATGAGAATTTAATCATTTTTAGATCATTTTATACGTTTAAAGTTTTCTGTATTTCTTTTTTTAATTTGACTCATTTTTCGAGGTTTTATTTCTATTTTAAATTAAAATTTTCAGCATTTCTAGAGATATTTTTAACATTATTTTAGAAAATGGTATTAATTTAAACTGTTGCCAACTGTATAAACAGCGCAAACAATAATGTTTGCTTCAAATTAAAAAAATATTTACACGTGACTATTATAAACAGAAAAAATCATTTGAATTAGAATTAAATAATTGTGTACAAAAACCAGGAACTTATTAAAAATTGCGTCATAAAAACTATACACGTGAATGTTAAAAGAGAAAGGATATTGTAAAATAATAAATTCATTAACATGAGTTAGAAGTCTTAAATAGGAGAAATTACGTCATATTTACGTCACATTACAGTTATTACATAAAATGAACACAAAATAATATTGCAAAACAGTTTATATTTAGAAATTGCGCTAGACATTTCTTTGATATTTTGAGAGGATCTTTTCAACTATTTTTGTTAGGAAAGCGCAAATAATATTTCATTTCTAACAAAAGTATTTTCACGTGAATATTTAAAAGAGAAAGAATGGCTTGGTCAAAATTACTTCAGATTAAAAACGGTTAATTTAAAATGTCTCATTTAAAAGAACTTTCTTTTCGCTTTGTTAAAAAATACCAGGAGACACAGACTCTTTTTACTTAATTCTTTTTATATTAGCTTATTTTGAAATGTTTAACTTATTTTACATAATCAAAGACGAAAACAGCGTTTGTATCTTTGGTACTATTTAGTTATCCCGTCGACCAAAAATCTATCACTCGCCAAACTATAAGATTAAATGCCAATAATGGTTGATCGTAAATGTCACATTAACTTGACTTTAAGCAAGTTACACGAGTCTACGTCATCAAGTTATTTTTATTTAGACGTTTTATTTGTATTTTTATTAATGTTGCACTAATTTACTTGTTCTTTCGTTATTTAAAATAAAAATTATGTCAATTTGTATAATTTGGCGAGTCGTTTGGTGATTTATATAATTTAGCAAAATGGGTCGACGGGATAATCAAGTAGTACCGCAGCGGATTTGGCGTTAAAATTCCCCAATCAAAGAGAAATGAATAGAAATCCGTTTATAGGGAGATCTCCACTGTTTTTTAAATTATAATTCAATCTTTCGAAATCTTTTTAAAGCCGATCCAAGTAGCGTGCATTTAGAGTCTGCGGTGTCGGGACGGGGGTTGACGAGCGTAGCTCGTAGGGGGCAGAACCCCCTAGTAGAGAAAAAAAAATGTACTTTTAAATGCAATTTGTTTGAAAGCTGTATCTCAATTTGTTTCTGAGTTATGAATTTTTTTGTAGCTTTTATTATTTTTTTGTCATATTAGCAACAGAAGTATCCATCTCTGCTGAAAGGAAAGGGAAAATACAGTTTACTGTATAGACAAATCAGAAAACAAATAAAATGCGGATTCAACCAATAAAACACTTCAGATATGGTTTTGATTTCCTACCCTGACAGAGGACAATAACCATTTTTCCAAATGGTTAATAAATGTATATAAGAACATATAGTCTAATATTAGCAAGGTAGGTCTCCTTACCGGGCATACTCAGAATATTTTGAAAAAATTATATGAATGTTCTACGCATGAGGGTAGATATGTTTATTTAAAAAAATGTCGGCGGAAACTCAATAGAACGTCTTTAAAAAATAATGAATATTTCGATATTTGGTAATTTATCACCGGTTGGCAATGGAATAAAATTTCAAAAGATACTTTTTATGTCAAATGCTCTTTAAGATAAAAAATTTTCATATTGAACTTGTTTAAATAAATTTACTGTAAATAACTTTAGTTTCGTCAGTTTTAGTTTGATTTAACTATAGTTTTATCATATATATATTTATAATGAAAGTTAACTATCAAATTTTATGAATTAAAACAAAATTTAAATTAATTAAAATTGTTTCACTCTTAAAATTAAGTCCAATGGAGCATTGTCAATTCAATTTTGTTGCTATGGAAGCAACGACTTCTTTGATATTGAAATGAATAACTGCCGCATTCTTCAACTTGCCTTTATTTTGGAATACGCTTAAATGCATGAAAATATTTTTTTATATATGAAATTGTTTTTAATGTAATAAAATTAAACAACAAGCAACATAAATATGTAATAAATAAATATATATATAAATATATATATATATATATATATATATTAAAATCTCTTATTGTTTAAGTTTAAATTCATTAAATAATGCACGCATTAAATAATAAACACATATTCTAAAAACCAGTTATCAAGCAATTTTCAGGTACAATAAAATCGTTTGCTTTTGGCGAGGAAAAGTACTGCTCGCGAAATCGCGTGACGCTTTCGTATTTTCGCGCCAAATAATCGAAAGTATTTTATTTTTTTACACACATAAGTAGTTTCACTAATATTTTTTTCCAAATATTCTGAGTATACCCTGTAAGGAGAACTTCCTTTCAAGTACTGGACTGGTACTACTAGCACGCTAATAGATTGCATCATGAGAGATTAATTTATTCTATGTAATGTTATCGAGTATTGAATTGAATGATGCAGAACGTAAGTAACTACCTCATTAAATAAAGGAATTGAACTTCTTCAAAATTTCGGGGATACTAACGATTTTTGCATCATTTCCCTTGCTTTTAGAAACGATGAAACGATTCAATCAGAAAATAAAATAAGGAAAAGATGTTTTCCGTGATTTACTGAAGCAACTGGAATTGTCTCTCACTGAAATTTCGGAAATACTGCGAAATATTTTCTGTAATTAATTTTATCTGTATACAATTTCAACATATTTTCTAGGAATACTATTAATTATAAAGATTTTTTATACATGCAAGAATACATCATTTTTTTCATGTAATGCATAAAGAAAGAAACATAAAGATAGAAAGAAATGAGATAATTCGCTCATTATGCAGGACTGTATGATGTTTGGATGAGATATGCGAAAGAATGTCTTACAAAAGAAAAATAGAATAATGAAATGGGCAGAGTAATAAGATCCCTCTATCATGTCACGTTTTCTAGTTTAAATTTTAGTTTTAATTTAAGAGGTCTCAGGACTCTTAAAGCTTCAAAATTTTCGAAATTTTAGTTTTTTCAGATGTTAAACTCATATCTTTTCTGAACATTTTTATATAATTGCTTCCTTGAAATTCCCATTATAACAGAAGTTATGGGGAAGATCTCTTTTAGAATTCTTTTATGTCTATCTTTCTCTTATCTTTTAGAATTATACCCACTCAATAGCTGAAGCGGCGCTTCCGAAACTTTGAAGTCATTTTTCTCCAAATGACGTTTTTGGACATAACACGCAGGATATCTCAAAAACCTCTGAATATTTTTTCGTGAAATTTTCAAAACATATGTTTCATGTTAGTCTGTATAAACGGAACCTAAAATTCAAAAAAATATTTTTGATAGGTGATTATACTGTTGAAATTTTCAAAAGTTTGTATAAGTTAAATACAATTTTGTATTAAAAATATAAAAAAGATTTAAATACAAATTATTTAGGTTCAGATTAATTATTATAATCTGAAGTACAATTAGGCACAAAAAATTTCATTCTAGTTCCAAAATTTATTTTGCAATTCTGCGCGTAAGCTGTTATACCAATTTTCTACTCGACAAATGTCTGTCAGTTTGGAGGCCCCTATAAATACCAATTCTGCATCTTGCAATTTTTTAAATATATGAAATAAAAGAACACACTTATATCTTTCATCCCAATAACAATCGTGTTTTAAAATCATATATGTTTTAAAATATTAAATGTTGAAAATGGTCTCTTTATTTTCTTTTTTCCAATTTTAAGAGTCCTGAGACCCTTAAATAAACCTATTATGTGGTTTTAGACACAAGAAAGTTTTAGAAACGACCTGTTAGCTTAAGAAACGATGGGTCATCCGCAAGTGGCCTATAAATAATGATTCAATAAGCCACCAACAATAAAATATGCGTTGATCTATGCGTCATACCAACGAAACAAATTTGAAATTGGGAATTATATCAATGCATGTCAAGCCATATGCGGTTGTGATTTATGTGTTAATCTTTGTGAAATTAGACGAGTTTTGTAATTGTCCTCTTCTTCTTCCACTTACACAAATTTAGCTAATTTCATGTAGAAATATACTTGGTCTGTTCAAATTATATAATTTTTCAGCCTTTTCTCAGTGATAAATAAGAAAAAAATGGGATACGTACTGAAGAAAAACAGATTTCGTTTTCAGATTCAGCATCGAAGAAACCACCCAATTCAATTAGTGCAGTTTTCTTTCTAATTTTTTTTTTTTTTTTTTTTTTTTTTTTTATAGACTTATATTACTATAAGTTACACTGGAATAACTAATACTAAAATATAACAATTTTTATTTTCTAAGTTTGTAAATAAATATTTTTTCCTTTTTATTTTTATTTTTTTAATAAAATGAAACATTAGGGAACAACAAAAACTAATTTTTGCGATATTGCACATGCAGCAATTTATCTTATTAGAACTGGGAAGCAGGAAAAAATGAAATAAACTGAATAATAATAATAATAATAACTTTGTTCGCACATTTGCTAGCGACAATGTCTGATATCACGATTTTTTTAAAAAATATATATATATCCATTCATTTTAGTATTTCACAAATATGGTGAATCAAAAAGCTGAAAAGACGCGTTTTTGTAAATTTTCAAATGCGAATAATAAAAAAAAATACCCACATTAAAAACCCTCTATAAGCGATAGAAAATATTTATAAAATAATATGCATCCCATATATTTTTCAGTAAAACTTTATCCGTTGTCTGAAAGAAATATTTGTCATTCTGTCGCTTATAAATGCAATACATAAAAAATAAATATCATTTAATTAGATTTATTAAAATATTTAATGTTTTTAAATATTGAGTGTTTTGAATTTGTAATGTTATTTTGTTTTACTTTTTAGCAAATAAATTATCGTTTGGAAAAACCCAAAAGATCATAAAACATAATGTTTAAAAATAAGTAACTCTTCAATTTTATGCAACATCAATTTAATTTATGATGATACCACTTGTTAATTAAAAATACTTTACATTTCAAAAATACGCAGATTTAAATTAAGTTCAATTAGTTTGACATATTCAATAGATATAGATAGCTTTATATATTCAATTAAAATTAAAAAGCAAAGATAATTTATATATTCAAAATGACTAATTAAATTATTTCAGATATATTAATTAATTGAATCATTTATTAGATAATGTTTGAAAAATCAAGTTGTTGATTTATTTAATAAATTTAATTGTTTTATTTTTATTTTAGTTATCAGCAATATTAAATGTATGGTTCAGAATAAAAAAAGGGGATTTTTATTTAGATACGGGTAAATAATAACATGTAGCTTTCGTTCAGTTATTTTAAAATTTCAGATTTAGTAATATAAGTCGAATTTATTATTCCGATGAATTTTTTATATACACATGAAATTATTATTTTTTATATAAATAAGTATTTAAATTAGTTTTGCTTAGAATGCTTTTGATTTGGGCTTTCTCCCTAGGCACTTTATTTTATAACTTAACATATCTTCATTAAATTTTGAAACTTTAGCGTTTTGAAAAATGTTTGATCATTTATTTACACATTTCTCATAAAAAAATAATTTATTACATAATCCTTAAAATTGATTAATTAGTTCCTGTGTGTTTGAGCTTTGAAAGATTGGTTGCTTGATTAATTCTCCCGGCTTTTCGATGTTTTCTCAAAAACTATTTAGAGGACGGAATGCGACAAACTATAGTTTGTAGCCAGAAACTTTCTCTATCTTTCCCTAATAAGTTAATGTTTGTTAAGCATTATAGCTAATCCATACTAGCAGGCAAGTCTACAGACTAAAAAAATGAACGCTATTTTAGATTTTAAGTCATTTAAATAGTCAAATGAACTTAGAAATAGGTGTTCATCTGAAATTCACAGAAGCATATTCGAATTTACCCTTTAAGACGCAGCTCGCACGATCGCGCGGGTTAGACATTCATTTAAATTTTTGCTTCTGAGTCGTATGTAACAGTTGTACGTAATAAAAACCTGAAACGAACGACCGTTCCGGTTTGCAGGAAGAGTAAATTATAATTTTTTATCAATAGAAAACGATTGTAGTACATGTTTTACTTTCAGCCGGCATGACTAACTTTGTTTACAAGTAACAAGGGATACAGATCTTCGGGTCTTAAAGGGATATCCAAATGTAGTGCGTTCGTACTACAACTCGTTTTATAAATATTCAGATTATGGTGCAATAGCTGTTGCACTCTTATGCAAAAATGCATGAATACAAAATTGATTACGATTCTATACATTAAATTCAGTCATACGAAAATAATAGGACTCCCTCTTAAATGTCATCTTAATTATTAGTCATCAAAATGGATACCTAGTATCATGACTTATCATGGGATATCGTCGAATTAATGACGTAGAATAGAATAGAAAAAAAAATTATTAATATCTCTTAAGTAGATTTCGTAAGAAATACTGACTATTACATTCTCCCCTATGTTGGAATTTCTGAATTTTTTTTGCAGATGTACGCCCTATAACCCAAAACGACCCCTAGTTAAAACTTTTATCTATCTATCTATCTATCTATCTATATATATATATATATATATATATAACACTTTTTTATGAACACGATAACTTCCATAATTCTTCACAAATATCTTTCAAATTGATACATAAAATCAAGGGGCCGATAACCAAGGTCAAGTTCGTTAATGGGCAAAATAGGACCAAGGGTGTAGAAATAGGGAGGAGTTTTGTGAAAACAGAAAAAAACTCACAGTTTCTTAATACATATCAAATCAGTTTAAAGTTTTTATTACTTCTAGAAAAATGGGCAAAACAACGGTATGACAGATTTTTAATAAAATTAAAAATGGGCTCAAGGGGCGAAAAAAATAGAGTTTTAGGGAGACAAAAATTGTAACTTAGTCATTTCTGAAGATGTCAAATCCAATTAAACTTAATATAAATCTTCTTAATATTATCTTCAATTTTAGGTAGATTTCGTATGAAATACTCCCTATTACATTCTCCCCTATGTTGGAATTTCTGAAAAATTTATATATATATCCCTTTCTTCTGGACACGATAACTTCGACAATTCTGCACAAATCACATAAAATCAAGGGGCATATAATCTCGGTCAACTTCCTTAATGGGCAAAATCAGATGAAGGGGATAGAAATAGGGAGGGGTTTTGTGAAAACCGAAAAAAAACCGATAACTTCTTAATTTTTGTACATATCAAATCAGTTTAAAGTTTTTATTACTTCTAAAAATAGGACCAAAAATTTATGTATCACAAATTTTTGGTAAAATTAAAAATGGTCTCAAGGGGCGCAAAAAATAGGGTTTTGGGGAGAAAAACATTCCTAACTTCGTCAATTCTCCAGATATCAAATCAAATTAATATTATTATAAATCTCCTTAATATTATCTACAACTTTCATATTCACAATTTTTCCATAAGACCAAATCGTACCGCAAAAAAAAAAAATAAATAAATAAATAAAAATAAAAACGAAAACAAAAGGGGGCGGGGGGGGGGGATTGAAGAAAAAAAAATCCATAACTCCGTCAATTCACAAGATATAAAATCCCCATGAATTTATAATATATTTTCTTAATATTGTCTTCAACATTTATACAGACAAGTTTTTGATAGCACCAATTCTTACAGCAAAAATAAATTAAAAATACATAGCGGTTCAAGAAAAAAAAACATCTTATTAAAGGTGTATTCAAATCCAAACTGCTTATTTTCTTACTTATTTTTAAATTCATTTTTGCTCTCAAACGCATCCAATTGGTAGATTCTCTTATTCAGAAACTATATAATGTACCGGAATGATCGATTTTTTGACAGAGGCAGAATATATTTCAAAAAAGGATGTCAAAGTGGGCATTTTGAACGGAATTTCTCGAAGCGATTGTGTTAGAGAAGAAAAATATTGTCCTACTGAGAAAATAATTGTTTATTAATCAAGTTTTAATTAATTGAATGAAAAATAAAAGCGCAGGTCGCTTATAAATCTCTTCAAAAATTACGTCAGCAAGTTTCGTATTTTTTCTATTAAAAATGAATCTGAAAATATGCCAGAAAATTTCGAGTTGTTGAGCATGTCAAAAGTATTTTTTTTGAATACCGCCTTAACATGATTCTGATAAAAATCAGCTATTATATAAAAATGAAATAAAAACCGGTCCAAAGCGGCAGATAAAATTGTTAAAGTGGGTGCATATCTAATCATGATTTAGTTTTTGGTGGTGAAATTAGTATACTTAATTTCGAAATCTACCTCCACCTGTAGGCCGGGCCGGCAGGGATTTTTATTTATTATTATTATTTATTTTTTGTATTGATAAGGTTTGGATAAGACCAACTCTTACTGCTAAAAAAAAAAGAAAGAAAGAAACAAGAGAGGGAGGGGATTGAAAAGAAAAAAAATAATCACAGCTTCGCCAATTCACTAGATATCAAATTCGTCTAAATTTATTATAAATCTTCTTAATATTATCTACAACTTTTACATTGACAAGTTTTCGATAGGACACATTCTTAGAGAAAAAACAAATTAAAAATGCATATCAGTTGAAGAAAAAATTATCGTATTAACATGATTCTGATAAAATCAGCTCTTACACGAAAATGAAATTAAAAACTCGCCAAAAGCGGCCAGATAAAATTGTTAAACTGGTGTTATTTCTAATCTTGATTTAGTTTTTGTTGTTGAAATGGGTGTCTAACTTCGAAATCTGCCTGTAGGCAAGAGCTGGTAGGGGTTTTTAAGTTTTGATTCGATTTTCATAAGATTTCTGTAACGACAAAATTTCAAATCATTCGATTGCTTAGTTTTTGCGCTGTTATATGCGGACAGACGGACAGATAGACGGAAGGACCAGGCGACTTAGCTGCAATTTTTAGCGTGTGTTAACAACGTGTTTTAATGCTATGTCAAAAGCCATTACAAACACATTTGGAATGATAACTCCTTTAACGTTGTGTTTTGCATGAGCATTGAAAAGGGAATGTTGACATTGGAAATAAAATACGTGCTATTTACTCACCAGCTCTGACTTTAACTTCTCTACTGCCAAGTTTCCCAGCGGCGTTGGACGCTATACATCTGTATATTGTATCGTGTATTTCTCTTCTGTACTGAAGCGGTGAAAACGGTGCGAAGACGAGAGAACCATCTGGACGAATGTGTTGCAGACCAGGGACATCTCTCACTATAGAACCGTTCTTTGTTTCCCACCACGTGTCTGGGATGGGTTGTCCTTTGGCAGAACATCGGATGGCAGCTCCCGTAGAATTATCAAAATCTACTCTAGATGGCGGCTCGTAATCAAACAATGGACCTCGCACTGGAAAGAGAAAGTAAGAGTCATTACAATTATGCGTCAAACACATTCACTAGTAATTATGCACTTAACCCTTTAGTGCGAACCAGGGTCGAAACTAAGGGGGGGGGCAGAGGGGGCATGTGCCCCGGGCACCAGAACGAAGGGGCGCCAAATGAAGGATTATACCTTTGGAATGGATCATTTTCTTCTGATGGAGTGATGGCTTCCATTATTATGAAACAGCTATTATAAATGAAGGGTTAGATGAAGCTGAAAGAGCAGCCGTAAAAAGTTAGAACTCTGATTTTCTGGTCATATTGGCCATAATTTTTTTTGAAAAAAAAAATTATGGCCATTTTTTTTCCCCATTCTGACCAGAAAATCAGAGTTCTAACTTTTTACGACTGCTCTTTCAGCTTCATCTAACCCTTCATTTATAATGGCTGTTTCATAATAATGGAAGCCATCACTCCATCAGAAGAAAATAACTCGGTGAAAGTGGGACTCGGATAATACTCTCTACTGTATATTTCATTTTAAAAATGATCTTTAGAATATTTTTGTTTGTGTTCAGAGGGGAGTCATGACCCCGTGACCTCCCCCTTGGATCCGCCATAGTAGATTACGTAGTTCAGTATTACATATTTTATGATTACACATATTTTAAAATTTGAAATAAATCGGCTATTAGAAAATTAGTAAAATTATATTTGTAAATATATTTTGCGGAAGAGGGAGGGGGGGTTTAGTCGGAATCCCACCTGCCATGCTAAATTAATGTATCTTTTCTCGTAAACTACTTAAGATATGGACTTGAATTTTTTTTATGCATAAAATAAACAATTCTTAATAATCTGAAGTTAAATTTATAATTAAATAAAGCTTAGATATATTTTTTAAAAATCTTAAGTAGAAACCACATTCAAATTCCAAAAAACATGCAATTTTTTCAAAGATAATGATAATAATAATAAAAAAGTTCTTTTTATAAATTTAAATAAATCACCTAATATTAAACAGGGATATATTTAGAATGTTCAAGCAAAATTTCAAAGCATAATGTATAATAGTTTTTTCAAACAGGTACATCAAAGTTGAAAAAACAACATTTTGAGAAAATCAAGTTTGAAGTAAATTAAATAAACGTGCTAGTAGTAAAGCAGATAAACAAATTGAATTACTAAAAATTTTCCAACTTCAGGTTGCCGTAGAAACAAAAGTAATATATCATCGATATTCCATCTTGTGCTGCGTTTGTAGCCTTGCCAACATATAATAGTGAGAAAATTTCCAGGCTGGGTATCGTTCCATGTAGTTTAGTCGGTAGAACCTCAGTGCGCTATACTGATGCCCCGGGTTCGAGTCCTGGCATGGAATCTTTTTCACTATGTTGGCCTTTGCGCCTCTTAAGCAATTACTTTGAAATTTGTTTTTCATTTGAAAGATTCTATGCAAGGCGAATGTTTCTCTCTGGAATAATTTCCATGTATTAATATAGATTTTTTTTTATTCGTGTATATCTAATTCACACCAGAAAATTAAAATAGCAATACTTGCTTTAACTAATAACAGACTTTCCGTATTTAAAAAAGCGAAATTAACCATTGGAACTTTTTGGTGTAAAGTCAGATTCTTGGGACTACGTAATTTCTAGAACGTATTCTATCATGGCAATTAAAGGGTTAAAGGTTAAACTTTATAAAATAAATAATTATATAAAATAAGGTATTTGAAGACATACTTATTAAAATATTTTTTAATTTGCTATATTTTAGCGCACAACAGCCACACGACAGTTTTTTTTTCTTATATTGCAGATGTGCAACAGAAGAAAAGATTGACGTATTATATGAAAAATGTATCTCTGATTTTTTTTTTCATTATTTTTCCTATGTAATAAACCTTTCAGAGAATCATACATATATATTTTTCGAAACAAAATAAAAAATCGCGCATTTAAGGGTTAATATAATGTTACTTTCCGGTTAACCAGCAAAATTCTCGCCATTAACAGTTTTTTACACACCCCCATATGATATTCTTTCAGACAACAATTAAAGTGTCGTCACTAAAAATAACATTACACATAACCATAACCGACAAGTAAAACGAAGCAGCTGTATCACTGATATAAGTTTCCACAAGTATTTCCACTCACGTTTTCCTTTTGACTAAAAAAAAAAAAAACTGTACGCGTCGTACATGCTCTTTACTTGACCGGAAACTTGACACGTTTATGAGACGAAAAAAATATGACGCGCTTAAACATCAATGGCATTTTGAAAGGTATTGTCCGAGTAACAAAATGACATAAAAAGTTAGAATATGAACCAACTCTTTCTTCCAGGGCCATCTCATGAAAAAATTAAGAATTATAATTCTTAATAATAATTAATGATTATGAACCGCTACATCTGGTAAGTTATGTACCATTCATTGTGAAAAGTCATGATCATGCTGGAAAACAAAATCGTTATATTCTGTCCATTATTTTAGTTGATTCTGGTAATTTCAGTGGTTTAATCTTGTATGTTAGGCGTTTTTCCAACTGGATTTCAATATAAAAGCGCATAGATATGAAAGTACGATGTACTTTGCCTGCTGCTCCAGAACCATGCAGCTTGAGATGCGTTGGCAAGAATCAGTTAGAGCAGTCATACTCAACCTATTTTCTAGCGGGCCGTATGCGATGTTATGCGATTTCAACGCATGTATAAAAGAGTGAAAAAGAGTAATTAAAAGAGTAAGATAACATAATTTCTATAACAAAGTTAAAGTTGAACATTTGCAGTCGCAGAAATATTACCGAAAAATTTTAACACCATTATTTCAAAACAATAAACTTCGCGGTAGATTTCTTAGGCAAACGTTGTAGAAATGTACAAAGTAAAACAAAAATGCGTCGTTTGGAAATAGTGGTATAACAAAATTTTGGTACAATTTTTTTTTCCATTAAAACATAAAGAGCGGTATTAGATATATAATAAGTATAAAACTATTAATAAAATAATTCAGAATTTTCAAATTCTAAAGAAAATAAATTAAAAATTTTCTCTTATAAATCTTTTGCTCAATGCACTTTTTTGTAGAAATGTAGTGCAAATTTAATTAATTTGGACTAAAGTTTGATTAGTGTTGACTATTAAGAAATGTATACCATGAATTTTGTATATCACAAATAATACTACAAAGACACGTATAAAGAATTTTTGATTAAGAAAACGTCAATTATGATATTTTAATATAATTTTAAAATTATTATAATTAAAAGGACAGATTTTGCCTTCTCATGAAAATATAGAAAACAACAGAGAAGGTTAATCATTTTTTACTTTTTATGCAATCTTAATTAATTTTATAAATATGGATTAATGATTATGTCTCTCGGGCCGCATGTAAAAGGTTGCCGAGCCACATCGCGGGCCGCAGGTGGAGTATGGATGAATTAGAGTAATCACTAGCATAGGTGGCGACATTATGGAACGAATGGGGCAATCACGTAAAGTTCTACCAATAATTTAAAAATGTTAATTTTTTTTTATTAATCACAATGATTAAATAGGACAAAAACCTTTTTAAAATAGTAGTAGAAGAATGCAGGTTTTCTATTTCGCCCATGTGAACTCGCCCCCTATGATCAGTAATAAAATCTACCAGTAGACCCGTGCGAGAGACTTCGCACTTTGATTTTCGCACAATCTTTGAGTATATTTTCTGATAAATTTTACATTAATCTTTTAGTGTAATTTTTTAAAATCAAACAAATGGCTTTAATGAAATAGGAGTGTACTGTGTCAAAATCTAGTTCAAAAACCTTTCGCATAATACACCATTCATCGTTGTACGTTTGTATGTGCATAGAAAGAAGGTTGTTTACATCAGAAATAATATGTATGATGATACATAACCTAACACTATAAAGATATTTCAGCATGCAATGTCAGATGTGCACAAAAAATCCTCTCCAACGATACAGACGACGACAAATTAAAAACGACATTCATAGTTGTATACTGCATATTTATTAAATCCAATATGCAGTGCCAGACGTGGACAAAAACCTATTCAATGTTATATTATGCATCGTTTTACGCTAACTATTAGTTCAAAAAAAGGGATATTGACAAAAATAATATATAGGGCAAGGTGTCCTATTACCGTCTCCCAGTCACTTTTAGGCCCTTGGAAATTGTACTTTTCAGTGAAAATCTACCAAATTTAGATTTTACATAGACTAACTACCCACGCACATAGACATATAAGGCAAATATCGTACAAAAAAATTCTAGCAATGCGAAAAATTGTTTTTCAAATGTATCTAAAAAATGCAAAAGAAAAAAAATGGTCCCCATTTCGTCCCCCCTAAAAATCTAATACGCCGAGGCTTAACTTATAACTAAATCAAAATTTATTTATAAATGAGTAAGTAATTTAATTTACATTAAAGTAAGGCAGAAAGAAATGTACTAATTGTCAGTGGAAGAATAACATAACGAAACATTAGCATCCAAACACAAGAAAAAAAATTTAAAAAATGTCATGAAAAAGCATTCCTAATTTCGTCCCCGGGACGAAAATAAGAACTGCAAGGCAGACGAAATTAGGACCAAGCTACTTCTCAATAGGACGGAGCTTCAGTTCCCGTAAGATGAACTGAGCGTCCTATAACTCACTGTATGCTACTGTCAGCATCTAACCACCGTAAAATACATGCAACGAATAAGAAATAAATACTTACAGTACTGTAAATAACGTTCTACAAACGACGTAATAAGAATTCAGGTCTTCTAAAAATAGGAAATTCGCCGTCTTCAATTTATGTACTCGTCTTGCGAACGAAACTTTCAACACTGACCCCTTTTACCTCCCGTCACATGTAGCTCGCGTCTTAAGTAGCGGCACTTTCGCAGAATCGGAGAAGTTAAGGAGTAAGAAATTAGGAGAGGGGACCAAAATATGGGCATTTTACCCTATATGATTTTTGGAATCACGGATTCCACCAAAAGGTATATATTGAATAACGATATGTTAGTTAAAAATTGATAAAAACTTTCAGGTTTCTAACTTTAGTGAATAACATCGAGCTTGTTAAATTTTTATGAAGAGTGAAGGGGAAGTTGCAGTAAAGCTTTTATTTATCTATAATTAACTAGCAGCTATTTATCGTTAACTCGCCGACTACGCTGTCCGATTTCTTCTGACTATCCTTGAACCAAGCGAAATAGACTGGTGAATTTGTCGTTGAGTTTTAAAGCCTTTTCAAATTGCGGAAAACGTTTCGAACGCCTTTGCGCTATTATATTTCTAGTGTGTCAGATAAAATTTATGCCGTTAAGAACCAACTCTTTCAGTTAGTAAATTACAGAAGGATTTAGTAAAGAACGATAGAACAATATGAAATGTACAATATTCATCGCTAAAAACACTAGTCGGATATGACAATCCCAAAACTTTCTTCTTTCTCATACAATTAATATTTCAAAAAGTTGTTACAGACGTTAATATTTCAGTTTTGTTACTTATGTACTACAGCAGCTTTGATTTTAATCTAAGTTTCTGCTTCATTTTACTAATCTCACTCAAAATATTTAATAAAATATTTTTCGATATTCTGTTGTACATCAGGTGCTTCAGAATCGCGGAGTTAGTTCAATGCGAATGATCCGTCGCTGCATGAACAGCCGATGTGCAAAAGAACTATTAAAACCAAGAAAAACTACTATTACAGCGTCCCCTTCCGGTGGATTGTTCCCAAATTCACGTAGGACCTTTCGGCTATAACCAAAAATATACACATGAAAATTGGTTAAGTTATATGCATACCTTCATACTCTTTTCGACAATACAATATGGAAAAGGTCACAAAAAATCGCTATTACAGCGCCTCCTTCTGGCAGAATATTTCCAAGTTCAAGGAGGATCTGCTGGCCATAGCCAGATACATACACAAAAAATTTGGTTCAATTCCATGCATAACTTCATACACTATTTGATGGTGCAAAGCGGACACATGGGCAGACAGACAGATCTTTTGCATAAACATGTTTATCGGGACCTTTGACCTATAAAACGTGTAAATCCGTCAAAAACTGGATGTTGGAAAAAAAACCCTCAATTACAATTATTTCATCTTTAGAAAGAAGAAAGTAAAAACCTAACAATGCTTTTCTCATCAAAATCTTCAGTCATAATGCATATGTAAAGTGTCAATTTTTTTCCCGATAACATGATTTATTTCTTATAAGTTTCGGAATGCACATGTTTTCATCCAATAGATGCCTGAGGAACTCTCTCTGAATGAACACAAAGCATTAACGTTATTAGTTACATGATGTATTGGGTAATGCGTAATTACATTTATCGTCTTATATCTCAGATTAACATTGCTTTATTTTTATGTCTTTTCTACCCGAGCATGAAACTTAATTTTCTTAAAAGGATTACCTTTTCATAAAAAGCGATGATTTTCTATAACGGTACTTTTTCTCATATAAAAGTCCAGTTATTATCTAAATATGATGCAATGCGATTTCCTAAAAGCAATTCTTATGAAGTAACGTTTACTAAAATTAAGAAAGTTTAATTTTTCTGAATCTTCTAACAAAGCAAATCTACATTCGATTAATTTAATAGTGATGTTTTACCGATGATGATATTTTCTTTTTCACTGTTGTTGATATTATTTATTTTTAAATATTTGTTCGTTATATAAAAAACAGACTTTAGTATTTTACATCACATTTTTAAAAGATTTTTAAATGTCATTTAATTGCAAGCGGACGAAATAAAATGTGAGGAAGATATTAAAGCATATGTTTGAATAATTTTATGAAAATAATATTTCGATAAAATTTTAACGCATGAAAAAAGTAGAGCTTTTATTCAATGAAAAAGAGATTCAGCATTAAAATCAGGAAGACTTTTTTTGCATTGCATAATTGATATAAAAAACCTGTATTGGTATTTCTTTTGTTTAAATAACTTTTGTTGTTGAAAATTATATTGCTATATATAAACATATAAGGAATGAGAAACTATTAATAATTTACAGTCAAAATAAATCTATAAAAGAAATGTTTAGACTCATTCTAGAAAAAGGGTTTTAAAATATCTTCCATATCAATTTCATTTCAATTTTAAGTGAAAAATATTGAGTCCGATTTATTAGTCTCCTACATGTGAACTCTGACATTCTTATAACCTGCAAAATATTCATAAAGAATTTCCCCCTAAACTGAACTTCGTAAGCGAAAAATAGTTTTCATAATTTAGCAGTGGGCAACATCTATTCTGGTTATACTTTAACTAGAAAGATAGCCCGTCAAAAATGACGAAAAATGAGATATCAAGATATATACAGTTTTCCCTATTTCGCCAAGGTCCCCATACAAGAAAAGTACCGAGAATTTAGTTTCTGTATTTCTCTATGTAAAGCACATTAAAATCGGGAAGTTAGGAGCTCAGATAGTACAGAGTCTTCTAGTGAAGGTTATTTTATTAATAGCACCGGATTGAAGATGTAAAGACGTACATTTTCGTGCATTACACTTTAAATTCTGTCCCATAGATTTTGAAAAAAAGGCTTAAATGCACGGAGTTTAAATTAAATTTCTGTGAGTTCGATTATGAAAAATTAGTGGGTTTCAATGGGAATTTCGCCAAATTAGCCAGCTAACACAAAGTTGGCGTCATGTGTGGCAACTTATTTTTGTCGGAAAATTTGGGTGAAATATCGCCAAGTATATCTTACCAAGTTGGTGAAAATTTGGCTCTATTGTAGTAACCTATTGTGGCTGCTATTAGTACTTTTCAACAATTATACTCATTGTTGAAGCTCATACTGATTTCTCCATAGTAGTCCTAACATGGCCGCGATGAATGAGGCGGTCCAACCGGAATTGTGAGGTACACACAGAGACTTGGATTTTATATAAACAGCTAACTGGAACCTTACATTAAAATATTTCTTTTAATTCTATGTTTTTAAGCTTATGCAGCACACATCACGCTAAATCCCAGGTAATTTTTTAAGCGTCGATTCATTACATATGTTCTTGTTACGCACATAGATTTCTATTGACTCGCGGGTAATATACGGAAACTATATTCTTGATGAATAAATATTTTCTTTCAAATTAGTTTCTTGCTAAAGCTGTATACTGTAAAAATAAAATCTGTTAAAATCTGGATATTGTACTGGCAATCGAGACGCCAGTACGATTTTCGTATTTTAACGGAATTTTTTCCGTAAATTTTGTTGAAAAACGGAGTTTTTCGGAAATTTACGGAAAAAAAATTTCCGTTAAAATACGAAAATAGAACTGGCGTCTCGATTGCCAGTACAATTTCCCTATTTTAAGGGAATTTTTTTTTTACAATGCAGCGTTCTTACTGTACTTAACGTCTGCTATATGTACTTTCGCTCTCATTTTAAAGTTCTTATTCGTCATTCCTGTATAATATTGCAATGTTGTTCCCAGTAGTTCCATACATTATTTTCTCTTACTCTGTGTGTGTGGAGACAGAGGCGGGAAAGGAGCGAATGACTAAAGATGGTAATTCAAAGTTAAATTATGTTTCTTCTAAGCAAAACATAAAATTATTTTACTTATTTTGGCACAGCATGTCTTAAGGGAAAATTCTGCGCCAAAATAAGTAGATTAAAAGCACAAAAAAGGTGAGAAAGAAACAATATCACTATAAAAAATCAAAGAGCAATTCAAAAAGATCAAAAGGAATCTGGATCTGGAACTGCATCTGGATAGGTTACCCTTCCAGATTGCTTTTGATCTTTTTGAATTGCTCTTTGATTGCTCTTTGGATATTGACATTGCTTCTTTCTCACCTTTTGGTGTTTTTAATCTACCTATTTTAGCGCATCATGTCCCTTAAGAGATTTTGCGCCATAAAACCTCACACAACCAACCAACCATCCAACCGTAAAATTATTAAAATTTAATAAAATTACTTATTAAATTATTATTCTTATAAGTTCGATCTTATACATATATTAATATTTATTATGAATAACATAAAAATTGCTAACTATTGAGCGTGCCCAAAACTAAATGTCAAGAAATACATACAGTTTGGTCACCTAATTCAAGACGTTAAAATGACAAAAATGGCATTAAATAGATTGTAAAATATGCAGAACATATTGAAGAATTTTGATAGAAATTTAATAATACATCCGCTGAAAGGGTTTTCTGTACCTGTAAGTCTTATAGATGTCCTTACGATTTTTCAAACAAACTTATTCTGAGAACATGAGTAGAAACAAATTTCATTTCAGCAATTGAATAAATAAATAATGAATTAAATAAATTGAAATTGGGTGGGTGGGGAGATCAAATTATTGGGTTAGAATCGTTCGCATCATGATTTCTCTATGTAGGGAGAAAAGATGATGCCAACGATTCTAACGTTTGAGTACCACTATTTGTATGCAGCAATTTTCAACTTATTTAATTAGAAGTTTCTCTCGCTAAATAAGGCAACTCTAACTTTTCGAAATAGTGGTACGACTCCCGAAAATATATGTGGCATAAATTCCTGCCAAGTGCTTTTAATGGCATCAATGCGGTGTAAAGAAGAATGAAGGAAAAGCTGTTTTAAATGGTACGTATCTTCTAAAATTATAATCAAAGGTTTCCTTCGGCTTTACTGTATACTAAAGATGTTTCTTTAACGACTGCGTAACTAAACGATTATGCCACAAAACAAAGGTTTAAAGACATGTTGTGGCAAGAACTTGTCACAAGAAAAGGTTTTGCAATAAATATTTTCTCTGAATTTTAAACAGTGGAATGTAAAATTAAATACTTTATACGTCCATCATGAATTCCAAATATGAGGTAGACAAAAAAAAAAAATATTTTTAAGCAAAATTTCAATATATAAAGGCATAAAAACATCAAAACAACAATTCAGATGCTTAAACAATTTCTAATGTTATATTCGTTATGTAAATAAAAATCTGAAATCCAAGCGGAAAAAAAACAGTTGTATGAAATCATTAAACTACCGACCTTCATTAAATTAATGATCGTTTCAGAATAAATGCAAGCGAAGGAATAAAAATAAAAATAAGTTTAAAAAACTATTTTAAAAATAATTTTTAAAGTAGATATACGCAGAATTTAAAACGGGCGCTTTATAAATAAAAACCCACGATCTTTATATGATGTCGCAATCAAATGTACAAAATAACTTTATTATAAAATAATTTTAACAGAAATGTTTGAAACGTTAATAGGGATTTATAATAACAGGTAGATTTAGCGATTTTTTTTTAACCTTAATTACAAATTATAAAGATAAAAAGCAATACAATAAAAATAAAAATAGCAAAAAAAAAAAAAAAAAAAAAAAAAAAAAAGAGAAAGAAAAGAAAAGAAAACGCTTTTATAAACATTCAATTATCATCTTGAAAATCATGCTTAATCTTTTTTTCTGCAATTCATGTTTTCCCCAAAATTTTTGTTACAATACTTTATTTCCCACTGAACTTAATAATGAAAAAGGCACTGTTTCTAGGTGCGTTCGTAATTCTGTCCGTCTATCTGTCTATCCGTCAGTCCGGATATAACAGAGTAAAAACTACCCAACCGAATGGTTTTAAATTTTAAATGTATTTAAATATATATAAATTGTTGCAAAATTGTGTCGAGTCATTTCAAATTTTATGAAAATCGGATGTATAGTTTAATGACAGGGACAATCAAAAATTTTACGTTACATTACGGCCAATAGGAAAAAAAAATATTTCAAGTGCATTTGAATGATGTCAAAGCATTTCGAACAGAATGCAATGGATAGGCACTTATGAAGTGCACTAAAATATACATTCAGTTCAATATGCGGTGCAAAAAAAAAAAAAAAAAATTATAAAGCTAGTTATAACACGAACGCGTCTCATTTGCCATGTTTGACGTGAAATTTCTAACTTTTTTTTTTTTTTTTTTTTTTTTTTTTTTTTTTTTTTTTTCAGTTGATGGAAAGCGCTTCGATGGCAGTCGATGGAACAGTCGATGGAAAGTGAATTTATTAAAATATTATTTTAGCTCTGGTTCTTTTTTAAGATAACAAGGAAAGAGTAAATTATTATTTAAACTATCATTTTAGGTTTTCTAAATGAATTTCTGGACGTATAATCACAAAATAATTAATATTAAGCCATTAAATGATAAAAGTATATTTTTAATATTACACTCATTATTTTTTATTTATAATTTATTTCCTACATTTTAGCCTTTAAAATGTTTCTCTTTTGCAGTTTCAGAACAATTTGGCTTACTTTGGCAAGTATGTATTGGTGCACCATTCAATCTATTGTTCTTTCAATTTGTATACAAACGTACAAGGCACAGAGAATATTGGGCGATTTATCGCCTGTGCTGGCTAAAGGAAAAAAGTCGGAAATTGTAGATCAAACGTGGCAAGTGAGGTGCGTTCGTACTATAACTAGTTTTATCAATAATCAGATCTCATTGCCATAGCTGCTGCACGCTTATGCAGAAAGGCATTGATTAAATTCAATAATACGGAAATAATACAGTTCCACATTAAATAGGACGTCATCACCCTAGCAACCAGAATCATTACCTTTCGTGGGATATTAATGAATAAATTACGTATGATAGGATTTAATAGAATGAAGAAAACTTTTATAAACATATATTTAAGTTTGGATTCCATTTTCATAAAATTTGAAATCACTCGGCTACGATTCTGTAGATTAAATTTCAAACCATTCGGGAGGTGCTGGTTTCGATCCCAATCGCGCCCGTCGGCCTAATCGTTCGGAGTTTTCGTGGTTTTCTTCGAGCCATGGATTTCCATGCGTAAATACGGGTTAGGTTCCCTTAGAAAGCCCCCCGCGAAGGGCACTCTCCCTTGGGCCTATATTCCTAGTGTAGATAATCGGCCGTCAAAAAATCAACCAACCAACCAACCAACCAAAAAACCAAACCATTCGGTTGGGTAGCCATTCTCTGTTATACACTGTAAAAAACGGACAAAATACGGAAATTGTACTGTCAATCGAGATGCCAGTATTATTTCCGCATTTTAATGGACATTTTCCCCCGTGAATTCCAGAAAAATTTCCGTTTTTCCGGAAATAGTACTAGCGTCTCGATTGCCAGTACAATTTCTGTATTTAAGTTCCTTTTTAAGGTTACATTCATCTGACGAAACCCTATTCGTCTCACTCCTCTGTCTGTCTATCCGTCCGTCCGTCCGTCGGTCACAGAGCTCGTTCTCAGAAACTATATATATTGGAGACTTGAAGTTTTGCATACTTATAGCTGAACACCTCACATCAAATGACAAATCATAAAATTTTGAAAAAGTCGTAATTAAAGGACGTTATTAATTAAAACGCCCCAGTTACAAATAGAAAAGGCATTCATAATTCAACAAAAGCACGGATTTTTTTTTTCAAATTACAAAAACGATCTCTTCCACGGATTAAAAACAGGTGTCTTTTAAACGGCAGATAAAGACAGACGATTTCTTTAAGGCGCGGTTACATTTTTTCTACGCATCCCGGAAATTCAAAATTAGTACCACAAGACGGGGGGAAAAAGTCCTTCCGGCCAGTGCCGGGAGGAAGAGGTAGCTTTCATATTCCTTATTTTAAAAAAGCCAACTTATAGTATTCAAACACACGAAGCTCAATTTAGTGGAAACCGAATATAGGACATTCAATACTAATTTTGATCAATACTAAATCTTTATGAATGAGAATTTCGCGAAATTAGTCTGCTTTATCCAAGCTGCTTTTCTTTAAAGTAACTTATATTTGGCTGCCAAATTCGGCGATTTCTTAAAGTGCCTGCCATTTTAAGACAACATGGTGGATGAGGCTAACCAGTGAACTCGGTCGAGACATTAGTAATTGCTGTGCACATGCTCACTCACATCGGAATCGGTTGATATATACGAGTGCTGTCGCAGGCAAAAAATCAGATTTTTCAAAATGTCACCCACATTAGATATTGAAATTGCTATATCTGAGCCATTTTTTAAGATAAAGACAAACAAAAAATGCTCCTGAATCCTTATATCAAGGTCAAATACTTAAGAAAGAAACCTTTTTCAATTTCTAATTTTTTTCACCTCACTTTAAATATAATTTTTTTTTTAATTTAATGGCCGCCATTCTAAACAAGATGGCTGATGAAGCTGGCCAGCGAACTTGGTCGAGATATTGATGTATACTATACACATGCCTTCTTACATCGAAATAGGCGAATACGTGTGTTATCGCGTGACAAATACCAGATCGTTTCAAAATGTTAGCGATGCTAGAAATTCAAAGTGCTATAATTCAACCATTTTTTTAGACATAAACAAAAGAACAAATTTTCAGAAACAAAAACTGCTCCGGAGTATTTGTATAAAGGAAAAACACATAAAAAAAATCTTTTTCATTTCCCAATTTTTTAATACCTTATTTTAAGTTTTAATTTTTTTTTTAAATGGCAACTTTTCTGAAACAAGATGGCGAATGAAGCTGGCCAACGAACTCGGTCGAAACATTTGTATGTACAGACCAAGTTACATCCAAATCGGTTCATAAATACGCCTGTTATCGCGTGACAAAAATCAGGTCGTTTTAAAATGTCAGCCACATTAGAAATTCAAAATGCTATAACTCAACCATTTTTTTAGATATAGACGAAAAAAAAACTGTTCCGGAATCTTTGTATTAAGGTCAAACACATACAAACAAAATCTTTTTCATTTTCCAAATTTTTGGTATCTCATTTTAAATTTTAAATTTTTTTAGATTTTTTAAATGGCCGCCATTTTGAAACAAGATGGCGGATGAAGCTGGACAACGAACTCGGTGGAGATATTTGTATGTACTATGTACACACCAAGCTACATCCAAATCGGTTCATAAATACGCCCGTTATCACGTGACAAAAACAGGACGTTTCAAAATGTCAGCCAGGCTAGAAATTCAAAATGCTATAACTCAGCCACATTTTAAGATATAGACGAAACAAAAACTGCTTCCGAATCTTTTTATCAAGGTCAAACACATAAGAAAAAAATATATTTTCGATTTTCAATTTTTTGGTACCACATTTCAAATTTAAATTTTTCTTTAAAATTTAAATGGCCGCCATTTTTAAACAAGATGGCGGATAAAGCTGGCCAACGAACTCGGTCGAGACATTGGTATGTACTATGTATAAACGAAGTTACATCTAAATCGGTTCGTAAATACGCCTTTTATCGCGTAACAAAATTCAGGTCGTTTCAAAATGTCAGACACGCTAGAAATTCAAAATGCTATAACTCAGCCATTTTTTAAGATATAGACGAAACAAAAACTGCTCCGGAATCTTTGTATAAAAGTCAAATACATAAGAAAAAAATATTTTTCCATTTTCAATTTTTTGGTACCACATTTCAAATTTTAAATTTTAAAAAAAATTTTAAATGGCCGCCATTTTGAAACAAGATGGCGGATGAAGCTGGCCAACGAACTCGGTCGAGACATTGGTATGTACTATGTACACACCGAATTACATCCAAATCGGTTCATAAATACGAGAGTTACAGTGTGACAAATGTCAGATATATATATATATATATATAATGTTTTTGAATGTCCCACATTCATACTTTATGGTTTTTTATGGATGTCTGAAAATAGTCCACACTCTATATTTGTGCTTTTTAAGTAATGGGTTTTTAAGTATCATTTAACCTTCTATTTTACTTCCACATGTTTTTTATTTTCTTCCTGTTCATTTTATAAATATCTGATATATAATTCATTAAAAAAATATTTTTTATATTATTTTTAATAATTAATTATATTAATTATTACTGAATTTATTTTGTTTTATAGCATATAGCTATATGCTATATATTATCAATGTTCTAGAATTATTTAAATTCTTAGTTTAGTTTAAATAAGTTAGCTAATAGAATATATTGTATGCTTTTAAATTTTATTTTCAATAGTTTTTAAATACATTGTGTGGTTTATATTCGGTTTATAATTCTCTATATATAAGGATTTGTTTGGTTTTGCTGTTTATATAGTTATTTACATTCAAATGCTTACAATTATTTATACAGTTATTTACATTCAATTGCTTACAAATATTTATCTTGCGTTAGTTGTTTAATAGAAGTAATACTAGATGGCAGCACTAAATTTGTCTCTTTTAGATAGCTCTAATTTTTAATTTTTCTAGCTCCATTTTAGTTATAATTTAATACACCAGGGGGTATTTTTAGCTAAATTTTGACGATATTGTTAAACTGTTATTAATTAATTTAATTGTGCATTTTAAATAATGTAATTAATATCTATTTATTTTATATTAGATTAAATGTGTTTAACAAGGTATTTCAAATTTTATTTCAAAATGTATTAACTGCATCGTTTGGTATCATTTACTGTGATTTCTTAACTGTTTTATTCACCTTAATCTTTTTGATATACTGGCTGCCATGTGCGCGTGGATTTTTGTAAAATACTGAAATATTAATCGGTATGGTGTTTATTATTTATATTTTATATCCTATAAATATTTAAATACGTTTTATTGATTCTTCCATTTCATATTATTTGTTTCTATTCTGCTTTCATTTTTAATCAATTCACTTGAGTTTAATGGTTGTTAGGGCACAGGGGAAAATAATTTTTAGCTTTAGCTTATTTTTCCCACAGAAAACAACCATTTTGCTTATATCATTGGATTCTGTGCCCTTGATAACGTAATTCAATGTATAAGCTTTTCAATTTTTGTCGGTGTCCACTTTTTTCTTTTTCTTCCATAATAATTCTTATATTATTTTTTTTTTAATACTTACAGCTTTAATTCATAATAATTGACGGTGGGAGGTTATGTTTAATTAATGGTTATATATATATATATATATATATATATAAATTTTGAACGGAGGGTGGTTTCGGGGTCTGGGGGTCATGATCGATGAAAATGTACCAAAATTTTTTGAAATCGCTTTCCTCCGAACGGCTGCAATAGGTAGCTTTTTGTAATGAAAGCTACCTAAAATCAGATTTGGCTTTATTAATTGAAGAATAAAGTCTTTTGAAAGGAATATTAAACGAAACCCTCTGTGCGATCTGTGATCACACTTACCCACTTGTTTTACAGTGTAGGCCGACAGACCACACGACAACTATAGGTACTATGTATTTATATAATTACGGACGCACCTAAAAGCCTTAAAACAAATGTATTCATTTATAATTAAGATGTAAAAATATTAAAATAGTCTATAGTTATAGGAAACAACAGGTGAACGTAATTTTCGCAATTTTAGTCTATAAGGAAGTGGATTAAAAATTTATTATAAAATTCAATCATTACAAAATACAAAAGCCAAGTTGAGTTGAGAGAAAGAGCGTAAAAATAGAAAATAATGCAACCAAATTATAATTAATAATAAAACTAATTTATAATTAATAATAATAACGCTTTTCTACGTAGTTGAAAAGTGTTTATGAATTCGGTTTGTTTGGCCGTCTGTCATCGCTCTACATTTCGTAAGTAGACTCTGATTCTCATGCAGTTGACCTATGTTAAGAATGTTTACCATGGTATGTTCGGTATTGAATAGAAAGTGTATAGCATTAATATTTCATTTGTAGGGACACTCAAAATAATTGCGTTATTTCAGGGTCAATGAAAGAAAAAAAATAGTTTGCAGTGTATTTTAATGACATGATGCTGTTTGATATGTATTGAAATGGATATAAATCAAAAAATTTCAATACAACTGGCCGTCTTTGGTGACCATTTTGGTCTCCCTTAAAATTTATGTGTGAAAATCATACAAACATTGTATTATGTTACTTCTATTCATAATTTGGCTTACTTGGATCCCCTTAAATATAATCCCTTCTCTATGTAATAAAAGGCAGTGTAACGCATCCGGGGCGAACCCATCAATCTTACCAGTCTCCGAAAGATGGGGCAATGTTAGGCTTAATTTTGATTTGAGATGCATATGAGAAAACTTTTCTGCCTAAATACAAATCTTTTCTACCTGAGATCCCTTCTGTTCAAAATAATTTTTTATAAAAGATTCAAAGCTAACAAAATTTCAATGATTTACACAGCCACTTCAGAAAAAATATGTAGCTCACTTCGTGCGTAAAACGTAAATAAGAAGCTGTGGTAGAGAGTCATTCCTTTTGTGATTCATTGAAAAAAATTTAAACCATGGAACTATGAAGATTAAAGGAGACGACAGAAATGACATCACTTGAAGCTGTCCCACTTCTGCTGCGTGACGTCAGTCGTGGGTAAACAGAAGAAAAACAGCAGTAGGCGTGAAGAACACTTTAACAATGCTTCCCCTTCGTTCTTTCGGATGGAGTTCAACCCGAGATACCTATTTATTAATTAATATACATATTTTAAAAAAAATTGGAGGGGGGGAAAGAAGGGAGAGAGTAAACGATAAAAATACAATTTCAAAGTGTTTTTTAAAAAATAGTATTATTTCAATAGTTGCAGCAGACTGTTTTAATTACGCAGTTTTATTGCATATTTGTTAAATTTTTGTTTTATTAAGAAACCTTAATTTTGTTATAGTATATTAGACGGAAAACCTGGTTTACCCAGAAATATTGTAAATGCTAATTGTGTATTTATTAGGACATAAACTAGCCGAACTTTGCTCATCTAAACGCTTCCATATTGTCAATTATTTTTTATCAGTTTTTCTAATTTTAAGTGAAAAATACAATTTTTACCCACCGTCCTAGGACGGGCATTTGCACTAGTAAGCTAATATTATTTTTTGTTGCATTAAAATATCACAATTTGCTGATTTTCTGCAAGCAAGTAAACCCTGTTGGTTTACAATGGAAGTTTATGGGAATTCGGCGAAATATTAGAGATATCGCCAAGTTGGTGTCCTTTTTGGCGACTCATTTTGGTCGCCAAATTGGGCGATATATCGCCAAGTTGGCAACAAACCTGGCGGCATTTGGTGACAGAACAGGGTCCTCCCTGTGATAACCCCTTTATAGGTATGTTGATGCATTAAATGCTGCTCAATAACCAATGAGATGCGTTTCATTCGGGCTTTGCCATTAATCAATTAACAAATAATCGCGATTTCTGCGTCACATATGATAGCGTAATGTATATAGATATGATTGCTATAGAATAGGGCGTTCATAGCTTTGATCGCTCATTGACATGACACACAAAATAAATCGGTTTGGTACAGTCTTTGAGCAACAATTTCTGGAACTGCGTTTTCAATTTCGGTATGCGCTTTTAAATTTAACAAATCTTTTGCGTATTACTCGTTCTGTATAAATTTTACACATCGTATACAGGGCCGCACACAAGAATTCACGTACATTTCCCCTTATAGGTGAAAATGACTGAAGGGGAACTTTTAACTGTGGTATGTATTGTCGAACCGAATTCAATTTTTGCATATACGTGGTTTATAGATGCAAATCTGTCTATCATATACAGGGAGCTAAAAAATTTCGGATCATTTACTAACTGTAGATCGGAATTGCTGAAAGGGGGTTTTCAAATGTGTTAAGAATTATTTCAAATAAAAATCAAATTTCAAAGTAATTGCTTAAAGAGGCAAAAAGGCGAACCTAGTGAAAAAGATTCCATGCTGGGACTCGAACCCGATCCATCAGTAGAGCGCATTGACGTTCTACCAACTAAACCACATGGAACGATACCCAGCCTGGAAAATTTTCTCGCTATTATATGTTGGCAAGGCTACAAATGCAGCACAAGATGGAATATTTATCGTGAGCCACCGACCTGGGGCGAACACGAAACTTAATTAAATCCAGCATCGATAGAAACTATATTAATACATGGAAATTATTCCCGAGAGAAACATTCGCCTTGAATACAATATTTGATTTTCATTTGAAATATTGTATTCAAGGCGAATGTTTCTCTCTGGAATAATTTCCTTGTATTAATATGTGTTTAGCGTTTACAAGTGGTTCAATGGTCCTATTTCTGACAGGCAGGCATGCGAGTTTTTCACAAGTTAAGAATGTCTTAACGTATTTTTAATTCTCCTGCCAATACCTCGTCCCGAGCCAAGAGCAAAAATCGTTTGCATTCACACATTGCCGGTTTTACCGCTCTATTAGTTAGTCACTTCGCATTCTAAGCTGTTTTCGCGTACGGCTGAATGCGGGGAGTTCTTTTTCTGTTACTGATTATTTCCAGCATCTTGCTTTATGCAAATTTTTTGGCAAATGTGTGGCAACAGCGCGCCAGAAAAAGCAAGGCTTAGCTCAGCCTTGCTTTTTCTGGCACGCTGTTCCTTTTCACTATCTTGCACTGAAGAAGAATCTCGCTAGTAGATTCGAAACAGCTGTTTGCTGCTTTTCATGTATTATTTGAGCATTTTTAAACGTTGTTTTTCTGCTTTTTAATATTGTTGCACAAAAGCTTTATCTGCTATTTTTATATAATTACCTTGTTTTTAAACATTTAATGACGTTTAAGTTTTTCGATATCGAAGTAGTGATGTCTGCTTTTGTGATTTTAAATAAAAGTATGAAAATTTCAACGTGTCATTAATTTTTAATCAGCTGATAATAACTTCCTACACTGCGTTTTACCCTGCTGTAGCCTGAATTTAAGTTGTTTTACCTGAATTTTCAATTTCAACGTATTATGGTGAAGTTTTGTTACATTACTCTAAATGTGGTGGAAAATGTTTTGTAATCTATGCTTGACGCATGATTTTTTCTTTTTTTTTCTTATGTTGCATTGGTTACATTAGATAAATTGCGAAATTAAGAAACCATGAAAAACAAATTTTGAAAATAATTATAAAATCTCGAATTTCAAAATACACAATATGAACTTTAAAAAGCTCATCGTTTTCGTTAACACGTTAAGCGCCACGTCAGTCACCGGTGACTGATACTGAACTCTCCATTTAGAACGCATCATTCACCAATGACTGACGGTCTAAAATATGATATAAAACTAAACATATACCCTCATAGCATGCATGGTCACAGTGACGTCATTGTGACGTCACTGTAAGTCACTGTGGTCACGTCACATCTGTGACCAAAATGCCACCACTCAGTGATGTCACATTGTGACTGAGATGTGAACTTCTTAGGAAACTTTAAAAAATTACAAAAGCTCTTTAAAACATGTTATTTACTGTAAAAATTTATGTGACGTCACTGTCATGTCACTGCATGCAGCATACGCCACGTCACATATGTGGCGAAAAATCCTCCATATTGTAAACTCGCAGTGTGACAAAAATATGAATTTAGGAAAGCTTTAAAAATGAAGAGAAATATTTTAAACAGGCCGTCTTAATGCATTTTGGAGCTTGGATCGGATTGATTTTGTAGTATACTTTATTATAATAAATAAATTCACTTTTATACTTTCTATAATATTCTCCTTTTCTGTTAATGTTTAACTAGTTTAAGTCACTATTTAAAAATAAATATTGCTATTTGTTTCTGAATTTTTTAACAAATTTAACATTTTCTGAATATATAATAAAATATACAAAATATATCCAAAACGCATGACATATTTATTCATATTTTAATTTTTTTCCCCAGAAATTTCTTTAAAAAATAGTTATTGTCCACGCTGATTTATTCTACAGGAAATTAATACAGAAAAAAATAAAAGATTACAAAGAAAAAAAACAAAAAAAACTTTCATTGCCCGATAATCTTTTTTTTTTTTTTTTCTTTTTTTTTTTTTAAGGAACATATTTGGTATTTTTTACATGTGATACAAACTTTTTCTTTATTGTCCATAAAATTGGTTTTACATACACTAGAAATTTCAATAATGTTTTATTTTATATACTCTAATTATGACTAATACAATTTTATAATTTACAAAAAAAGAGACAGTCCATTTTTACTTGAATTGATTTCAAATTGATTGAAAGTTAAAATGAAATGCACACACAAAAAAAGAATAAAAGAAATCAAACAGAACATTTTAATTAGCCACACATTTATAAATGTGTTACGCATTTAACTTGCAAATCTACAATAACAAATAAAACCATCTGCCCGCGAATTTTGTTTTATGCAGACGATAACAAGAGGAAACAGTGTATTTATTCTTTTGAATAGTGGCAGCAGCTGGGAACAGTAGCTCTTTTATGAACGTGTGTAGTTGGCACTGGTTTTTTAAATTCTACAAAAGTTATACAGGAACGCGGTCAAGAAATATTTTACATAAAATATCAGTCCGAAAAAGTACAATGTGCAGTGACCGGTTAATCTCAGCTGGTCAATGTCATTGTGTCTAGTATTCGGATATAATTCTTCGGCTTTCGACTTTAAGATCTTTCCCTTTTTGGATTACCATAATGGAATTATAGAAGACGATTTCAACAAGAAATGGGTAAGAAAAAATGATTTTTTCTGCTTTCTTTTATTAAGATTTGAGTTAATTTCACATAAAAAACATGTTATAAAATAATAGATGCCATTAATTTAACTTTTATCTATTCAATAAAATTTAATAAATTTAATGTTTATTTTGAATAGTTGAAAGAAAAAATAGTATGTCAACGATTTTAATCAGATGGTTAAAACCATTAATTTAAATTGCAGTTTAATCGCATTTATTTTCCTTTTAAAATTATCTAGTTAAATTCACATTTTCGTAAATTAAAAAATATATATAATCAATAATTCACATAATTAATAAACATTTAAAGCTAATTAAATTACTGAATAAAAAACCTTTTATAGAATAAAAGTGTTTGCAAACTTAAATTTTTAATTTTGCGTTAAGTAATGTTCTGAAATAATTTGCATTGCATGTTTTTATATAATAAAAAATGGATATCTGCTCAGCGATACGGAATCTTCCACATCAAAATTTTATTTATCTTTTGAGCAGTTTCACATCGTTATTGCTAAAAGCAACTTCTTAAAATTTATAATATTAAAAAGGTTGGTGATGCCCACAAAAATATTTTTTTAAGGTACATTCGTATTCTTTACAAGTTTGTGTTAGAAAATTGGCAGTATTATGAGAAGTATGGTAATTTTCTGTTTATTGCAAATATAAAAAAAAGACGTTTTAGCCAATAATTTTTTATACTTAATTTTGCTTTTTTATATGCTTAAAATGATTTATTCTAACATCCTAGTAATTTCAACTTTAAATAGTGCTTAAAATAGTTCTTTGATTGAAATCAATATAAAATTTACTTGCATAACATTTTATGATGAATATGACGAAATTTAGTCATATGACATATATATGTGACATGTGTATAAGGCATATATGAAGCATATCACATAATAAAATACATGAATATTATACAGGATAGGTGTGAAAGTAATGGATACCCTTCCAGTAATTGACACCCTTGAATGTTTTTGGTTTCTAAAAAAATAACCAATAAAAATTTAGCTTTTATTATTTTTTTCATAACTCCCTCTTGCATGTTTTATAAACTGGGTTATTGATGATATACTCTTAATCAAAGCAATCAGGAAGCAGAAAATAATGTTTTGAAGTTCTACTGTTTTTCAGTGAAAATCTTAATGAACCTGTTAAAAGCTTAATTCACTTAATAATTTTATATATTCTTTATTTTCTTACAAAACTTCTATGTTTTTGTTTTGGTAATAATAGAAAACTTTGAAACGTTTAATTACTGAATGTACAGTATGGACATCCCATGTGGACATTGCTAAAAATGCAATTTAAGTAATGTTCATAGTAGATAAAAATGTTTTGACAAAACTGAAAACCTAAGTAATCAAATTTAATAATTTACATTACATTTACCAGAATGTAATAACACAAATTTTATATAACTTTGCTAAAAAATATTTTATAATCTGGTAATAAATAAAACAAATTAGGAATCAGAGAATATTGTTTAAGGACATAGAGGAAAGAAGTGCTCAATTTCTTCCCATTAAAAAAAAAGTTACAGAAGTTGTTAAAAATATACTTATTATTTCCTGTCTTAAACGTTTTTCATTCTTCTCTGACCAAAAAAAAAAAAAATAAAAAAATAAATAAATAAATAAATAAAAATCACATATTAGTAATTAAATTTATACTTATAGTAGTAAATGGAACTAGTAAATCTGCGGATCAGTGGCCTCAAACATCAGTTCTGAACTTTTATTTTGAAATTATTTTATTTAATATTTAAAACATTCAACCTGCAGTATTATTTCTTTCATATATGTAATATTAATTACTGCAAGTAATATATGAAGTAGTTTCGGGGTGTTTCACTGTTAAAAATAGTGGTAAATATACGAATTTATGCACTAATATTCCAAAACGTTCTTTTTTTTCCAGATTATTTTTAATTACCTTCCTAAATCCACCACTGTCTCTAAAATTTGACAACTGTAATTCCCTGTCATTTATTATTTTAAACCATCTATCTAAAATAATTAAAATATTGATTTTGTAATAATCACAATAATTGATTTAAACAGTGAATAATTATCACATATATTTTATTAATTAATGATAACTTAATTGTTAAATTTATTTGAAAATAACTATTTTGTTTCATTAGTTAGTATGCTTTCGATAAATTCTGATTCTAAATACAATCATAAAAACAATTATATGTTCTATATTTTCTGGAGTGTCCATGACTGGAATTGTGGGTATTTTGATATATTTCTGTTATTTACAATAAAATTTTCATTAATATTGGGAAATGAGACTATGAGAATAGTTAAATATTATTGATATATTAATATAATACTGGAAAAACTGGAATATAAAAATTATAGGTATTAATCATAGTTTTAAAGAAATTCCTTAAGGGTGTCCATTACTCATCTACCTTATATGACATATAAAACATATATAAGACCTACACATAATATATATATATATATATGTATATAAGTTAAACTATGACTTTGACTAAATTGCAACTGAAACCTTGGAGTAATCGTACATGCACAGACCACTATAATAAGGAAGTACCAAAGCGTAATGGCAGAAGTAGTTGCATCGTCTTCATTTATACTCAAGATTTTCAACTAAAATCTGTATGTTGGAAATATTGCGCAAATAATACACGTAGTTTTATCAAAAGATATTTCTATATTAACTTTAACAGGATGATTCTAATTGGTAAATTAATCAACAAAGATTTAATATCTCTAACTGAGTGAAAAAGTGTTCAAGTCAGGATTCCAACCAGAGACCTTTGACGTATGCTGCCAATGCTCTGTTAACTGAGCCATTCCGGACAAATTTCATCCAGAGAACTATTATTATGTACTTATATGAGTAGTATGTGTTATTCATACGGGTAATATGTAAAATAATTAAAGTATTATTATATAAGGTTGTGTAATAATAATAAGTACATATTCATATTCACTGGGTGAATTGTGTGCGTTAGATTTATCCAGAATAGCTCAGTTGACAGTTGATAGAACATTGGCAGCTTACGCCATTGGGCCCTAGTTCGAATCCTGACCCGGACACTTTTTCACTCAACTGGAAAAATTACAATAAAAGATAATTTTGCTTGAATATCAGCGTTATTGGTCAGAAATATTGGTAAGCTGTACAGTTTTACATATGTGCTGATACCTTTGGGTGTTAACGTGAGTAAAAGCTTTTAAAGAGAGTGCAAAAATACTTAATGGCAAAAAAATTTGCAATAACCTTCTACAAAATGAGAGAAACAAAAACTTTTTTTTTTTTACTTTTCGCCTTGCCTACGACAGCAACAGAAAATAGTCACTGTGTGTATGTTATAAATACAATTAAAGCTGTGATGTTTTTAGTATGTGTGTGTGAGGGGAATGCATAAATATTTTTCAAAGGCAACATTCATCAAATATTGAAAACAATACAATCTGTTACAGTTGTAAGGCAAGTGAGGGAAATTAAATTTTTAACTTTAATTTAGAAGAAAGTCTGTATATTGTATATGACTATTTATACATGTTATACAGTATTTATTCATAAATTGTGAGTATACGATTTTAGGATTCCAAACCAATTCTAACAGAAAGATCGCGTGCAGTAATAATAATTTCAAACGATCCTGTTCTTTTAAATTGTGAGAAATTCTTCAAAAGAAGTTAAATCGAAACAAAATCATCCAGTGTTAATGACAATTTCGTCACAAATGGCACATATTTCACAAATTGGTCACAATGCGACTTCAAAGCAATGTCGCTTTCGTCACAAGTTCGTCACAGAGTTATAGCCAAAATAGTCACAAAGGACACATTTTTCACAAATTTGTCACATCGTGACTTCACAAAGTGGTCACAATGGGACGTCACAAACCAGCTCTAAAACGGCCATAACGACTTCACATTGTAGTCACCATGACTTCACATCGACGTCACGTGACGTCACATCGACGGTCACAAAGTCACAGTGTGACTTCTCAGCGACGTCGCTGTGACGTCACCATGCCTTAAGGGTATATATTGCTTTAAGTAATTACTGAAAATTTATTTAAAATTTACTTACCTTTTATTTATTACAGGATTATACTTTCTTAAAAATTACTTAAAACATTGTAAATTTTTCAGCTTCAGTGTCAGTCCCCGTGGCACTCAACGTGTTAAAGGGGACAAAAATAATTATAATAGACATGTTACAAGTTAAAAATGTACCTTTTATTTAGAATTTCTTAGTACTTTCGGCCTGCAATCCGCGCGGCCATCGTCAGATTATATTTTTATTATTTTTTCTGTTCCGTTCATCTAAATACGCCATTTGAAATGGAAGAATCTGTAATCATTAGGGTAGTTGAAAGTAGAAAATTTTGAAATTAGCAAGAAATTTTAAATAAAATGTATATTTTTCACTTGTAACATCTATATTATTATTTTTGTCGGCTTTTAAGTAAACGGGGAACTTTTTAAAGTTCATATTGGGTATTAGGTAGCTTTCATTACAAAAAGTAAAAAGCTACCTATTGCAGCCTTCCGGAGGAAAGCACTTCCGGAAAATTTTGGTATATTTTCATCGATCATAATCCCCAGCCCACAAAACTACCCTCTGTTCAAATGTGTCTTATATATACATATACATATATAACCATTAATTAAACATTACTACCACCATCAATAATTGTGATAGCATGAATGAATTTACAACAATACAGTGTCCCCAAAGACTCTGAATGGATACCAAAAACATAATAAACAAGCTACTATGTATAAAATAAAATCCCATGTACTATATAACAAGAATTAATAATAAAGAAAAAAAGAAGAATATGGATTTCGATAAAAATAATTGAAAAGCTTATATATTGAATTACGTTATCAAGAGTACAGAATTCAATTATATAAGCAAAATCATCAGTCGTTTTCTGTAAGAAAAAAGCTAAAAGCTGAAAAAAAATTATCTCATATATATATATATATATATCTGATATTTGTCATGCGATAACTCTTGTATTTATAAACCGATTTGGATGAAATCAATTGTACACATAGTACATACCAATGTCTCAACCAAGTTCGTTGGCCAGCTTCATCAGCCGTCTTGCTTCAAAATGGAGGCCATTTAATTTTTTTAATTAAAAATTTAAAAAGCGGTGCGAATAAATTAAAAACTGGAAAATATTTTTTTCTTAAGAGTTTGACCTTAATACAAGGATTCTGTAGCATATTTTGTTTCGTCTTTATCTTAAAAAAATGGCTGAGATATACCAGTTTGAATTTCTAAGGTGTTTGACGATTAGAAACAATCTGATTTTCGTCATGCTGTAACTCTCGTATTTCTAAACTGATTTGGATGAGATCGATTCTATGCATAGTGCATACCAATGTCTTGACCGAATTCGTTGGCCAGCTTCATCCGCCATGTTGTTTCAAAGTGGCGGCCATTTTCACCGTGCACTGCCGCGCAATGCTTAAATATTATTAATATCCGTTCGCTTCAAATTCTTGCGAAGCTTGGCGACACTTGGCGAAATCTGGCGCCCAAAAATAAGTAACCATAAATTATGCCAACTTGGCTATAGCTTACTAATTTGGCTCAATTTTAATTCAAATTCAGTTTTGACTAATAATCTCTTATTGGGTTCGTCGCATTTTGCTTTAAAATTTGTGTAAAATTAGCTTCGACTACAACTGGCAAAGTTTTAAAGCCAAGAAATATGAAAGCAACCTTTTCCTCCCGGCCTATGCCGAAAGGACTTTTTTTATAGTATCAATGTGGAATACAGCATTTCTTCATGATTTTATTGACTAGAATTCCATTTCACATTACTTTGCATTACTTTACCTCACATCATTTTGTAATGAAATACATCATTTCAGTACTTTCTACAGCTACAAAGACAATTTAAAAACTTAATGCATTATTTAAACTAAAACTGTTTACTACAGATTTCCCAAATCCTTCTAGCAACTATCGTTCAATGAACGATGAATGCTGCAGAAAGGCGAGCGAAGGAAAACCAATTCCTAGTTCCACGCGTCTTCGAACAAACTGTCATTAAAAGTTGTTACTAATAAACAATTATTCTATAAAGTAAATATTTTAAGATCATTCAGAGAACGTGCAACTTGCGACGGAAGAATTTAAGTGTATTTCTACTTCTTTGGTTTAAAATGCAAGAGAGTTTTAAGTTTTTAGGTGCGTTCGTAGTTATATAAATTCGGAGTCAATATAAATTGTAAATATTGTAAAAATAAAGTTATATAAATTCGGATAGTCGTTGTCTGATCCGTCTGTTTGTCGATCTGTCTCGCATATAACAGTGCAAAAACTACCCAACCGAATGTTTGAAACTTAACCTATATAATCGATGAAGAATTTCGTCGAGTCCAAACAGAAAATCGAATCCAAACTTAAAAAGATATGTTAATAAAAGTTTTCTTCATTCTCTTAAATTCTATTCTACGTCATGAATTCAATGCTATCCCATGATAGGTCATGATTTTAGTTTTCCAGGGTAATGACGTCTTATTTAAGATGGAGACCTATTATTTCCGTATTACTGAATTGAATCTATAAAATCGTACTAAATTTCGTATTCATGCATTTTTGCATAAGAGTGCAACAGCTATTGCACCAAGATCTGACTATTTCGAAAACTAGTTATAGTACGAACGTACCGCATTTGCCACGTTTTACGTACAATTTCCCACTTGTTAAAATTACATTGGTTACATAAGATAAATCGTGAAAAGAAAAAGCCATGAAAAACAAATTTTCAAAATAATTACAAAATTCCAATTCAAATGTAAATAAGTGCGAGTAATAAGCCAAAATTACGTCCACTACTCATCATTACACAATATTAAAATATTTAATTGCTTAAAAGACGTTATAAAAACACATTAAAAGTAAATTAAAAAACTATATTGACATGTTTCAACTCTTTCACTGAGTCGTCATCTGAATGTATAACAGAAAATTACAAATACAGTGCATATGAAAAATGGAAAAAATCATCGAATATAAACAACTAATCATATAACTCGCCCTACATTTTCGTGATTGCTCAGGTTCCTCGTAATTTGTCCAACCATTCAACCCATAAATTCGGGATACGAAAAGATAATGTACCGTTATAACCTCGTAAACCTCTTAAATAAATTTCAATGAACACTCTTATTAATAATTGTAAATAAAAATTAGATTTGTAGATTATTCTACTCTCGTTAAAAAGTATGTTAATGTTCTCTATTTGATTCAGCCGGGACAAAGCAGTATTATCTCTATTATATTTTATGTCCGCTATATGTTCTCTACATCTGATATTGAATTTTCTTTGAGTTTTACCTATATAATGATTTTTGATTTCCCCTCCCTAATAAATTCAATTCTCCAATTCAATTTCACATGAACATTACGTAACATCATTTTGTAATTTAATACAACATTGCAGTAATTTCTACAGCTACAAAAACAATTTAAAAACTTATTGCATTATTTAAACTAAAACTGCTTAATAAAAATTTTATAAAATCTTTCTAGCAGCTATCGTTCAATTAACGATGAATGCTGTAGAAAGGCGAGCGAAGGAAAACCTATTCCTAGTTCCACGTGTCTTCGAACAAACTGTCATTAAAAGTCTTACTTTGGCTTTGAGTACACTTAAGTGTTTTCTAAAAGACGCCTTAAATAAACTATTCTGTAAAGTAAATATTTAAATACCCTTCAGAGAACGTGCAACTTACGACGAAAGACCTTCACGTGATTTTTAAGATATTTTTATTAGTTACGAAGAAAAGAGATATAAACTTCGGACTTTTTCATTACATTTATTTATCATTAAAAGAATTCTGTGTGTAAAAAAGAAAATGAATATTATGTCTTCTGCGCGTGCACATGCGTGAAATGGGCTTCCAATCAGGCAACTGTTTTTAAGGGTTTCATTCATCTGACGAAACACTATTCGTCTCGCTCTTCTGTCTGTCTGTCCGTTACAAAGCCCGTTCTCAGAAACTATATATGTTGGAGACTTGAAATTTTACATACACTGGCGGAAAAAAAATCCCAACACCAAGAAAGACTTGTGTTAGATAAACGAAATTCGGTAGGCGTGTTTATACATCTAAAAGATGACATCGATTGAAATTCCGCGCTTCGCGCATTAGTGTGGCGCTAGTGGCACCACTCAGAACTTGCAGATCAGGTTTACTTTAAATGCGTGCTGTAAAGTTCGTGGGCGTTATTTAGCTACGAAACGTGACGTATTGAGTTGATGTTAGCCAAGAATGCCTTTAACAAGACGAAGAAGCCACTGTCAATAGCTTCCCGAGTTGGAACGAGGTCGCATATTCGGGCTACGAGAAGGTGGATTTTTTTTCCGCGATATTGCAGAAACACTTGTCTGGAATGTATCCACTGTGCATGATTGTTGGAAACAGTGGTCAATGGATGGTGCTGCATCAAGAAGACTGACTCTAAGCCATTGCCGTTTGCGACTCCATTCGTGTCAAGCCAGAGCTCATTGGTGGGCGGAGTGGAGATCTGTTGTGTTTCTTTTTCATCAGAAAACACAACAGATCTCCACTCCGTCCTCCAATGAGCTCTGGATTGACACCAATGACGTCGCAAACGGCAATGGTATGGAGTCAGTAGAATGCACGCTACAGGGCGCCTGGTTCGGAGCTGTCCTTGAAGTAACCGATTTCTAACAGTTCGTTGTGTCACTGTGGTACCAACTACAGCTCGAATTTCTGCCGCAGACGCAGTACGATGCGCCACAGTCGTATGCCAAATATGGTGATCTTCCCTCTCAGGAGTGCACGTGGCCGCCTGGAGCCCGGTCTTCTTGAGGCAGCACCATCCCTTGACCACTGTTTCCAACAATCATGCACAGTGGATACATTCCAGCCAAGTATTTCTGCAATATCGCGGAAAGAAAATCCACCTTCTCGTAGCCCGAATATGCGACCTCGTTCCAACTCGGGGAGCTGTTGACAGTGGCTTCTTCGTCTTGTTAAAGGCATTCTTGGCTAACATCAACTCAATACGTCACGTTTCGTAGCTAAATAACGCCGACGAACTTTACAGCAAGCATTTAAAGTAAACCTGATCTGCAAGTTCTGAGTGGCGCCACTAGCGCCACACTTATGCGCAAAGCGCGAAATTTCAATCGATGTCATCTTTCAGATGTATACACATGCTTACCAAATTTCGTTTATCTAACACAAGTCTTTCTTGGTGTTGGGATTTTTTTTTCCGCCAGTGTATTTATAGCTGAGCACCTAACATCAAACGACAAATCATAAAATTTTGAAAAAGTCTTATATTTACCCGTCCGGGCTCTAACTTGTGCATTTTAAGCTTTTTTTCTAACTGAGCCCCTATTTAAGCTGAAGACTTGGAATTTTGTATACTTATAGCAGAACACTTGCGATTACACCAAAAATCATAAAAATTTCAAAAAGTCTTATATTATTTACCCTGCTCTAACTTGTGTATTTTAAGCAATTTTTCTAACCTTCCCCCATTGCACCCGGTGGGTACTTTTCTAACTTTTGCCGACACCCCTTTGACCTCTCTTTCATATTATGCGCCTTACATATTTCAATTCCTCTTTTTACCGCCAGGAGGCGCCTACCTATCTCGGGTGCTATGGGCCCGATCACCTCGGATAGGTTGTGAAACGGAGTTTCGTTCGGATAGAGGTTTGTGTAGAATAGAATGCTCAGGATAAAGTGTTTTGAAAGGAATATTAAAGGAAACCCTCAGTGCGATCTGTGATCACACTTAGCCACTTGTTCCAAGCATCTCAAACAAATTAGGTTACCCTATTATGAAAGGGCATTACAAGTCACACTAGTATCGCGGAAAAACTCGAACGCTAATGTTAATGCTATGGGAACGTTATTTGCAGATTTCTCGCTCGTATTTTAATATTTCTAAATGATTTTTTTTTTTTTTTTTTTTTTTTTTTTTTTTTGCATAGGGTACCTGAGGTCAATGCATTTTATTGTTCGTTTGTACTTTTTCAATTTATTTACAGTTTCTTTTTATATGCGGATACTTTCACTTTGAAGTCACCAAAAGTGAAAGTATCCACATATTAGAAAGACAGTAACTAAAATCGAAAAAGTAAAGTAATAAAAATTATAGCTTATACTAATATTTACTCTTAAAAACTTACTCATTTGCACAAGATGGCGGTCATTTGTACGAAAAAGTTCATTTTTAGGGTTCCGTACTTAAAAAGTAAAAACGGAACCATTATAAGATCACTCCTGTGTCTGTCCGTCGGTCTGTCTGTCACAGCCCTTTTATTCGTAAACTATGCAACGTGGACAGTTCAAATTCGGGGAAATAATAAAGACTATTGACCCACATACTTACAGATTAATAAATATTCATAAATAGTATATTTAGGAAAAATGTAGAGGTGCTAATTAAGTTACTTGAAAAAAAAAATCTTTTCTTTGTGTATCGTGTGAAAGCTTTCGTAACGCAGAAATCAAAAATATATTTCATTTAATTTTAGGTATTATATTTTTAAAGTTATGGTGGAAAATGTACTGCAAAAATGTGTCCCCCCCCCCATCCCCCCATCTAACTCCAAATCTATTGAAACTAAAATTATGAAAAATTTAGAAGTAGTAGACACTAATTTGTACCTTGCAGGAAAATTATAGCGATTACCCTAGGTCACATAGTTTTTGAGAAATCGCATTTTTCCGTTACACTCAAATTTCGATTTACGGGCTTCAGAAAAAGCATTGAGCAGAGCTGGAGGCACCTTTTGTAGCAGAAGTATAAAAGCATTGTTGATCATGAATTTTGGAAAAAATCGTCGGTAATTAGCCGAGATATTAACCCTTAAACTCACGGACGGTTTGGACATACATAAGGACAGGGACGGCGTACTCTATGCTCCATCGGCTTTTAAAGCCTAGATAACAAATTATAAGGATATATTTGTGTAATGAAATTCCCAGTAGCAGTATAAAAACAATAAACGTCAAATTGTTAAAAACTGACTAATATAATGAGAATTAATCACATGAATACTATGGGATTCGCGACTAGTTTCCATCGAGTGGCTCTCTCAATACACCTACTATGTCTTTAAAGGTTAACTAAAAACCTATATGGAATAAAAAATATACAGAATAGCTATATTTGAAATGATTTAGGTTCCATATATCTTTGAACTTTCATGGCATATCCATTTATACTTTTCTAGTATACAGTGTGCAAAGGAAAGTTCCTTTAACCTGAAAATACTTGTGAACGGAGAGAGCTACAGCTATACAAGTGAGGTAACGGTATAGTACAGCGACTAAGCCCGATTTAATGAAAACAACATCAGCGCCCCCTTGTGGCGAAATTTGGAAGATAGTCACTGCAAATCGAAAACGAAAAGAGATAGAGCAAAATTTCCAGTTAGACAGTTTTAGAGCATCAATTAATTAATAGAATACGACATTTGTTTTAAATGGATAAGATAAATCTTCGCCTGTTTACCCAAAAATGTCCGAAATCAATGCACTCCATTTTGTGTAAACGTTTGAATGGAATAGTCAGAAGTATGAAGAAATACGCACAATTTATGCTATAAATACGTACTTATCTCAATACATTTTGATAACATCACACACAAAAAAAGACAAACTGTCTCACAGTGATAAAAAGTTAATATTCAGTATGTTCGAAAAGCTCGCCATTGCTCACGATACACGTTTGAATCCGTGAGAGTAATTCTGCATGCACATTTCTCAGCATGGAATGCCTATTGCAAGCCTCTTCAATACGACGACATAGATTTAACCCTTTCAAAGGCGGTGGCTAGACGGTCTAGCCACTCAATTTTAATACCAAAACAGACAAATGGCACCAAGAATATTTAAAAAAAATTTGCTTTCGTAATGAAAGTGCAAATTAGCGGGTTTTTGTTTTCAGAGAAATTCGTTTGAATATTCTGGTGTCAGTCAATTATTTCATCAGTTTACAAACAGAATTCTTCTGGACCTGAAAGGGTTATTCTAAAATTTCAAATGCATTGGAAATTGAATCTTTACTGATATTACAGCACAGCACAGTACAACGTCACAATCTGAAACTGTGCGCTGCTACATTTCCGGAATGTGAATAGGCAAAGTAGAATCATCGCTCATCGATTTCGGACATTTTTGGGTATGCAGGCGACGATTTATCTTATCCGTCTGAACCAAATGTCGTTTCGTACTAATTAATTGAGGATCTAAAACTTTCTGATTGGAAAAGTTGCTCTACCTCTTTTCGTTTTCGATTTTCAATGGCTATCTTCCAAATTTCGGCACTAGGGTTGCTGCTGTCTTTTGCATTAGGTCGTGCGTAGTCCTTACCCGTACCGTTACCTCACTTGTGTAGCTGTAGCTCTCTCCGTTCGCAAGTATTTTCAGGTTAAAGGGACTTTCCTTTGCACCCTGTATACTATACAGCTATACCCAACCCTACGTTGTATAGTCTTTACAAAGTCTAAGTATTCTTTTAGCAACGGTATTTTTTTAATAATACACTTACTAATTCATATATTATTGTACAGAAACCTCTGTGCGCGAGTAATACTCGCACTTGACCGTTTATTCTCCTTTTCTTTTTTTTTTTTTTTACCTTTTTCGAGCTCTAAAAAATATTTAATCAAAGAAAATTATCCTTTTCGGTAGTATAAGCTCCACCAAAAACGATTCGCTTTCAGTGGTGTAGTCGTAAAAAAAAGCAGAGGGCATACGCTCTAAGCAAAGAGTATACGCTTAAGTGTATATACTATACCCTACAGCAGTAGTTCCCAACATAGGGCGCATGCCCCACAGGGGCGCAATTTCATATTTTTTATTAACCCACTTTCTGTCAGTTTTTTATTTAAATATAATGCATTTTGTAGACTAAATATAGAAATAACACATGACAATTTAAAAAATATCTGAATCAAATTAAATTTTCAAAAAATTTCCAATTAAAAGTTCAAAACACAATTATAACTGGATTAATTATCTGAACTTATTTTTTTCCTTTTTAAGCACCTTTTATATACTAAAAGATTTTTAAAAAATTTCAGGTTATAGAATAATTTTAACGTTACACACCTTTTATTTTTTGTATTTATTGAAAGAAACTTGCATTTCTATTGACAGTGCAATATGTTACGCGAAGAAACTTTTACATATGGAATTACTTAATGGAAAGAAATATCTAAAATTGGATATGTTGAACACATTTTAAGTAAAATAGATTTGAAATACATAAATAAGATACTTCTTTTATAAAATTAATAAACCTCTAAATGAGAGAAAAACGCAGAGAAAAATGATAAAAAAATAAACTTCTTATAGCTGTTGTGGAGACACATACATAATGACATATGCATTTAAAATTTAAAATCGGATAATACATGGTGACCAATTAACAATAATGAGAAAAAGAAGTAATCAGAGAAGTATGTTATAAAGGGAAAACAAAAATGGCTACTATAAAAGGATAAATGTGCGAATCTGGAAATACTACTTGTGAATTATTTATATAGTCTCGGTGTTCAATGAAGTACTAAATTCAATTATAAAATGTAACAATTCTATCGAACATAATGCAAAATGTCGTAGTCTATTCAAGAAATGTCTCGACGATAAAAATGGAGACTAAATAATACTTTTGTGTCTGAGGTAAGTAGCCAAGAAACAATAACACTTTTCTAGGGGTAAATGCGAAGATCTATGACACCATTGTACTCATAGAATTATATTAAAAACACATTTGTAACAAATATTTGATCCTTTAGATAAGTCGAAGAATGTGAAATGACTTATAAAGTGACTTAACTCTGTTAAACTTCCTCCGTGTGAATAAGAGATTTTTAGCTCACAGGCTATCAAAGCCTGAGAACTAATGTGCCCGCCGGTTCTGTATGTATGTATGTATGTATGTATGTATGTATGTATGTATGTATGTAAGTACGTATGTACGTAACGCGATAACTCTTGATAGAAATATCCGATTTGCTTCAAATTTTTTTCAAGGTTCATTCTCATAAGGTGCTTCCCTGATTTGGGAAGCACCTTATGAGATTAGATTTGGGGGTTCATTGGTTAAATATAAAGGGGGGAACGGGGGAGCTAATTCTCCCCCTTAACTTAGATAAATGGGTTTTTCATCCAGAATTATCAGATTTTCTTCAAATTAGGTATACCGGTTAATAATGATAAGGCGCTTCCCTGATTAGATTTGAAGGTTCATTGTTTAAGTCTAAAGGGGGGAACGGAGAGCTAATACCCCTTAATTAAGATAAATGGTTTTTTCGATCCGATTTGCTTCACATTTTGTATACCGATTTATTCTGATAAGACGCTTTCCTGATTAGATTTGGAAGGTCATTGGTTAAATATAAAGGGGGGGGGGACGGGGTCTAATACCCCATTTATTTTGTTAAATGGGTTTTTCTATCCGATTTGCTTCACATTTGGTATACCGGTTTATTTCAATAAGGCGCTTCCCTGATGACATTTGGAGGCTCATTGGTTAAATATAAAGATGGGAAATGGGGGGGGGGGGAATTCCACCTTAATTTACTTTTCGAGGGACATTATTCTTTGAAATAAAATTATAAGATACAATTAGTGTGAATAGCCTGTTAGCTCAATGTCATCAGTTTAACTGGGCACTTTTCTTTTTTCTTTTTTATATAATATGAGATTCATGTTACAGAGAGGAGGAGGGGGAAACAGGATTTTAAAGATACTTGGGTGGGGCGCGACATAAAAAAGGTTGGGAACCACTGCCCTACCATGTATATACTATAGCTTTTTTTGAGACACAGAAGATATACTGCGTTCCTTAAAAAAAAATCCAGAAGGTATACAGCGTATACCACCGCATACCCTCCACTACATCCCTTCCGTGTATATACTATAGCTTTTTTTGAGAAACAGAAGATATACTGCGTTCCTTAAAAAAAATCCAAAAGGTATACAGCGTATACCACCGCATACCCTCCACTACATCCCTGTTCGCTTTCTTTTAAACGAAAAATGAAATCGTTATAATAGTTCTGGAAAAAGCGTCGCACGGTAGAGCATTTGACCCAAAAACCTGGCCAAAAATGCAAAAATTAAAATTTCGTCAAAAATTGTAAAAATCATATTTCTTAATAGCTAACTAATTGGTGCTTCGATCTATGTCTATTTTAGGTACCTCAATTATATCCGGTGGCTTCTGGCCTCAGTTCAAGAGGAAATTTTTTTTGTGAGAAGACGTGGTTTTTTGTTGCTTTTTGGCATTGTTGTTATGTTTAAAAATAATTTTTTGTGGCTCAATGAATTGTATAATTAAAACTAAACAGGGTTTACGTGTTTAACAATGGCCAGAACTTAGTGTTAAACTATGCGTTAATTTAAATAGTTCAGTTTTTAATTTAATGAAAACATTTAATGTGTAAAAGGGTTATTTTTGAAGCGTTTTTGGCTCTAATTTAAACATATCGAAAGCTTTTTAAATATGTGCTGCGCTTTGCCTGACCATATTTGAATTATAATCCTATTATTTATAGTCTTGAGTGCCAATTTCTGCAAAAAAATCTTCCGCAAATTGTTGCCATTTTTTATATATTTTTTTTTCAGGGGGACTATTTAAATCCCATTTTTTGCAGCAACCGAATTGAAGAGTTAAAACTATATTTTTACTGTCGCATTGCAGGTTTTAGCTTACAGTATAATACCTGAGAGCTTTTGGCCCTACAGATTCCATATGTATGTACGTACGTATGTAAGTACGTACATACATACACTCGATATCTCTTGATAGAAATATCAGATCGGCTTCAAATAATAAATACTTATTTACTGAAAAAAGTTTTCCTAATTAGTTTCGGGGGCTCATAGGTAGAAAATAAGGGAAGAAAGGAGGGAATTAAAGATGTCCGGAGTAAACGCAGAAATGATTAAAAAGTTGAAATAATATTGGAAGCCATTACAAGTGGGCATCGCATTGACGAAAAAAAGTTCCACACACATGTGCTGATGAAAAAGCAAGACTGTATTGTATATGAACCTTTACAGTTGGCACCCTATGATTCCAACAATGCACAAGGTTTTGATTCCTGGTGTCACTGTAATTAAGAAAGCAGTCGTACCCATTGGCAAACGCAGAGATCAGAAGAAGCTGCCGATGGCAGAAACAAACACTTTAGATAGTACCGTACAAAGTACTCGAGAAAGTGCAATAGAAATGTCCCAAATTGGCTTCTTTTAAGCAGTGACTCTTTTATAAGCTGCTTTAGACAAAGACCAGGGGAAATGAGCAAGCCATACAGTAGCGAGACCCTACAACTTCTTCTTCCAGCTAGGTCTGATGGTAGGCCTGATAAAGGCCAAGAACAGAGGGCCGAAAAAGATGAAAAACTGAGTTCTGAAGAATCAGATTGAAACTGGTAATCTATTAAATACACTGTAAAACCAGCATCTATATACTGTGGAAATTCTGCTTTACTAAATGCATTATTAAATGTAACTTTATCAAATGTGAATAATCTTTATTAAATAATATAAATGTAATAATTATTATTACAGTACAATTAAATGTAAATAATAAATTTTATACAGAATAAAATTAAAAACATTTAATTAAACATTACTAGTAATCAAAACAATCTATAAACAATTACTTTTCACTTATAAACAGTAAAAGGTTAAGGCTGTTAGTCACTCAACTTCCAAACTCCCTTCGGTAATGTTAAGTCTATGGGCATGTGATGTATTCGTATTTTTAAAATAACTACTTAGTAAATTAATATTTTAACTTCTTTTTTCTAAATACTCTTCTTAAATGATGTCTCTTTTATTATGTGAAATGTTAAAATCTCACTTACACTTCGTCAGCTTTTAAGATATGAAATTTTAAACTAAGCTATGGATTTGTATGTATACTACATAGTACGCTAAAAGTTAGTTCAGTGAAACGCATAGCACAGTTAAACATTTCCATTCAGCCATTTGCGTGAATAAACGGAAATGTACTTGAGAAATTTTGTGCAGCCCTCTATATGACCTCCATACCAAGTAATATTTTAAAAAAGAATAGTTCAATTTAAAAGCGAATACCACAACTACAAACGCTCTTATAGCAATTATTGGTCTTAGACTTCAATAGTTAAATTTATTCTTCAGACAGATTTTTTGTGTGTCCCTGTAAATGAACGATATATTCTCTGCACACCCTATTCTACAATAAGTGCCTTAGTACACCTCAGTGATGTATATAAATTTCAGTACGTTTAAAATAGTGTGATATCATTAAAATACAGAGCAAACGATTTTTATCCATAGACCATAATGTAAGGGAACTCTTTTGAGTGTCTCTGTATATGAACCGTAAATGCTATGGGCTTCATTTACAAAATCAAACATGCCATAGCGATACCTAATAACATCTAAGAATTTTAAGGCAATCGAACTATATTTACATAGAAAAATATTTTTGGCCAATATTTCGGGTCAAATACTCCAATGTGCGTCGCCCTGTTTGATAAACGGATTTTCGAAGAAAGTTTAAAATTTTATAATACGATTACGTTCAACGAGCGGCATTACATTCGATGAGCAAAAAGTACTGCCAGGAATTGAAACATGACGGAACTGCTTTGGGACAACTATAGACATACTTGGGATATGCAAAAAAAAAAAAAAAAAAAAAAAAAAAAAAAAAAAAAAAAAAAAACTTAAAAAAAAATGACAATTTTGACCCAAAGAATTAGAACGCGCCATTAAAGACAATTGAAATATCATGAAACTTACGATGCAAGAACTTAAGTGTATTGTTAAAATGTATTTAGAAAAATAAAATTCCTATAATCTAACTTGTAATCTAACATGATTTGTTTTCTAAGTATAACTTTTTTGATGTAAATGACTTTTAATAAAATTAAAAAGATATTTTAAAGTTCGTTTGTGGGGAAATTTTAAATTCGGCTTATCCAATGTAAAACCTATTAAAGATTTGTTGAAAACATAGTTTAAAAATCGCCAGTTTGTGCCAATATAACCGAAACCATTCAGTGGATTCCATCATAAAGTTGGGTGTGTTCACTATAAAAGCAACATAATTGATTAACGAATTCGTCCAAGATACTTGCAAAATCAATACGTTATTATACCCAATTAGGTTTGAATTATTTTAGTGTTTTGTACGTTATCCTGAAGTCAAGTTTTGAATGTCGTGTTTTCGTATACTCCTGTAAAATAAATCTAAGTGTTAGATACTAACAGATAACTAACAGATAATTGTAAGACCAATCCACTATCCCAATCAGATTTGAATACGTCCAAGATACTTGCAAAATTAATACGTTATTATACCCAACTATGTTTGAATTGGTTCAGTATTTTGGAACGTTATCCTGAAGGCAAGTTTTAAATGTCGTATTGTCGTGTGTTCCTGTAAAATAACTATAAGTGTTAGATACTTGATTGCAAAATTTTTTTACGATTTTTGCTTTTGTGTGTTCTTGTAAAAAACCTATAAGAGCTGCATAATTGGTTGGAAGCATATTAAATGACAAAAACAAGCTCTATACATTGCGCACATTATATTCGTAGTCATTTAGTATTTTGGACATCATCGTGATGACAAAATTTGCATTATATAGATATGGATCATACTTCCAAAATTTTATTATTAATGCATTGAAGGATATGTTACTATAAACGTAGGTACATATATTTTCAGGGAAGAGCTTCTTGCCATGGCCAAAAACATACACAAAAAATTTGATTCAATTCCATTTTTATTGTAAAACTAGGTTTATTATTAATTAATTTAACATTTAGAACGACATAAACGGCTCTTGTTACAAATTAAGATAATGACTTTTGAACATTTGATGTATTTTTTATAAATTTATTTAATGTTTTTCGAATTTGTTCCATATCTGCAGGTGAGTCAAGAACACGAAAAAGTGTTCTTGACACGAAAAAGTGTAATTATATACTTTTAATTATTTTGTATTTCTTTTAATTATCTAAGGTAGTTATATGATTTTTCCTCTTTGGAAGATTGGCCTATATACTATAAACAGATTAATTACAAAAGATCGATTTAAAACAAAATCAACCGCATATTTAAGATAACTAGTCGATGTGTCAATCCTGAAACTTTCTATTTTATACATGTTAATACTTCAAAATTCACTACACCGTGCTAAAATTAAATGAAAGTCTATGAACATCATAAGGATTTTAAACATATAAAATTCCGTGAATTAGTTTTAGAGATATGACTAACACTAAAATCGTGTAAATACTGAAATATGTAGCCTAGCAGCGCCACCTGTTGGATGATTGACACCAAAACTTAATCAGCAACAACTTATGTCAACGTCTAACTGAATCTGAAGTTTCATGAAAATAGGCGCACTAATTTTTGAGATAGAGCTATTGAGGAAATCGTGAAAAATTCTACATAACAGCGCCACCTGTTACACGATTTACACCAAAACTAATCAGCACCAATTTTAATTATATTTACTAACTGAATCTGATGAAAATTCTTGAATTAGTTCTTGAGATAGAGCTAGTGCGGGGATCATGGAAAATGCAGCATAGCAGTGCCACCTTTTGCGCGGTTTACACCAAAACGTAATCGGCACCTAGTTCTATCAGAGACTAACTGTGTCTAAAGTTTTATTAAATTCCATGCATTAGTTCTTGAGATAGAGCGCCCACAAAATTTGTGTCACATACACACAGACAGACAGACTCACAGACTCACAGACAGACATTTTCTAAAAATATTCAGATCATGTTCGGAACTTTCTAAAGCGTCTAAATCCGTCGAACACCGGAAGTCTAAAATTTTCACGAACCCAATACTTTCTTCTTGTTAAGGGAAGGTCAAAACTTAAAATATATCGAATTTTCGATTTTTTTTTATTTTGAATCTACCATTTATCCTCTTTTTACTGATATATTACTTTTGTTTCTACGGCAACCAGAAGTTGGAAAATCTTTAGTAATTCTGTTTGTTTATCTACTTTACTACTAGTGCGTTTATTTACTTTAAACTTGATTTTCTCAAAATGTTGATTTTTTTAAACTTCCATGTACCTTTTTGATAAAACTATTATTCCTCATGCTTTGAAATTTTGCTTGAATATTTTATACATATCCCTGTTTAATCTTAGGTGAATAGTTTAAACTCATAAAAAAAATTTTTATTATTATCATTATCTTTGAAAACAAATTGTGTGTTTTTTGAAATTTAAATGTGGTTTCTACTTCAGATTAAAAAATATATATACCTAAGTTTTATTTAATTATAAATTTAAGTTCAGATTATTAAGAATTGTTTATTTTACACATAAAAAAATTTCAAGTCCATATCTTGAGTAGTTTATGAGAAAAGGTACATTAATTTGACATGGCAGGTATAGGGATTCCGACTGCACTTAAAATAGAAGAAAGTAAAAAATCAATCCATTTTTTTTTTGTAGACATTTTCTTAATAAACAAATTTAGTAAAAAATCACCACCGATGCAAGAACATTTAATTAATCTGAATCTTGAACTAGAATAATCCTATAATGCAGATTTCTGAAATCATTAGAACAACTCTGGTTCAATTAATGATCGATTTAGTAGAAAGGCGAGCAAAAGGAAATCAGTTCTAAACTCCATACATCTTAGAACAAGTTGTCATTAAAGGCTTACTTTAAGCTTTACGGTAAATTTCCGGAAAGACTTCTTAAATAAATAATGATTCCGCGGAACAAATATTTAAAGAGAGAGATATGACGTACACCTAGCGGTCGAAGAACGTTCGTTGATGATAGTTTTCTCTGAATTACCTGAAACAAAAGACATTTCTTAAAATATATAAATACTAGCCGGAGTACCCGGCGTTGTCCGGGATTTTAAGAAAAGTTGTTTAGAAAAATCGATTTCGAAATTAATCTCCGTAAGGACAAATTCTTGTCAACATATTTGTTTTCCTTCAGTACACGAATCTTTCGCGCATCTTTTTAATTTATTGGAAGCGTTAACATTTTTTTTTATTAAACCAGTATGTAAACAAGTCGGAAATTATACGTGAAGCGTGGCAAATGATGTGCGTTTGTATTATAACTAGTTTTATAAATATTTAGAGCTTTGTGCAATAGCTTTTGCACTCTTTTTCCAAAATGCATGAATACAAAAATTAGTACTATTTTATAGATTAACTTTAGTAATACGGAAATAATAGGACGTCATCACCTTAGCAACTTAGAATCATTACCTATCATGTAATATCATTCAGTTAATTACGAATGATAGGATTTAATAGAATAATCAGCACGGCAACCTAGAATCTTTATCTATCATGGGAAATCATTGAATTAATGACGTATAATAGGATTTAATAGAAGGAAGAAATCTTTTATTAATATATTTTTAAGTTTTCGGTCGATTTTCATAACATTTTGAATGACTCGACAAAATTTTGCAACAATACTGTATATTAACTGCTATTGTACTGCTTTTGCACTCTTGCAAAAATGCATGAATACAAAAATTACTACTATGCTACATATTAATTTCAGTGATACGGAAATAATAGGCCTCCCTCTTCAATACGAGGTCATCAACCTGGAAACCCAGAATCAAGACCTGTCATGGGATAGCAATGAATTCATGACGTAGAATGGGACTGAATAGAATGAGGAAAACTTTTATTAATATCTTTTTAAGTTTTGATTCGATGTTCATAAAATTTGAAATGACTCGATACAATTCGTCAACGATTACATATATATTAAATTTTAAACCCTTCGGTTGGTTAGTTTTTGCGATACTATATGCGAAACAGACGAACGGACTAGATGACATCTATAAGTGCTACCTATTTATATATTTACGAAGCACCTAAAGGCAGTTCCTAAGCCTAAATAAATGTAGTCTTGATTCTTGAAAAGAAATGAAAGAAAATTGAAAATTCATGTTTTATAAATATAAGAAGATTCATGACATCAATTTCTCCTGTAAAAGCGATACATTAACCACATACTAGCTTTGAATATAACGTCATATTTACTTGTACTTACAGAAGTAAGTACTTATATTGAAGTTCCTTGTATTATTTACAAATACTTGAAAGTGTTTATTTTATTTTAAATATGGCGTCCTATTCATTTGCTTTTTTGGTGCGTTCGTAATTATATAAATACGTAGCACCTATAGTCGTCGTTCAGTCTGTCTGTCCGTCCGCATATAACAGAGCAAAAACTACCCAACCGAATGGTCTGAAATTTTAAATATATGATTGATGCAAAATTTTGTCGAGCCATTTCAAATTTTATGAAAATTGGATGTATAGTTTAATTACAGGGACATTCAAAAGTTTTTCTTTACATTACGGCCAAAGGGAAAAATTATTGCAAGTGCATTTTAATGATGTTACAGTATTCCGAATGTTCTGAAATTTTAAATATATAATTGTTTCAAAATGTTGTCTGTCCAGCCATTTCAGTTTCTATGAAAATTGGATGTATAGTTTAATGACAGGGACAGTCAAAAGTTTTCCGTTTTATTACGGGCAATTGGAAAATAATTACTGCAAGTGCATTTTAATGATGTTACAGACTATGCACTTATGAAGTGCAAAAAAATATACATTCAGTACAATATGGGGTGCAAAAAATATTTATAAAACTAGTTATAGTACAAACGCATCTCATTTCCCACGTTTGACGAGCAATTTCCTACTTGTTGTAATTACTGTCCCCTGTACACCTTGTATTATTGTCAGATATTAAAAAATGTCCGTTTTACTTCCTGTATGACGCCATATTCATTTTCTTTTTAATTCTTTGAATGACGTCCTATTCGCTGCTTTCCGTAGTTGCTCATCAAACCCCTCGCCGACAGGTATACTAGCGATTTATATATAGAGATTATATAACCACTAAAAAAAAACTGCACAATAATGTCCTCCGTGTTGCCCATGATTTGGAAAAGCGTTTTTTATCTTTAGTTTTTTTTTGCTGCTACTGATTTTCGGAAATGTTTCCCAGTAGTTGTAATAGTGTATTAATCAATTTTCTCAAACCGAAACATTGGCTTTTAGAATGATGCCTGTTCTCAATTAAATGTTTTAAGCTGCGCAACAGAATATACAGGGTGAACCAATAGTCTTTCCCTGAATATAAATATTTATTGTGTTCAAACTTTTATAATTAGACATATGTTTGTTTGCATACATTGTAAGTACTGTTATAATTTTATTTATAAGACCACATACCTCAGTAAATTCCAACATGTGCCCCCTTTGTAGCTCGGAGAATGAATGTCAAAGTAGTATTCTTGTTCCCGTCAAGTGTTCTTAACATGTCTTCAGTTACAGTACACACAGTAGCTTTAGCAGCAGATATTTGAAGTTCAAGAATTGATTGAATAGCACTCCACTAAAACGATTACCGAACGCGTTCAACAATTGTTTCACTCACACTAGGACCTGTCCCTTCTGGGCAGATCAGATAAGCTGCCTCTTTCTTTAAACCTGTCACATCATCGCTTTATTGATTTTGTATCAGGAGGATTGCATCCATAACAACGTCGAAATGTTTGCAGAACATTAATGGGCGATTTGGTTTCGTGAAACCAAAGCACACGTTGAGCTTTCTCTTGAATAGACGCCATTTCAGCCGAAATTTTCTTCCTTACAAAGCCCTCCTTCCATGGCTCTCTCTTGAGGGAGCAATCACGCCATTTATTGCACGCAAAAAACCTTCTTAACCCTTTATCTACTGAATCATGAATTCATGAAAATTTTATCTTCTAAAGCATTTTTCGTGAATTGTTTAAACAAAATTAGAAGATTTACATAATCATTTAATAAATTTTAAAAGGATTTTAGAAGTATTGATGGATTTAGAAGGATTCATTAAATTGTAATTTATAGGTATTTTTTGCACTATTTATAACTCCACTCAAATATTTTATTTTAAATATTTTTCTTAGTATTTTGTAGAATTAGGAAATGTACAAATATAATGCTCTTACAATAGAAATATAGATATACTTCCGAGTTAAAAAATTCCTCCCCCCTATCCCTCAGCGCTGGAAAGCTAGAAAGCTGAAAAGACGCAAAGGCAAAAGAAATCGCCCTTTTAAAAATGTAACCTATAATGATTTTTGAACAAGATAAAGTAATGTATCTATAACTCATTCTAAACAGTATTGCTACTAATCGATGTATTAAATGAATTTTATAACAATTTATTTTAATGGTACTTATAAGTACCGTCAGTAGATAAAGGGTTAAACTGACCTATACAATGACACAACAAGTTACATTATTATACAAATGGTTAATGTGTAATGTAATATTATAATCAGGGCAAGACTTTTAGTTCACCCTGTATGCATGTAGGAGTAACAAAAAACATCAATATTAACGTTATTGTTAAGGCTGTTAATTCATCACATTTGTCTGTAAAACACGTTTGTGGAACATGAGATTGATTCCTTGAGAATGGATAGTATCCTAAAACCGATATTCTGGTTCGAGAAAATAATTTTACTATTGGGAGAAACCCCCAATTTCTGACAGTTAACCAATAACTGACACTTCAGCAAAAATCTAATTTAAATGTCTTTTCCTGTAAAATTCTTCAAAATAATGTGATCCAGTAGTAACTTAGACTCTCATTTTTATTTTGGAGTCAATTTATTGACTACTACTACGCCAAGAATATAGTAAATAAGGATGAATCTTTCGAAAACACATGCAAAAAAATACCATTGAGGCATCCATCTTATTTTTTTTAATCAAGGTAGCACTTTAAAAAAAAACTATCTGTAATGCAACCATCCTAAACATTTTCTTAAAGTGAAACCGGTAGAAATTAGTTAAAATATACTTATGATACATTAGGAATGCGATTTTTACTTTATAGTTCTTTAATTTAGCTTCATGGGTGCCAGTTATGGGTTCCAGTCATTTCATTTCACCAGTCTCCGACAGAGTTCTTAATTATTCGTCATATTAAAAAAGAGTTGAAATCTATTATTTGAACTTAAATATATATATATATGTATAATAAATTAAAATTAACCTGTAGTCAACACCGTTAAAATTTAAGTTGTTTTAACAGGGCCTCACATCATTTTTTAGTGACGGGTTCATAAAGGTCAGTTATTGGACATCTATATTACAAATCATTTAACCATTTATGTACTGAATTATGAATTCATGAAAATTTTATCTTCTAAAGCATTTTTCATGAATTTTTTAAACTACATTAAAAGATTTACATTTAATAAGTTTTAGAAGGATGTTAGAAGGATTGAAGGATTTAGGAGGATTGGTTAAATTGGAATTTATATAGATTTTGTGCAATATTTAGAACCCTACTCAAATCTTTTATTTTAAATGTTTTTCTTATTATTTTGTACAATTAGGAAATGTCCAAATACAATATTCCTACAATAGAAACATAGAAATATTTCCAAATCGAAAAATCCCCTCCCCCCCCCTTCCCTCCATAACGCCAAGAAAGCTGAAAAGATGCAAAGGCAAAAGAAATCATCCTTTCAAAAATATTTTTGTTTTCTGTCACCCATAATGCTTTTAGAACAAGATAAAATAATGCATCTATAACTCATTCTAAACTGTATTACTACTAATCCATGTATTAAATGAATTTTATAACAAGTTATTTTAATGATACTTATAAGTATCGTCAGTAGATAAAGGGTTAAAACATGAAAAAAAAGTTTTGTTAGACATCATACATAAATAATGTTTACGTATTTTATTTTTATAATAAAGATTAAAGTATTTTTAAGGCATAAATTCCTAAACAAAAAATAACTTTTTGTAATGTAAAATAATTTTTTAAATATTTGTCAGTAAAGCGCTAGACACTGGTTCACTTTGAGTCAGTTATTGTTTTACAAGAAGAAAGTACTGGATTCGTGAAAATTTTCGACTTTCGGTTTTCGACAGATCGACACGTTTTAGGGGTCAGAGATTCCAAAAAACATGTTTTTACAAAGTGTCTGTCTGTGAGTCTGTCTGTATGTATGTGACACAAATTTTGTGGGTACTCTATCTCAAGAATTAATGCACGAAATTTAATAAAAATTTATATTCAGTTATTCCCTGACATAAATTAACGTTTTATATATTTTGGTATGAATCGCTCAACAGGTGGCGTTGCTATGCAGCATTTTTCGCGATTTTCGCAATAGCACAATCTCCAGAACTAATGCACGGATTTCTGTCAAACTTCAGATTGAGTTAGTCCTTTACATGAATTGACGTTTTATACATTTTGCTGTAAAATCGCTCAAGAGGTGGCGCTGCTATACTGCATTTTTTGCGATTTTCGCAATAGTTGTATCTCAACAACTAATGCTTGGATTTTCAACAAATTTCAGATTTAGGTATACCTTGATATGAATTAATGCTGTTTATGTTTTGGTGCAAATCATTAGGTGGCGCTTCTATGCTGCAATTTTCAGAATTTCCACCCTAGCTTTACCTCAATAACTAATGCACGAATTTTCATCAAATTTCAGATTCAGGTATACCTTGATTAGTGCTGTTTATGTTTTGGTGTAAATCGCTCAACAGGTGGCGCTGCTATGCTACATTTTTCAAATTTCCGCTATAGCTTTATCTTAGGATTTAATGCACGAATTTTCATCCAACTTCAAATTCAGATATACTTTGATATGAATTGTTGCTAAATGGATGTAATTTCTTGTACTATTTAAATGATTTAATGGATGTGATTTATAGAGAAGAAAGTTTTGTGATGGCCACAACATACTAGTTTCAATATGAGGTTGGTGTTATTCATCCTGTTTCTGAAAAATTATTATTCTTAATACAGTCCTCAGCAAAAGTTTAGACACTGGTGATATTTGACCTTTAAATAAAAAATACGGGCCACAACATACTAGTTTCAATATGGGGTTGGTGTTATTGATCCTGTTTCTGAAAAATGATGATTTTTAATACAGTCCTCAGCAAAAGTTTAGACACTGGTGATATTTGACCTTTAAATAAAAAATACGAACACTTGGGCTATACAAATGGCTGTACTTATTTTTAAACATATTTTAAACATTTTAGGATGGAAATAATGGTTTTAAAGTCGAATTTTATTTTATTTAACTGAAAAATGTGAAATTTGCTTATTTCAAAAGTTTAGACACTTTCGTGATTTTTTTGGCAACTGTTCCCAGAAAAACGCAAATTTCAAACTTTTGACGCCACATGCATGAAGTATTTAAGTGCACCTCTAAGAAATTTTCAGTCAAATGAAGTAATTGTAGAATGGAAGCTGAAATCGAAAGGGAAGACTGTTGCAGAAATGTCAGCTGTTTTGAATCGTCCAAAGAAGTCTGTCTATCAAGTACTGTCTAAAGGTGACTCTTTCAAAGCAAAACATAGATCTGGAAGGCCTCGCGTGGCCAGAAAACGAGATGGTAGAAGGACCCACAAACTGTCATCTAGACAAATGATGATCCTAATCGCATTAAAAGTGAGTCAGAGCTAGCTTTCTGACTCAACGGATACGATTCTGAAGAATAAAAGAAAGATGTAAATTAGTTTTCATGAAAATGATAAAACAACCAGCCTTGAAATCTCCCAATAAATTGACAAGAATGCAATGGGCTCACAAAGATATGTCATATGGACCAAAGTGGTGTACTATGGCATTCAGTGACGAAACAAAAAGCGGAATTTGGATGACCCAGATAGGGTGGAATACTATTGGCATCTCTTGCGGAAACAGCCTCGGGCTTTTTTTCATCGTCAACAAGGCGGTGACTCTTTAACGATTTCGGCCTCACTTTGTTTTAATGCTCAAGTATCTCTGGAGATCCTCAATGGTTGCCATGCAGCGTAAGACTACATACATACGTTGAAAAACAATTTACAGCCATTTGGTGAACTTTTAGCTGTTCCAAAGTATGTATTTGTGCAAGATAATGCGTCCATTTATGTTGCATGCAAGACAAAAGTTGATTTAACTCTCAAAATATCACTGTTCTCGGCTGACCCGCGTGTAGCCCTGATTTGAACCCAATCGAAAACGTTTGTGGCATCATATCTCATAAGGTGTACGCAATTTTTTGACAATACTCCTCTGTTAATGAACATCGAACTGCTGTTGAACGTGTTTGGTACGAAATAGACTCCCAAGTGATGCAGGATTTAGTTTCCTCACACAGTTTAGTTTCCTAGTCACATATTTGCACTAATTGCGCACAATGTAGGTGTAGTTTGATTTTAATTTATGGTTATTTTCCTGTAAATAGACAGATTGTCTATACTTTTGCCACCATGTTAATTTTGTTTTTTTTTGTCATTATTTATTATGTAAAAGGTATAATTTAAAATGTATTGTTTGTGAATAAAGGATAAGTCCCCAGCAATATGTGACAGTTGAGTTACAACAATTTGTTACATACTTCGCAGTACAAAAGCATAATAGATCATTGTCTGAACTTTTGCTGAGCACTGTAATACAGTGTATAATTTTTGCAAATTTTTTCAGTAACTTAATATATATCTACTATCTTTTCAAAAAGAAAAATAACTATAAAATGGATTTAAATAAACTATAAAATGGATTTTATAATGATGATTGGAACAAGAAAAAATCATTAATGTGCCAGTTACGTGGGGTTTCACTCTCTCTATATATTTTTATAATTTCCAATTATATATTAAAAAAAAAATTATTTATAACTTTTAAGTTATATTTGTTACGTAAGCGAAACCGTGAACTCTCAAGACCCATTAAAACAAAATTTCATAGCCGTTAAAAGAAGTCAAATTCAATTGCAAATTATTTCACTTTGCATCTTCTTTCAAATATACATAACCCTAAAGCACTAAGGGCAATTCTTAAACCTATATTCATTATTTAAACTAAAAACCTTTAATGCAACATAGTCGAATCTTAATAGCAGTTTTCGTCCAATTAACGATTGACGCTGGAGAAAGGCAGGCGAACGAAAAGCCATTACGACTCCCACGTGCCATTGAACATACTGTCATTAAAAGTTTACTCGGAACTTCCTGAAAGATTTCTTGAGCGAACAATTATTCCGCAAAAGAAATATTTAAAGAGAGTTTATAACGTAGACCTTAGGATGAAAGAACGTCCAATCTTCTCACTGATTTTTACAATGGAACACAAAAGTAAAATATTTTTACACACTATTATTTAAATGGCTTACGTGGATTTGAATTTTTCAAAAAATCCATTTATTATTATTATTATTTATCTAGTAGTACAATATGTCTAGAATGATTTTCCAAAGTTTCGATCCAATCAGCTCTCATTAGGCTAGACCAGCGACGCAAGTATATCATTTTCCCTCTCTTCTATCTTTACAAGAAGAAAGTACTAGATTCGTGAAAATTTTCGACTTCCAGTTTTCGACAGATTTACACGTTTTAGGGATCAGAGATTCCGAAAACCATGTTTTTACGAAATGGCTGTCTGTGAGTCTTTGACTGTGTCTGTCTGTATCTATGTATGTGACACAAATTTTGTGGGCGCAAGAACTAATGCACGGATTTTAATAAATATCTATATTCAGTGAGTCCCTGATATAAATGGGTGCTGATTAGTTTTTGGTGTAAATCGCGCTACAGGTGGCGCTGCTATGCAGCATTTTTCACGATTTCAGCAATAGTCCAATCTCCAATCTCCAGAACTAATGCACGGCTTTTCATCAAACTTCAGATTTAATTAGTCCTTGATATGAGTTGACGATTTATACATTTTGGTGTAAATCGCTCAACAGGTGACGCTGCTATGCTGCGTTTTCTTGCAATTTCCGCAATAGATCTATCTCAAGAACTAATTTGGATTTTCAATAAACTTCAGATTCAGGTATATCTTGATATTAATTAGGGCTGTTTATGCTTCGGTGTAATACGCTCAACAGGTGGCGCTGCAATGCTACATTTTTCAGAATTTTCGCTATAGCTCTATCTCATGAACTAATGCACGAATTTTCATCAAACTTCAAATTTAGATATACTTTGAAAGGATTTGGTTCTAAATTGATGTAATTTCTTGTACTATATGAATGATTTAATTGACGTGATTTATATAAGTAGAAGAAAGTTTGTGATGGCCAGAACATACTAGTTTTTTTCTATGACCGCCCATCAGTTGGCACTGCTGCATTATTCATGATTATCGGAATAGCTCTATCTCAAGAACAAATGCACGAATTTTAATCGAACATCAGATTCAGTTAGTCCCTGATATAAAGTAGAGCTGTTTAACTTTTGGTGTAAATCACCCGACAGGTTGCCCTTCTATGCTGCATTTCTCAAGATGTCCACAATAGCTGTATTTCAAGAACTAATGCATGAATTTTCAACAAGTTTTAGATTCAGGTACTTCCTGGTATAAATTAGTACTAATTATTTTTTGGTGTAAATTGCCCAACAGGTGGAGCTGCTATGGAGATTTTTTTACAATTTTCGCAATAGCTCTATCTCAAAAACTAATGCACGGATTTTTATCCAACTTCAGATTCAGTTATAAGCTGTCAAAGTTGTTGATAATTGGATTTTGTGTAAATCATCTAACCGGTGGTGCTGATAGGCTGCATTTTTCAGGAAGTATTAACATGTATGAGATAGAAGAAAATTTTTGGATTGCCACGCCGTCTAGTTTGTTCATGTTTTAAATTTCTGTATGATTTATTTTTAATTATTTTACCTATTTAATGATAAAGTTTAATTTCATTATGGAATATAAGCCGAAAACAAATGTCGAAATAAATATATACATATTTACTTTTTAAGTGCAAACGTAAGCAGATGTCGTGATCGTCTGCAACCGGCAGAGGTAGTTAAAAAAAATCATGCTGTAAACGTATTTTTAAAACCATAAAAAATGAATAAATTTCGGTACAGTTTTCAAACAATTACGATACAGTTTTCAAACAGATTGCGATAGTACAATTTCTAAACAAATTGCGGTACAATTTTTAAATAAACTGTAATAGAGTTTTCAAACAAATTGTACTTCAAAATATATTTTTTTCCTATTCAAAGGTCTAATACTTAAAAATATGCAATGGTTCGAAGTAAAAAAAAACTATAGAACAGTAATTCTGCTTTTTCAGAATTTAGTGTCGCCCCAAGCATTTCCATTTTCTCAATTTTCTTCTGATTGACTGAAGCATCAGAAGAAAATAACTCGGTTAAGCGGAACTCTACTGCAGTGCAAAACATATTTCAATTTTAAGACTTAAAGCACACGTTTTATGTTATGTAAAATGACGTCAATCGTATCCGCTTAAGAATTCCACATTTACGATCCACTCTTAAACATCTACAGTAAAGCATGCATAGGATGTCACTATCGCGAAATAATGCATAAATGTAGCAAAAAGTTGCCGTCATTCAAGAAAGTCGACAAAAAAAAAAAAAAACGGCTGTCTAATGATTCATAGATACTTACAATTAAATATAGTTTATAATAGCTCCATTGTTTTAACAGAAATCATTTGTTTATATATATATTATCAAAATAGCACGTATTTTAATTGCATTTCCTTTCGGTTGTTATGAGAAAATGGCAACAAAAATATATAATTACTATTTTAGAATTATTTTTACTTTACTTTCTACAGAAATGGAGTACTTCCGTTGCCAAAATTAAGCAAATGGCTCTAAAAACTACAAAAAAATTAATATTTCAAAAATAAATGGAGATACAGTTTTCAAACAAAATGCATTTAAAAAAACATTTTTTTCCCTATAGGCTGGTATAAAAATCGAAGATGTGCGATGCTTAGAAGTTAAAAAAAATTCTATAGAGTATTTAATCGTACTGCTTTGTTTTACGTCTGGCTTCTGTAAGGTAACGTTATTTTTTGGAATACACAAAATAAGCTGGGAGGAAGAAATAGCATACAGTACCGGGGGCTAAAAAGCGAAATGAAATCGTCAGCTCTTGACAGCGCTAAAATGACGTCTGAGTTACGGACGGACGCGCTTGTCCTTCATAATATAGCATATAGTGATAGTCATGTACATATAGTACATAGTACATAGTAGATAGTAATGTCTATCGCATGTAAAACACATTGCTTTACCAAAATTCTTTAAATCTGTTTATTTTTGTTTTGCTTGTACTTTGAATATATTTACGTTGTATACATATACTTGAAAGTCAGTTGTATGCTTATTTTACGTATACAGTTGTACAAAGGTATGTGTATAATTTTAAATAATTTTTCAATTAATTTTCAGCAGTGAAATTACGCTCGAAATTATTGAATACTTAATACGTAATTTATCACACTGCTAACGAAGCGTAGAACCAACAGAGTGAAAAATGTCCAAGCCGGGAATCGAACCCGGAACCATTTTAATCTACGAGGATGATATCCAGCTTAGCATCTCTCACTCACTGCTGAAAATTAATTGAAAAATTAATTAAAATTATATATGTGTTCACCGAAGTTGGGTTTATTTGTGTCTCATGTTTCGCCTCAGGATTCTGCGCTCAAGAAGACTATTCCATCTGGTGCTACAGTTGCAGCCTTACCAACATATGTGAGTTTCAAATGCTAAGCTGGGTATCGTCCTCGTAGCTTAAATAGTAGAGCACTTTTAGCGTTAATTCCAAGGGTTCCGGTTTCGATTCCCGACTTGGACATTTTTCACTCTGTTGGTTCTACGTGTGATAAATCACGTATTAAATATTCAAAAGTATATGATTTGTTATTTAGTCTCTTATTTGGAATGGATAAACTAAACTTATACTGCAACCTTTCAAAACTAAGAACAAAACAATTAAATCTAGCTCAATGCGCATTTATTTTAAATACTTATTTAGAATATATATATATATATATATATATATATATATATATGTATAAGCCGATTTTTTTAAATGTATCCAAAATTTGCAATACTAAAATTTAATAATGTCGCTCCGTAGCTAATACGAAATACTTTTAATATTTTAATCACGTATTAGTCATTAAAATAAACTATTTTAAACATGTCCTTCGGCTTAAATTTAAATTCTGAATGTATTTTTAATTAGCTCAAAAAATTAGACAACCACTCAAATCCCTTCTTATTACCAACGGCAAACGTAAAATGTATTCAAAATTGCAAAATTGAATTTTTGTTATTTTAATCATCAGGTATCTTTCAAAACAGATTTTTATTTAAAACAAATATTTATATTTGATTTCTTATTAACTTAATCTAGGATTTATTAGTTTTTGCTCATTGACCATGAAATTCCGTTTATTAAAGTGGGAATAGCGATAGTAACATTAATTGACATTTATTTCAATTTAGATAATATTTCATATAGATTCCGTTTACAAATTTTTCGTGAAAAGGATTGATTTTCCAGGTTTTCATATTAAAATAAAAAAAACCATTAAGCCATGTTTCTGTGTTGCAGAAGCACCATTAAAATGCAGCAGTGCTCGTTAGCTAGAAATATTGTATTTAGCTTACAAATCATATTTTTTGCTTTGAAGTTCCTGGTGATCAAATTATATATATATATCTTTTTTGTAGTTTAAAGTTTTTATAATCTAGTGGTGATTTTCATTAAAACATATTTTCTCATTTTTACGCCAAAAAACTTAATTCAATGGGGGTTGCATCGGTATCTTCATTTATTCTAAAAGTTAGGTGCATTTCTTTTCTTGGTAATTTTCCGTTATAAGAGCTTTGACTTTTTCTTTTTTTAATTGGTGATAAAATTAGGCTTCAGAAAGTGAGATTTGTCGCAAAATGCTATAAACAACTATGAAAACAAGTCTGATGAACTTTTATGCTTATTTATATATGTATTTATTTAATATATAAACATAATATATATATATATATATATATATATATAGGGAAGGTAGGGGAGGTAAGCAATAGGAGCTAAATACAGATTTGATTTTTTGGCCGATCTCTTCTTCCATGCGGAAAAAGGAGATTAAAATGTATTGAGTGGGTCCCGAAGGATCTAAAATCGAGCCTGAATTTAGGGTGCATTGATTGCAGCGCCATCTATTGTTTGTAATTCAAACTAAAATCGAAAATCACTGTAAAAATCTTTTGATCTCATGCACAACCCTCTTGCAAGAATTTTTTAAATATCTGTCATCGTTTGCAAGTTATTGAATTTAAAAATCAGTCAGTCCTTTTTAGGACACCCGGTATATACAATTTACTTAGGTTTGTATATAAAACACATAAGTGGCTTCTTTACATTTAATAAATTATATAAGTATTGAAAAAATTGTTTATGTATATAAAGTGATACGTTGCCAAATCTCTTTTTCTTGCCAAGGCTCCTATACTGAAAAAGTTCCCTCTTCTTTATGTAACAAATAAAATAAAATATTAATCACATTTAAACCAAAATATAACCTGAAATTATTCACATAAATTGTATAAGAAAATCTTTAAAAGTTATACATGCTAAAGGGGAAACAGTACATTTAAAGACTTATCAATACCTTTTAATAAACAGATCTCAATGTTTCGTACACACAAGCGGTGATTTTTTTCGAGATCAGTATGATTGAATATATATGCTTTTAAATGCGCGATTTCGATTTTAAAATATATACAGTGCGTCTCATAATTATAAAGACACAGATGTTTTTGAAATTACATTTTATTAATTCAGTTATAAGAAATTAAATTTTATAACTCATATTAAGAACAATGAAATGAATCTGTTATAGGGGTTTAAATTTAAATAAGATAATTTCGACTCGAATAGTAAAACACATAAAAAATTACGCTGTCTCATAAATATAAAGACAAATTTGAAACTGCTTCCTATGCAATTTTTTTTCGAATGCACACGTACAGAAATAATTCCCACGCGCAGAAATACTCTTTAAGTTACTCAAACGAGCAAAGTTGTTTGATTTGTTTCAATTGCAAAGATGCCGCGCAACATTGAAATTTCTAAAGATGAGATTTGCAAAATACGTGGATTTAAAGCTAATGGTTTAACAGTTTCTCAAGTATGTAAAAAAACTTGGAGAAGCAGAGCTGCACTTTATAAAATTTTATCAAAAACTTGCAATTTATATTCGAGAAAACGATCTGGGTAGACCGAGAAAGACTAGTGAAAGACTCGATCGCAAGATTATGTGACTTGTTTCGTCACAAAATATGTCACTCTGATAAGTTTCTCAACGCGTTTGTGGTATAGTCTCACAGGACACAGTACACCGTCGTAGAAAAGAAAGCAAAATGATTGTGTGCCAGCATATGTGAAGATTTCCTTTACTTAAAATAGAACACAACCTGTGTTAAAGATCATATGCATTGGAAGGACAAATGGATGCAAGACATTTTTTCAGATGAAAAGTTATTTAACTTGGATGGACCAGATGGTTGGAATTTCTACTCGTACGATATAAGACGTGAACCTTGAACCCTCTTCAGTACGCAGAAATGGGATATAGGTTCTGTATAGGTTTAGAGTGCCTTCTTTTTTAATAGAACTACAGATATTGCTTTTCTCGAAGGTAAACAGACATCTAAAGAGTATATATAACTGCTTAATAGTCACGTGTTGCCAAATGCTGAAACTTTTGGTGGTCGGAATGATTTGTACCAACAGGATAATGCACCGATTCACACATCAAGACTCGCAAAAAGAAATGGTTGTAAATTGGTAACAATGTTCATGTTATGATATTGCCCGCACGTAGCCCTGATTTAAATCCAGTTGAGAATCTTTGTGGCATTCTCGTTCACGGTGTATATGCATCTGGAAGACAATTTTCAAACGTCCTTGAGTTGAAAAAAGAAATCCATCGAAGTTGGTTTGATATAAAGTCAAAATACTTACACATCTTAATAAACAGCGTGCCAGCTAGAATATTTGCTGTCATTAATAAGAGTGGATCTTCTATTGGACGATAATTCAAAAATATGTAAAAAATCTTTATATTTATGAGACAGGAAAATTGTCTACATTTATAAATTTTCGAGTTGAAATTATTTAATTCTAATTTAATGTACAGTAAAATGTTTTTCTAGTGCATGCTTTTTGTTATATGCATAAACATAATTTTGAATACCGAATTATTAAAATAATATTTCGAAAATATCAGTGTCTTTATATTTATGAGACGCACTGTAACTTTAGTTTCTCGATAAAAAGTGATTTTCATATATACTTTTATAAGAAAATCTTAGATAGTCATATATCTTTCCATGTTACACAAAGTAAATTAAGTTAATTTGATTTTAAAATGTTCAAGATGGTTACCTTGAAAATTTTCTGATAGTGTAATTACACACATGGGTTACATTTACCGCTTTACACATCAGAGTCACCGAGGCTGCCAGAAATGAGAATAAACAGTTACATAATGCACGCCGTAATTCATTTTCGGTCGATTGATAACCATTTTAAGATATTTCGAATATTGACAACGGCGTAAAAGGTATTGAGCGGAAATAATTAATGGGGAACAGATTATTTTCGTTTTATCGCTTACAAAATTCTTCCCCTTTGCAACAAAGGTTGCTGTCAAAATAAATGTATTATAGTTCTGTGCGTCCGCAGTTACCTGATTAAGATGAATAATTCTAGCTGACAAGTAGTTAACTCTACAAAATACTGTTATATATATTATAAAGATATATATTTAAAATTTGTATTTGATTCAAGAACGTGCTGTTAAAAACAGATAATTAGAAATAAATAAATGCTTACTACTTTTTAGCTCATTCGCTATTAAAGCCTGAGCAATAATGTGCCTGCAGGTTCTGTATGTACGTACGTATATATGTACGTGTAAAAGGGGATACGTAACGCGATAACTCTTGATAGAAATATCCGATTTGCTTCAAATTTTGTATATAGTTTCATTCTGATAATTCGCTTTCCTGATTAGCTTTGGTGGTTTATTGGTTAAGTATAAAGGGGGAACTTGGGACTACACCCTTTAATTTAGGTACATGGGTTTTTAAAGCAGAATTAACCGACTTGCTCACATTTGGTGTACCGGTTTATTCTGATAAGGCGCTTCCCTGATTAAATTTGGAGGTTGATTGGTTAAGTGTAAAGTGAAATAAGAGCATAATATACAATTAGTGTGAATAGGCTGTGAACTGAATGCCATCTGTTTAACTGGGCACTTTTCTTTTTATTAATATTTGTACGAACTTAAAACTGAATATTTAAGTATTACTTTTGAAAATTATAATTAAGTTTTGGAGTATATCCTTCGCTTTTACAAAACATGTTTTAAATTTTCTACTAATTTTTGACATTTCAACGCGACATGGACACTTAAAATGTTCATATTTTCCCATGATTATGTATTTTTTTCTCTCACATATGCTTTTAATGCTCTAGAGCAGCGGTTCGCAAGCGGACTCCCAAAGTATCTTCAGGAACTTTCTAGGGCTCCGCACAGCTCTAAGAAAATAAATAAAGTTACAATGAGATCAATAGGCTGCAAGCCGGAATTTTTTGAAAGTGTATGGGAATGCAATTGTTGCAAAAGTCACTGTATGGCCGCCACTTTCGAAAAGTTGGCTCTACCATTTAAATAATTAACACATTACTTCAACATGAAACTCCACTCTGGAATTCAGTTTGAAAACCTTTAATATATGACTATATGACTACATACTTGATATAAATCCTTGATATAAATATCTCAAAAACTTCTGAATATTTTTTCATGAAATTTTCAAAACATATGTTTCATGTTAGTCTGTATCAACTGAACCTAAAATTTCCTTTTTATTGTTCAAAAAAATATTTTTTTAGTTGAGGTTAGCCTGTTGAAATTTTCAAAATTATTTATTAGCTAAATACAACCTTGTATTAAACACATCAAAATGCTTTCAATACAAATTTATTTAGATTCAGGATAATTCTTATAATATGGGGTATAAATAGGAACCAACATTTTCATTCTAGTTGCAACATTTATTTTGTAATCCCATGCATAAACTATTACACCAATTTTTTGCTCGTCAAATGTTTGCCAGTTTGGAGTCCCCTATAAATGCTAATTCTGCATCTTGCCATTTTTTAAATACATGAAATGAAAGAACACACTTATATCTTTCATACCAATAAACATGTGTTTTAAAATCCTATACATCTTAAGATATTAAATGTTGAAAATGGTTTTTTTTTTCATTTTTTTCAAGTTTAAGAGTCCAGAAACCCCTTAAAACTTTCAAAGCAATGTAACACCTCTTTCCTGAGTATGTTCATAGATGATAACCGAAACGTTGATTATTTTAAATTTATTTTAATGTTTGTTTAGTTTTTGAATTTACAACATTTTGTGTACACCATTTAGTAAATTTGTGATTTTTATTACGACGTTAATATTGAACTTTTCATGGTGTGAATGTCCAGCTCTTTTATTATTTTTAATCTCGTTTATACTATTTTTTCGTAGATTAAGGACACACTTTCTTTTTAAAAAAACTAGGGAGCTCTGCCCCCCCTACGAGCTACGCTCGCAAACTCCCGTTCAGACACTACAAACTCTAAAAGCACGTTAATTTGAGCGGCTTTAAAAAAATTTCGGAATGCTGAATTATAACTAAAAAACAGTGGCGATCTCCCTGTTAACGGGCTGTTTTCGACTTTGATTAAATCAGATCAGTGAAAATTTTGAAAATAAGCTAATATAAAATTAATTAAGTGAACAGAGTCTTTGTACCCCGATCTTTTTAAACAACGGTATAAGATAGGATCAAGTAAACAGAGTTGGGCGGTGTAGGCCCTGGTCCTTAATGGATCGTACAGCCACAGGTTTAGTTTTTTTTTTTCATAAGAAAGTTCTTTTAAATAAGACATTTAAAATGGATAGCTTTAAATCTGACGCAATTTTCACCAAATTTTTCGCTTCCTTTTTAATATTCACGTGAAAATACTTTTGTTGTTAGAAAGGAAATATTATTTGCGCTGTCTTAGAATTCACCACAATAGTTTGAAAGATTTTCTCAAAATATGAATTAAATGTCTCGCGCAAATATATATTTTGAAATTTAAACTGTTTGGCAATATTATTTTTTGGTCATTTTAAATATGACGTAATTTTTTCCATTTAGGACTTTTAATGCATATTAATGAATTTATCATTTAACAATTTTCTTTCTGTTTTAAAATTCAAGTGTAAATATATTTTTTATGACTTAATTTTCTATATTTTCATGCTTTTGAAATGCAATAATTTAATTCTAATTTTAAAGTTTGTTTCTGTTTATAACAGTCACGTGTAAATAAATTTTTAATTTGAAGTAAATCTTTGTGTTGTTTTAAGAATTGGTAACAATTTAAAATAATACCATTTAGTAAAAGGTGTATAAAATATTTCTCGAAATGCTGAAATTTAGAATATAAAATGGAAAATAAATCCTCAAAAAAAGAATCAAATTAAAAAAATAAGAGCAATCTGCACACCGGGAACTTCTAATTTATAAAATGATCTAAAAATTATTAAATTCCTATGCATAGTTTTTGCTCCTATAAAACTTTTTAATGGAACGATTTTGATCCACTTTAACATGAAATATCTCTTAAAATAATTATTCGATTTGAAAACTGTCTGCATCAGATTTTTTATCAACCATTTCTCTATAATTCCAACGATTTTCATATTTTTGTATGCAATAGTTTTCTTAATATTAACGAACAAAGACCTCTGGGCACAAATATTCAAAAACAACGGCGGTGACAGCGTTAGTTACCTTTTTTTAGAATAGAGAACATATTTTCATAATCATTATTCTTTATCATATCATATTTATAATATCATAGTCTTTATAACATGTAACATATATTCTTAATAACATATTTTCTCTCTTTACAATAAAGATTGTCGTCAAAGTAAATGACGTCAGTGTCAGTATTATTCTGTAGGACGCTCACAGTAACGCGTATAAAATTAATAGTTCGAACTGACAAACAGTTAAATGAAAATCATCTCATCCTGTACATTATAAATGTGGATAATTCTCGTTTGCTTTTAAAATGATCAAGTTCATTACCTTGACAATATTCTAATTATCTAATTACACCTGCACATTGCATTTATCACATTATAGAACCGGATAACCGTCGTTGTCATAAATTGCTACATACTGCATGTATCCATTCATTCTGGGTCGATAGATAACCAAATTACCTTTGTTCCAATATTGATAGAGGAGAAAAATGCATTGTCTAGAAATAATAAATGGATAACGGGTTCTTTTAATTTTATCGCTTGTATTGTATTATTAATCCATTTATGCCTAGCGTCCCATTTTTGGGATGCTTCGAATTTTAATAAATTTGTATAATTTTCTTTTTATAACAAGAAAACTGTATGAAATAATTATCTATAAATGTCTTTATCTGTTACCGAAAGATGACAGCATAAGATGCATATTTATTTGCTTAAAATGAAGCCTTTTTTAGGAGTTTATAGATTTTTCATTTTTCAAGTTGGGGAAATGGAAAGAGTAAGTTTATTTGTGTTTTTTCTTCCAATTATTCAAATAAATAAGAAATAAGCTTAGCTTGTAGACTTCTTTGAAATGCGTATTTTTTTTTTGTGTGTGTGTGTGAAATTATATGTTGAAGCCTATTTTTTATGCATTTTTGTAACGTACAGAATATAGGGCGCAAGGCACGAATGGGTACATATATTTTTATTAGCCATTTGCGGGACCGTTATTTATGTAAAATCCTTTTCAAGATGATTGTGAAACAAATTGTTTTTAAGCCTCAAGTACGATTATTCTTAGTTTATTATTACTAATACTTATAATGTTATTATTCCCTGTAAAGAAATAAATATATTTTTTTAGTAATTCATAGAAATACTAATTATAGTATATAATATACAATTTAAAAGCTTATTTTAAATAAATTTAGACAAAACATATAATTATACATGTTATACTATTACAAATAGTATGCATATTCCCATGTATAGTGTGTTTACATTTTATCAAATAAATGCAAAATTTTTAGCGTAATTTTTAAAAATATTTTTCCAGTTCACAACATTTTAAAGTGATTTTACCAAAAAAATTGTAAAAACAAAAATTCAGGCACAAATGGGTTAAGGTTCTTGTCAATGACAATTGGCAGTAGTTTTAATTATTAAGTGAATAAACCTAGTTGAAAGAAGTTAGTTCTTCAGATTACTGTTAGGTTATATGTGTTTGAATAATAATTCATTTGACTGAAAAATAAACATCTTTTAAAACCATGAATAAACATTGAATTGAAATATCTAATACATAATTATAATAGTTAACCTTACTGTACTGGTTACTGTACCAATTGAATATTTTAAGCAAGTGTGAGTTTCGCAACATGGTAATCATTTTAGTTACTTCTACATTATATTTAAACAATATTTTGCAAACTGCATACATTTTTAACGATAACTGCTGCCGGTGGGCACAATTTCGGATGATTAAACATTCAAAATGCATGCTTAAAAATTTGAAAATATATTTAAGGGATGCGCCACACGTACAAGGTGGAGCTGTCAACTCTATTACGAATGGCTCTGGCAAATGTTTGTTGGAGACAAACGGGGATGATTTAGCTATATGAAAGCAAATCGTCATGGTGAATTTGGATGACTTCATATATGTTTGTCATCACTTCTTCGATAAATACAATTCATTTTGGCCTAAACATAATAAATATAGATGTTCTCTTTTTCACAAAATCCACCTACAAAATAGTCTAATTATCTAATTACACATGCACTTTAAATTTGTCATATTGGTTAACACCGGTTGTGATAGAATGTTAAATAATGTATTCATTAATTTGCAATTGCTAAACTTTTCAACTGGCTTTAAAGGCGTACAGCAAACAGAGTGAAAAAGTGTCCAAGTCTGAGATCGAATCAGGGTCATTATATTATGCGCCAATGCTCTACCACTGAGCTACTTCTACGATGCCAAACCTAGCACTTCTAACTTTTATCTGTTGACACGGCTGCAACCGCAGCACACGGTAGAATATTTTTCGTGAGCCACCAACTAACAATGCGGTAAACATGAAAAGAAAGAGAATCCGGTATCAATGAAATTAAATAAATCTATCCATGTAATTTTTGTAGAAAATGTCAAACGCCTAGTAATTCCAAATTTTGCAATTTCAAATCTAAAGACGTGTGAAAATTTCTACAAATATTTCCCAAAATTATATGTATTGATTTAAATCATTTATTACAATTCATTGTTGTTCGATTGACAAGCAAATTAACTCAGTTCCAATACCTATAGCAGAGTAGAAGTACACTGTCTAGAAATAATAAATACGTAAAGGGTTATTTTATTTCTATGGCATATATAATTCTTTGTATTGTACTGTTAAAGTTCTCAGCAATGACATTAAGATTAATATTAAATGAATTATAAAATGAGTTATTAAATTGAATATTGATAGTTAAAAAATCCTTTCGGCATGTACCGAGAGGAACAGGTAGCTTCCATATTTCTTTATTTTAAAATTTTGCCAGTTTTACTCGAAGCAAATTTTACTCATATTTTAAGAAACTAAAATGCAACGTACCCAATAAGAGAATATTCGTCAATACTGAATTTCAATGACAATTGCGCCTAATTAATAAGCTATAGCCAAGTTGGCATCATTTATTGTTACTTATTTTTGTTCGCCAAGTGTCTCCAAACTTGGCGAGAATTTGAAGCTAACGGATATTAATAAAATTTAAGCATTGCGCGGCAGTGCAAAAGGCCGCCATTTTGAAACAAGATGTCGGATGAAGCTGGTCAACAACCTCGGTCGAGACATTGTTATGTACTATGCATACAATTATTCTCATACAAATCGGTTAATAAATATGAGATTTATCGCGTGACAAATATCAGACATATATATATTAGTCACATTTCAACGGAGGATGGTTTTGGGGTCTGGGGGTCATGATCGGTGAAAATATACCAAACTTTTCCGGAACTGTTTTCCTCCGAATGGCTACATTAGGTAGCTTTTTACTTTTTCTAATGAAAGTTACCTAAAAGATGTTATTTCTACAGCTTTCGCTTAGGTTACACGCGTTTGAAAATGTTCATTTTACTGAAATATAAAAATCTTGAACTAGATTAATTTTAACACAATTATTCTAATTAGTCAATAAACCGTATGAGTCTGGAAAATTACTCATATTATTTATTTACTCATTAGAATAATTGTGTTAGAATTAATTTAGTTTAATACGTATTCAGCGTTTACTGGATTTCCACTACCTGCGATTTATTCTGTGGAGTAGATTTTCCCACATTTTTAGCTCACAGGCTATCAAGCTTATGTGCGCAACGATTCTGCATGTATGTATGTATGTACGTACGTACGTAATGTGATAACTCTTGATAGAAATAACCAATTTGCTTCAAAAAAAGTTTCTAGGTTCATTCTGATAAGGCTCTTCCCTGATTAGTTTTGGGGGTTCATGGGTTAAGTATAAAGGGGGGAACGGGGGATAATCCCCCTTAACTTAAATAAATGGGTTTTCATGCAGAATTATCAGATTTTCATTAAATTTTTGTATACCGTTTAATTCTGATAACGAGTTTCCCTGATTAGATTTGAAGGTTCATTGTTTAAGTCTAATGAAGGGAACAGGGGGCGGGTGTATACCCACTTAATTTAGATAAATGTGTTTTTCTATTCGATTTGCTTTAAATATGGTATACCGGTTTATTCTAATAAGGCGCTCTCCTGATTACATTTGGAAGTTCATTAGTTAAATATAAAGGGGGGAACGGGAGGCTAATATTTCCCTTAATTTAGATGAAAAGTTTTTTCTATCCGATTTGCTTCAACTTTTGTATACCGGTTTATTTTTAAAGGCGCTTTCCTGAGGACATTTGGAGGCCCATTGATTAAGTATAAAGAGATAAATGAGGCACTTTATTTATTTTTCTAGGGGCATTATTCTATATATACTTATATTCATATAAGAGTATAATATACAATTAGTGTGAATAGCCTGTGAGTTCAATACCATCAGTTTAACTGGACACTTTTCTTTTTTATTTATGCTAATAGCTGCCGATGGACATAATTTTGTATGATTAAAAATAAAAATGCACACTTAAAATTGAAAATAATAACTAAAGATTACAGCGCATGTACCAGGCGGAGATTTCAGTATTTGTGGGACAATTTCTGTGCAATCATTGATTTTTGATAATTTTTGTGGCGAACAAACAATCAGTTGATTGGTTGTATACACGAAAATCATCATGGTGACGTTGAATGACGTCTGAAATGTTAATCGTTTCCTCTTAGGTAAATAAAACTTATTGCACCCTAAGCATTATACAGGGTTCGTACGAGTCCTTGACTTTCCAGACTAAGAAATTCTTTGGTACCAGTATTTTCTTATAGAAATTCTTTCCAATAAGACGAAATTTCACGCGTTTAAACTAGATTTATTTTTCTACAGGAAAATACTGATATTTGGCCATGAAAATAACAGTACCCGTACTAACCCTGTTGCAAACATAAATATTCTTGGGTTTTTGTTTTAAATGTTTCATATAGTTCCTTTTGAAAATCTGCTAAACATGTATTTACACACAATCATATTACATTTATCTTATTAAACATCGAATAACCGCGACTGTCATAAAATCTACTTAAGCAGTTACATGATGCATGCAATCATTCCTAACCGATCGATTTATAACCAAGTCAACGTAGATTCTTTATTGACAGCGGAGTGAAAGTCATTGTGTGGAAATAATTTGCGGATAAAGGATTACTTTCCTTTTTATCACTTACATAATTCTTTTGCTTTACCATAACTGATGCGTCAGAATAAATGACATAAATTTTATTCTTTAGAACGAGGACAATGACATGATTAAAATGAATCATTGGAGTTGGAAAGAGGTTTGTTCTATATGTTATTGCTGTTAGGTTTCAGGATTTGTATATATACAGTACAACCTCCCTAAAGTGACCACGTTCCGTTCGAATAAAAATGGGTCGATCTGAGAGGTGGTCTCTTAATGGAGGTCATGTTTAAATCTAGATGTTAATTGTTGAAAAAAGGTAACAACTAATGTTACTAAAATTTATTTTTCACATTAGGAAAAAATATAAAAATTTAAGTATCAAAACAAAAATTACATAAGTTAATGACTGCAGAGTTTAAAAAATGAATACATTGACGTTTGCTTTGATTTTACGGTTTTATCTATTATAACTTTTATTTCCCAGTCCTTTCGAAGTTCAATAAATAAATGCAATTTTTTTGGACGGGAACAAATAATGACGATTTCATTAATTTATCTATTTCTTTGAGAGTTGCCCGACAGAATAGGGCGGACGAGTTTATTGACCGTCATTCTTAATTTGTCACCAGAGTTAAATTCATTGCCTTAAAGGGCACAAAGCGGTTTAAACACTTAAAATTTACCGGGATAAAAAAAAAATCGAAATTTAGTTTAGAAGTTTGATGAATAATGCGCTTTCCGGAATTATTTTTCTAACAAAACCTTCTTCAAGCGACCAGGCAAAAACGGAATTTTCTTCAAAAAAATGGGTCGATCATGGAGGGAATTCATCTGGGATGGTCTCTGAATGGGGGTAAAATTAGTATTGAGCCTATGGGAATAAATTTCGTTCCATGAGAAAAATGGTCGTTCAGGGAGGTTGTAGCTTAATGGAGGTGGTCGCACAGGGAAGTTTCACTTTAGTTTCCTTTGAAAAAATATTCTAAATATGTATTTACACATAATCATATTACATTTATCTTATTAAACATTTAATAACCGCAACTGTCATAAAATATGTTTAAGCAGTTACATGATGCATGCAGTCGGCAGATTCCTAATCGATCGATTTATAACCAAGTCAACGTAGATTCTTTATTGGCAGCGGAGTGAAAGTCATTGTGTGGAAATAATTTGCGGATAAAGGATTACTGTCTTTTTTATCACTTACATAATTCTTTTGCTTTACCATAACGGATGAAACAGAATAAATGACATAAATTTTATTCTATAAAACGTTGACAATAACATGATTAAAATGAATCATTCGAGTTGAAAAGAAGTTTGTTATATATATTATTGCTGTTAGGTTTCAGGAATTTTATATATATTTTATTTGAATGAAGAATGATTTCCATTTTTAACACTTTCCAACATAGTTCAAAATAACTTCATTTTGTTTGTCTATCTGTATGCCGCCTATCCGCTGTAACTCGGGCCTGTGTACTCATATTAACTCGTAATTGGTGTAAGTTATTGAGGTTTATTTTGGCATGATCAGTATTAAAAATGAATTTTGTAACCTTTATTATCCGTTTACAGGGGCACTCAAAAGTAGCCCGTTGCATTGTGGTCTATGGAAAAAAATCGTTCGCAGTGCATTTTAATGATGATATATTGTTTAAAACATATTGAATATTATAAACATATTTAGGTGCATTACAAGATTCTTAGCATAGCATATGACGTTTATAGCATTTATCGTTCCTTTACAAGGATAAACAAAAGAATTCGAGTAAGACACTCTCTATGAGTAACAATAATTAAAAGTGCTGTTGCAGTTGAGGCATGCTTTTTGAAATTTAACTAATTTTTGACATATTAATTGGTGTGTATAAATTATGTAGATCCTAAACAGGGCTGCATAAAAGAATTTCAGTGCATTTCCTTTTATTGTCGGAATTGCTGAATAGGAATTTTCAGCTGTGTTAGACGTTTCCTAACCAAACTGAATTTTTGCATGCTCTGTAACATAAATACAGATATATAGAACCTGGCTCCATACAATAAATAAGATATTTTTTCGAGTGTACATGTTAAGGGGGGTCTCAGGATTCTTAAAATAGGAAAAAAAGAAAAAAATGTAATTTAATAGATTACAACGACCATTTAGAATTTTTTTTTTGTCTTAATATTTATTTTATATTTATTTGGGGCATTTCGACAAGGGAAGCCGAGAAAGATAAGTGGTTAAAAATCGAAAGCAGTTCCACCGAATCATCCACAGATCGCGGCAAATCACCTTTGTAACAAAATTTAACCGAACAATCTAAATTTCGTCCACCAAATTCCGTCGCATCCTCTTCAATAACAGATCGCAAAGATCAAACTTCAGACGACCAAAACCTTCATCGATAAATACTCCAAGTCTCGTTTCGAGAAAAAAAGCAGTTTACAAATCGAAAGCAGTTCCACCGAATCATCCACAGATTGCGACAAATTACCTACGTTGAGCTCAATTTTTCCCGGTGAGTATCGACCGATTTTAAAACGCCGTGGCTAGTAGATTGGAGCCCCTCGAGACATGGGCTTTTACTATCAATCGATTAAAAATTAGATTGTTTCCCTTTTCGCGTTCGTCTTTTATTCTGTAATCGATTTTCATGGGCTACATAATCAGTTGAAGACCTCGATTATCATGGCCTACATAATCAGTTGAAGACCTCGATTTTCATGGCCTACATAATCAGTTGAAGACCTCGATTTTTGCTTTGCAAGACGATTTTCATTTCGGCGTCGCTCTTTGGCTTTGGATTTTTCCATATCTGATCATTTGCGCCCTACACATTTTGTAACTTTTTCAATTTTTAACGATTTTATGCCTTTCGATTACCTATTCAAATAAAAATTCTTCTAAAAGTAAAGAACATCGTTGAATTTCGTTAAAAAAATAAAATGCGAGCATCATTTGGCCCCATCCTCGACCGAAAACATCAACAATTTCCAAATGATTAAAAAAGACCGTTTTCAACATTCAATTTTTTAATCATTAATCATCATTTCAATTTTTTAATTGGGATGAAAGATAAGTATTTTCGTTCATTTTATGTATTTAAAAAATTGCAAGATGCAGAATTAGCATTTAAAGGGGTTACAAAGTGTCAAACATTTGACGAGCAGAAAATCGGCATAACAGATTAAGCGCAGGCTTACAAAATACATTTTGCAGCTAGAATGAAAATTATGGTGCCTACTTATACTTCAGATTGTAATAATTACCCTGAACCTAAATAAATTTATATTGAAAGCAATTTTATATTTTCAATACAAATTTGTATTTAGCTAATGAAAAATTTAGAAAATTTCAACAGTATAATCACCTAAAAAATATTTTTTTATACAATAAAAAGGAAATTTTAGGTTCAGTTTATACAGAATCACAGAAAATATATGTTTTGAAAATTTCATGAAAAAATATTCAGAAGTTTATGAGATATCATGCACGTTATGCACAAAAACGCCATTTGGAGAAAAATGGCTTCAAATTTTCGGGAACGTCGCTTCAGCTATTGAGCGGGTATAATTGTAAAAGCCCTCCTTCTGTTCTCATGGGAGTTTCAAGGAAACAATTATATCAAAATGTTCAGAAAATATAAGAGTTTAACATCTAAAAAAATTAAAATTTCGAAAAATTTAAAGCTTTAAGAGTCCTGTGAGCCCTGAAACTTGGTTTTCAAACGTCTTACACGTTTCCAAATAGCTTACTTAGGCTGCATTTTTCACGTCGTTTTATTTCAGTATTCGAAATGAGTTGGAAATAATCTACAGGATGTCCTCGAATTTATGGACTAAACTGTAAAGGAAGATAAAGTACAGATAGAAAAGCAATTATGGTACAGCAATGTGGATTTGGAAATGAATAGTTTTGGCGAAAAATAGGAAATGACGAGGAAATAAAAACGAACAGCAAGTGATTGACGTAACTTTGCGCAGATTTGAAGTGGTTCACGAACATTTGCAGCAATGACTGATAGTCTTGCAATGAGATCCTCATCGGAGTCGACTGGTGTCTCATAAATGAAACAAGTGGAGCCTTCGAAAGGGTAAACCCATCACGTGCTAGACCCTGCCAGGTATGTATCGATGTTAGTGGTGGCACATTTGAGCCCTTACTGTAATTGCTATGCCAATAAAATGCTTGTTTTCCTTTCCTCCGCGTTTCTCTTTTTTTGCCTAAAACTTTTCATTTCTTACGCATTTCTTGTTTATCGCCAAAATTTTTCATTTCTTCGGCATTTTCTGTTTTTCACCAAAACGTTCATTTCCAACACCCCATTGCTGTACCAAAATATCTTCTTTATGTGTACTTTACCTTTTCTTAGAGTTTTGCCCATAAATTAGGGGACGGTATATGCTTGACACATAATTTATGCTTGATGCATGATTTTTCTTCCAAGTTTTTGTCATAAATAGAGATTTACTAAAAGGTCTATTGTCTAATTAAAATATGTATCCTTCCGTAACTAGTTCCTCTATCAATTGAATTACTTTAGCTAGAACACTTTTCGAAACATGTTAATTTTTATCATCTTTTTGTAAAATCCAATAACTTATAAATGCTGACAATCATTTAAAAATATCTTACAAGAGATCTTTGTAAGATGTCAGGAGATTTATTCCGACTCCTGATATTCGTTCCAAATAATAGCGACAGATGACGCTGCAAGCATTAGACGCTCATTCGAGGGTCAAAACCAAAATGACCCACCATGGATGCGAATGAATAATGTTAAATATGCAGAGGATCTCATTCTGACTGACTTAAGAATCGGGAAGATTGTATAAGCGAATGAGACCCACTCCATATGTTTAGTCTCCTTCGTTCGTATGAATTCTGCGTGATTTCGGCTTTGTCCCTCGATTGAGCACCTATTGCTTGCAGTGACATCTGTCGGTGTTATTTTGAACTAAAACCAGGAGTCACAGAAATAAAAACTCCTGACCTCTTCCATAAACCTCCTGCAAAAATTTAATAGTTGTCGCCAGTTGCAAGTTATTGAATGTTAAAAACAGTCAATTTATGTTAGGACACCCGGTATATTCTCTTTAAAACCCATTATTTGCATGTTTCTTCCGCATTTGATGATAATGTATGGCTGGCCGATTAAGAAAATTAAGCATTACAAAATGTGCACTTTAAAATTAAACTAGTCGAATGTGCCAATCCAAAATTTTCTTCTATCCCATACATATTAATACTTCAAAAATCGCTATCACAGTGCCAAAAATAAATGGTAATCTAGGCCTATCATGAGGATTCTAAAGATATGAAATTCCGTGCATTAGTTATTGAGATAAGACTATCGTTAAAACCCTGTAAATCCTGCAAAATGCAGCACTGTAGCGTCAGCTATTGGATGATTTACACTAACATCTAAGCAGCAACAACTTATGTCAACGTCTAACAGAATCTTACGTTTGCTAAAAATCCGTGCATTAGTTCTTGCGATAGAGCTATTGCGAAAATCTTAAAAAATCCAGCATAGCAGCGCCACCTATAGCGCGATTAACACCAAAAGATTATCAGCAACAACTGGTGTTAACAACCGCTCACAAAATTTGTATCACATACACACAGACAGATTCTCAGGCTCACAAACTCACAGACACACATTTATAAAAACATGTTTATTGCGATCTCTGAAGCCTAAAACGTGCAAATCCGTCAAAAATGCTCACGAATGCAACACGTTCTTCTGGTAAAGATAGAAGAAAGAAAAAATATAATAATAAATAAAAATATTTCATTTTTCTTTCAAAATCGTTACCTTGAAAAATATTTCATTATGTGATTGCACACACACATTATATTTATCGCATTACATGCACGAGAAACCATGGCTGTTATCTATCGGGTTAAGCAGTGACATAATGCATGCGGTTATTCATTTTCGGTCGACTGATAACCCATTTAACATAGTTCCAATATTGACAGGGGGCTGAAAAGCACTAGGCGGAAATAATAAATGGATAAAGGACACTTTTTTTTTACCTCATACATAATTCTCGCACTTTATCATAAATGTTGTATCCAAAGAAAATAACATCCATCATAATCTTTAGTATGTGACAGTGACATGATTAAACACAAATCGGAAATTGTACGTCAAACGTGACCCATGAGGTGCGTTCGCACGATAACTGTTTTTATAAGTATTCAGATCCTGGTGCAATAGCTGTTGCACTCTTACGCAAAAATGCATGAACACAAAATTTATTACGATTCTATACATTAAATTCAGAGATACGAAAATAACAGGACCTCCTCTACAATAGGACGTCATCGCCATGACGACTTAGAATCATGACCTATGATGGGATATCACTGAATGAATGACGTAGGATAGGATTTAAAACAAGGAAGAAAACTTTCCTTAATATATTTTTCAGTTTTGATTCGATTTTCATAAAATTGGAAAGGACTCGACACCATTCTGCAACGATTCTATATTTTAAATTTCAAACCATTCGGTTGGGTAGTTTTTGTGCTATTATTTGCGGACAGACGGACGGACAGACAGACCAGACGAAGACTAAAGGTGTTACGTATTTATATAATTACGAAAGCAAATAATAATAATAAATAAAATTATTTTGACTTAAACATTGCAAGAAAAATGTCGTTTTCTTTCAAAATCGTTACATTGAAAATTGAATACACCTTATATTTATCGCATTACATGCATGAAAAACCACGGCTCCCTCATAAATGACGTAGGGAATATTTTATCTGGTTAAGCAGTAACATAATGCATGCGGTAATTTATTTTCCGTCCATTGATAACGAATTTAACATAGTTCCAATATTGACAGAGGGATGTAAAGCACTAGGCGGAAATAATAAATGGATAAAGGACACTTTTTTTTATCTCATACATAATTCTTGCGCTTTATCATAAATGTTGTATAAGTAAATATCATCCATTATAATCTTTAGTATGTTGACAGGGACATGATTAAAATGAATCATCTCAGTTAAAAAAAGTTTTTTCTACAGGTTACTGTTAGGTATAAGACGTTTGATGAGTACTTTATTTAACGGAACAAGTCAGAAAGGGTACGTCAAACATGGCGAATGAGGTGCGTTCGTACTATAACTAATTTTCTAAACATTCAGATCCATACCTGTTGCACTTTTATCCAAAAATGCATGAATACAAAATTTATTACGATTCGATAGATTTACTTCAGTAATATGGAAATAGTATGACTCCATATTCAATTGTACGTGGTCTTCTGTGCAACCTAGAATCATTACTGTCGTAGTATGTCATTCAATTAATTACGTATGGTAGGCTTTAATAGGATAATCCCCATGGCAATCTAGAATAATGGGCTAACATGGGATACCAGTGAATTCATTATGTATGGTAGAATTTAATAGAATGAAGAAAATATTAATATCTTTTTAAGTTTTGATTCAATTTTCATAAAATTTGAAATGACAAAATCCTGCAATGATACTTTATATTAAATTTAAAATCATTCGGTTGGGTGGTTTTTGCTCCGTTATAGGCGGACAGACAGACAGACGGACAGACCCACGGACCAGACGACGACTATAGGTGCTACGTATTTATATAATTACGAACGCACCTAAAAATCTTGTTCAACAGATTACTATTAGGTTATTAGAGGTTTGATGAATATTTTAGTTAACTAAAAAATGAATTTATTTATAAACACTTTCCACCCTATTGTTGAAAAGTATTTATGACTCGATTGTCTCTCTGTACTCTAACTCTCGTAAATATCTTCGGATCGCCCTGTGGTTTTAATATGTTATAACGTTTACTACAGCACGATCACTTTTGAAAATGAAGTGTGTAGCATTTATATTTCATTTACAGGGATAGTCAAAAAAGTATTTCGTTACATTCTTGTGAATTGGAAAAAAAATCGTCTCAAGTGCATTTTAATGATGTTACACCATTTCAAACATAATAAAATTGATCATGTACAAACTGAACTAAAACATGCATTCTGTAGAATATGGGGCTCAAAGTATTTATTATTTATTTATAGAGCCACACAAAAGAATTATATTATATAATGGTCTACGGATAAAATCTGTTTAATGCTTATTTTAATCTTGCATTCCAAACATAATGAAACATACTTAACTTATTGAGGTATACTACAAAATACTTGCTGTAGAATTTGATGAGCATAGCATTTATTGTTCATTTGCAGGGACAAAAAAAAAATTAGGATTCAGTACTCTATCCGGACTACTGTCTATTATGGATAGTTGCTGGAACTTCGTTTTGAGATGAATAGCTCCATCCATTTAAAGAAATAAAAAAACCCGATTGCGTGAGAAGCGAACTAATTAATTATTTCTCATCAATGTAAAACTATTTTTTATATTACTTATCTATTTTTTATTTACTTGTATTGGTGACTTTTAAGTTGTGTTTAATTGTTATTTCCTATCAATAAACACTGTTCTGATGAGGCCTATAGATGTCTGCGAAGGTTAGAGTTGCAGTAAATATAGAGATCCTACCTACATAATTCCCAGGCTGTGTAATATTTAAACGGAGCTTTTAACTGTGAAATAGTCAATTCAGCATTCATTTTGAAAGACCTATCCAATGATATGAAACCCAATAGGGTGCGTAAAATTTTGTTTTGTCTCTACCGCCATTTTGTATTTTATGGCCGCCATTTTGAATTTATAAAACAAAACCTAGACTATAACCATCGGACCGTTAAGACGAATTGATAGAGACCTCATTCATTAAAATCCATCCCTCCGTTGGGATGTTTTGAGGGTATCAAGAAATCCACATACGCGTGAAACACATAACCCTTCTTGGCAGTCGGGTAAAAATATTAAATCATGCTGAAGAGGGCCTTGTAATGGTTGAAAAAGTTCTAGGTTTTTCTGATGTATTTTCAGATATTTTAAATTTGTATTTTCAATATCTTTATATTGTATTTATGAACCTAAAAGTAATTTTTGTACAATTATTTGTACTTTATGTATATTTTAATTATTTAACTCAAGGTGAACATAGCACTAGAATTTTAATCTTCATTTATTAAAAATCGAGTTGCGTTTAAACAGTGTATGACATTCAAACAGAAGCCTTTTTTCCCCATAGAAACATTGGTCTACCCTATAAGAAGAAAAATCCGTGGTTAACTCAGTTTTGCCATTTTGGTGACTGAAGTCCATTTTGCATGGAGCGATTCATGGGATTTTAAGCTTAACTTAATTTTTAATACTACGTCCTGTGTATAAATGCTATTGATCTTATACAGGGCTGTGATGATATGCTAATTCCATCATCACTTGGGAGAGATATGTGATGATGGAATTAACAAATCATCACATAATATTATCTATCCACATTTTAAAATTAAATTCTCCTTTTTTACAATTTTAAAATTAATCGATACTTCTTTTTCTTTTTAAAAAGGTATATTTCTCACTATCTTTTGCGTTTGATAAATTATATTCTCCTTATATTCTAAGGGTCACTCAATACCGCCAATAAAGTAAATCAAAAACAAATCTACTTTCTCATCTTAAAAGTATTACTATGCAAGGTATACTTTTTTTCGTTGACGAATATACGCGGGTGGTTCAATAATTATTGTCCCTAGTGTATATAAAATATTTGTACTGCGATGGTTGTTGTAGAATATCAAAGCCTAATGTCTTATATGTTATAAGCCCAATTTGAGAACCGTAGCTGCTCTATTCACATGGTTTTGGAGGGAGGAGTGAAAATGGGGAGTGGGGGTGAAAAGCTGATTTTTAGCTTATGGGGCTAGAATTGTGACAGAGGATGAGACGCAACTACTGTCGTTTGGACGCGGGATCATAGTGATGCAGCCACATCTCATCCACTGTCACAAATGTAGCCTCATAAGCTCCAAACTAGCATTTCACCCCACCCCCCCCTCCTCAAAAACTCCCTCAAAAATAGCTCTTTAAAACTTCACACCCCCCTCCAAAACTATGTTAATATAGCAGCAGCTACGATTCTGAAATTGAACATATAGGAATTTAAGAGATTAGGCTTCGACATTCCACATCTACCATCGCACTACAAATATTTTATATACACTAGGGACAATAACTATTGATACACGTATATAAAAAAGATATTCTTTGATCCTGTGCTTTTTTGCAGCTGTAATTTAAACACTTTATTAATGCTCAAATTGGTAGTCAATACAAATGATTATTTCGTTTCTAAAAAAAGTACTGTGTTTATGATAAAGAAAGCGACAGGCATGCAGTAATGTCTAAATGGGTGCTCCTAATTATAACTTCTGACCCTAGGCATCGAATAAGTACGTTAAAAATTCGGTTACATCAGCTAATGAATCGTTGAGCTGATTTGGAATTCAAAATTTCTGTTAAGTGACCTATACTTTGTTATTATAATTATGCAAAGTTCAAATTTGTGCGGCTCGATGCACTTATAATAAAATCTGACTGCTAGTCGTCATTCTATCTCTGACCCCAATACAGTAAACACGTAGAGTCTTGTCTCTCGTGTCGGGATCACCCCTGGCAATGCCATCTTGCCGTCTTTTATAATAAAGCCATGTATATAATCATATTTACCTTTTTATTTGAATATCTGTCAGGGCCTGAGTTATTCACGTATATATGCAAGGTACTTGATAATTGATCTGGCGAAATGTATAACTCAAGTTATCCGGTAAAGTAAATCTACAGTATAAGGGCTACACAAAAGAATTCGTAAGAACTACTGAGAAACGAGCATGAATTTCTTAAAGATGGTTTTTATTTGAGTTATGCATTTTCAAACTAAATTATGTTTAATATTATACAAAATGTTTGTAAAATATAGATAAAATCATATGAAGACGTGAGTTTCAAAACTCGCCTTATCCAAAATTTAAAAATTCGAGTTTTCTCTACCAATCTATTCTGTTGGTAACTCTGCACAGAAAAAACAATATAATCTGTAAAAAAAAACATTTTATCCTTTATTTTTGAGTTCTTAAAATAATGGTTTGGTTTCAAAACTCGCCTTATCCACTGGGAATTTGGCAACAAAACTAGCTTTATCCCTGTGCATGCGTAGACCAACGGACGACTAGCTTATCAGCTACTATCACAGTTAATTTTCCTTCATTTCTCTGCGACCTGTTGCTATTTTCTTTTAAAGTTTTACCTGTTCTATTCATATAAACTAATTAAATAAGGTTTACAGAATGTCTTATGTATAACGGACAGTGAAAAAACTCTTGCATTTTGTGGGGGAAGGATGAAGAAAAAGAAATATGAACACGTGGGCTTTTAAAGAATACACGCGAAAGAAGATTGAAATGTAAGTTCAAAATGGTGAATCACTTTCTATATTTCTTACTGTCAGAAGTCAGAAGGTGTTTAAAGATTTAATTTTTATTCTCAGGCATAAACCTAAGGTCGAGTATTCAACTCTCTCAATGCAAGATGTATGATGCTTCCATCAAACTTTTTTTTTACAAAACTGCATAAGATAACTTTATTTTGAAGTTCACATCTCAAACATCTCCTTCAAGAAACCGTCCAGGTTTCTTTCCTTCCATGAAACATCCAGAAAAGTAAAATTTTCACATTGAAAGTTTTTTTTAAATGCATCTCAGTGCGTTTTCAAAGGCATTACCATATGGTACTATATAAAGACCTACTATATAAATATACCATCTTCAAATTTTGTGGAAGTGTATTTCGGAAGATTCTTGGAATATCAAAATTCAGAGTGTAAAAGTCGTTCTAGAGGCACCTAAAAATTGGACTTTCTTTTTAAAAAGAAGGGAAGGGAACTCCTTTGAAGCAAGAAAAACTTAAGGATGTCCACGAATTGTTAAAAAACATTTTGATGAAAACTGGTCAGAAATGGAGGTGCTTACTTTCTATAAAAATATTATTTCTAAGGAACGAGAACAGAAAGAGATGGTCGAGGAGGATTACGATGATATTCCAGAAGAAAAACTCAAAGTGTTAATTGTTTAATTTATTTTTGGATATTCTGTAAGTACATTATATTATTTTATATATGTATATATATACAGCTCATATTCAAAATATTAGAATAATTACTTTTTTTTTTTACAAATTGAAAATATCGTTTGATAATTTAATGTCTTTTAATGCAAATATGCAAATGATATTTTTATTAAGAACTTATTGTTGATTAAACTTATTTATTATCTTAAAATTAATATCCTTTTTGAAAAGATTAATTGAAAAAAAATTATCTTGAAAAGTCAAAATATTAGAATATTTATTCAAGCGGTTCAAAATATTAGAATATTTCACATTAATTCTCCTTTAATTATCACCGATTCATAACTGATGGCATCATTGATTAAATTCAGACGATTTTATTTAAAATCAGTATTCTTTTTGCAGTTTGTTTGCTTTTTCGTCTTAAAATGGGTCGTGTCAGTGATATTCCTGAATCTATTAAACTTTGTACGATTGATTTGTATCGGCATGGTAAAAATAAATGTTATATAGTAAATTATTTAAATTGCTCGCAATCAAGTATTAGTAAAATACTAACACAATATTTAAAAAAAATGGGAAAATTCAAAATAATCGCCGAAATGACGCCAAAAACCAAAAACATCTACTAGAGATGACAGGAAACTGAAGCATACAGTTAAGAAAAACCGTTTTAAATGTGTGCGATTCTTGCACCAAAAATGGAAAGAAGAAGGAGTTTAAGTTTCTACATCAACAACATTAAGACGTCTCCATAAATTTAAGTTTGAATTTCGTGTATAGAAAACAAAACCTCTCATGACTGCAAAACAGAAGCGTATAGGATTGAATTGGTGTAAATCAAGACGTTTATGGAGCGAACAAAATTGGAAAAATATATTATTTAGTGATGAAAGTATGTTTTGTGTTTCATATGCTAATCAAGGTATTCGAGTTTGGAGAATGAAGCAAGAAGAATTTGTTAAAGAATGCCTTAAACGTTCCGTAAAATTTGCTGCTAGTGTCATGGTTTGGAGTAGCATGAGTGCAGGAGGACTTGGAAAGTTATGCATCGTCTACGAAAATGATAATTCTCAGATATATCAAGAAATATTTGAATATTACATGATTCCATCATCAAAAGATTTATTTAAAGATGATTTCATCTTTCAACAAGATTTAACGTCACCGCATACCTCGGTGTCAACTAAGAATTGGTTCCGCCAACGCAACATTAAGGTACTTCCTTGGCCACCAAACTCACCAGACCTTAACCTCATCGAAAACGCAAGATGTATAATGAAGAAAAAACTCCATGAAAATCTTCCTTCAAGTAAAACTGAGTTAGTGGCACGTATAAAGTCTATTTGGGCTAATATTGATAGAAATGTTTGTAAACACCTTGTATATAGTATGCAAGATCGATTGAACTCTGTTATGAAAGCTAAAGGAGGTGCTACAAAATATTAACTACCATTTACTTCTATTCATAAGGTAATATTGTTGCGTAAAATAAGATATTCTAATATTTTGAACCAATCTAAATTTTATTCTAATATTTTGATGTGTATCAGAAAGCTGTATACCTAATTTATTGTACTGTATTTTATATTTTGTAAATGTTAAAATCTTATCTAAAGATTCCAGATTTAATTTATAAGAAATTTAATTCCATTTACTTAGTATCAAAATAAATAAATGGAAAATAATTTTTTCTTATTACTTTTTCTCAATTATTCTAATATTTTGAATATAAGCTGTACATAATATATGTTATACAGATTATATTATATAATATAAAAAAATTATTTTAATCATAAGCTAGTTATGATAAATTTTATTTGATTGTTGATAAATTTGCTTTTTTATAATAAAAAGTAATACTAAATTTTAATCATACATATTGCTGCCATAAGAATTATTTTTTAATACAAAATATTATCATCCGACGACCAAAAATAGAAACTATTAATTTCTTTCTGCAAGAATGATGTTTTTTTTTTTTTTTTTTTTTAAAGAAATTGATATCAAAACTTTCTTATTCATAGGTTGGCAACAACACTCTTCTTATGCATAGGTTGGCAACAAAACTCTTCTTACCCATAGGTTGGCAACAAAGCTCTTCTTAACCGAAACTTTTTCCAATTAATTAATTAAATGAATTAAAGTAGATTTTCCAACTTAACACAATGATATCACAGAGCAACTAGCTATAAGTATACAAAAAATTGGAGGTATTCCATGCGCGGGGTCGCAGTTACAAGTTTTTCGCTATTTCCCAAAATTTGATTTTTATGATAAGGCGAGTTTTGAAACTCACTTTCTCATATATAGGGTTATGCACACAATTGGATACATGGACGTCTATAAATGGTCATTTATGTAAATGTGATTTCAGAAGTTTTAAGCTTGTCTTAACCCAAATAAAATTATAAGAAAACAAGAATGTAGCAACCTTTAAATTAAAGCAGATGAGATAACGTTTTAAGCAACAGAACTTTTAAACTACTTTAAAGTGTTTTTGGAAGGCAGTCATCAGTGAAAAGAATGATGCAATTTTTCCCATGAAGGGGAAGCGGGTTTAAGATATAAGTTTATTAATCATATTCCCCCGTTTTGCAATTCCTTCAACACCTCTAACTTTAACTCTACTAAATATTTGAACTTAACTTCTTTGAAGCATTTCATAGCTATAAAAATCATAAAAAAAATTTTCATTGTGCCAGTTACTTCTTTATCAGATTGTTTGAAGTATTATAATAAAAAATCCTCTAATCATCTGCTTATGTAATTATATACACGCATTAAATATTGTACATCCCACACTCGAATAATAACTTTAGTTAAGTTGTCAGCTGGTGCATGTGATAAATCATTCTTGGTCGATTAATTACCAAGTGATATAGTTCAAATATTGATGAATTGATCAAGATGAATAAAGGGTATTGTGTAGAAATAAAGAATGGATAAATGGTTGTCTTCTTTTTATCGCATACTCAATTTTTGTGCTGTATTATTAACGCTGTCGTCATAATAAATTATGTTAGTTTTTTTTTAAGGGAATTGTTAAGCTTGAAATTATAATAACGAATAAGTAGCTTTTACAAGAAGTTACTTCCACTGATTATTATTAGATGACAATTTATTTTTTTAAATCTTTACTTTAATTTAAGAATGAGCTCCATCACTTGATATGATTAGAAAGTATTCGAGTTAACTTTTCTCGCCATCACTAAAACATTTGATAAAATATAAACATGTCGGAAATTATACATCAAACGTGGCAAATGAGGTGCTCTCGCACCATGACTAATTTTATAAACATTCAGATCTTGGTGCAATAGTTGTTGCTCTCTTTTGCAAAAACACACGAATACAAATTTATTACGATTATATATAATAAATTCTTTAATACGGAAATAATAGGACTCCCTCTTCAATAGGACATAATCACCATGGAAACCTAGAATCATGACCTATCATGGGATATCATTGAAATTATTATGCATAGTAAGATTTAATAGGATGAAACAAGCTTTCATAAATATCTTTTTTTTTATTCGATTTTCATAAAAATTGAAATGACTCGACTAAATACTGTAAATATTCTATAGATTAAATTTCAAAGCATTCGGTTGGGTAGTTTCTATGCTGTTGTATGCGAACAGACAGACGGACCAAACGACGACTATAGGTATTACATATTTATATAATTGCAAACGCGCTTAAAAATGTACAATATAATATGCTGTGAATAACTTATACTTTATATACTGTGAAAATGTGAATCACTAACAAACTAAACCTTTCATATACTTGCATATTATTGCAATGATCTTCCGACAGTAACATATATACCCCCCCCCCCCTACATCATTTTCAATTTTCCGCAAAATTAAAAAACATCTTTCAAAAATATCTTTTTAAAGGAAACCACTTCCTAAAAAAGGGTTTTAAGACAATTCAGAAAGGAAAAAAGTCCTTCCGACCAGTGCCGGGAGGAAGAGGTAGCTTTCAAATTCCTTATTTAAAAAAAAACAACTTTTATTATTCAAACACACGAAGCTCAATTATTGGAAACCGAATATAGGAGATTCAATACTAATTTTTTATCAATAGTAAATCATTATGAATGAGAATTTCTCGAAATTAGTCAGCTTTATCGAAGCTGCTTTTATTTAAAGTAACTTATATTTGGCTGAGATGTTGATGTATACTATCCACATGCCTTCTTATATGGAAATAGGCGAATACGTGTGTTATCGCGTGACAAATACAAGATCGTTTCAAAATGTTAGCCATACTAGAAATTCAAAGTACTATAATTCAACCATTTTTTAAGATATAAACAAAAGAACAAATTTTCAGAAACAAAATCTGCTCCGGAATCTTTGTATCAAAGACAAACACATAAAAAAATCTTTTTCATTTTCCGATATTTTAATACCTCATTTTAAATTTTAAATTTAATTATTTTAATGGCAACCCTTTTGAAACAAGATAGCGAATGAAGCTGGCCAACGAACTCGGTCGAAACATTGGTATGTACTATGTACAGACCAAGTAACATCCAAATCGTTTCATAAATACGCTTGTTATCGCGTGACAAAAATCAGGTCGTTTTAAAGTGTCAGCCACAATAGAAATTCAAAATGCTATAACTCAGCCATTTTTTTAGATATAGACGAAACAAAAACTGTTCCGGAATCTTTGTATTAAGGTCAAACACATACGAAAAAAATGTTTTTCATTTTCCAATTTTTTGGTATCTCATTTTAAATTTTATTTTTTTAAATTTTTTTAAATGGCCGCCATTTTGAAACAAGATAGCGGATGAAGCTGGCCAACGAACTCGGTCGAGACATTGGTATGCACTATGTACAAACGAAGTTACATCCAAATCGGTTCATAAATACGCCTTTTATCGCGTGACAAATTTCAGGACGTTTCAAAATGTCAGCCACGCTAGAAATTCAAAATGCTATAACTCAGCCATTTTTTAAGATATAGACGAAACAAAAACTGCTCCGGAATCTTTGTATAAAGGTCAAATACATAAGAAAAAAATATTTTTCCATTTTCAATTCTTTGGTACCAAATTTCAAATTTAAAATTTTTAAAAAAAATTTAAATGGCCGCCATTTTGAAACAAAATGGCGGATGAAGCTGGCCAACAAACTCGGTCGAGACATTGGTATGTACTATGTACATACCGAATTACATCCAAATCGGTTCATAAATTCGAGAGTTACAGTATGACAAAGGTCAGATATATATAATATGGATATATATATATATATATATATATATGGATATATATCAACTTTTGAACGGAGGGTGGTTTCGGGGTCTGGGGGTCATGATCGATGAAAATACACCAAAATTTTTTGAAATCGCTTTCCTCCGAACGGCTGCAATAGGTAGCTTTTTGTAATGAAAGCTACCTAAAAAGCCACTCGGTTGCCATAATTTTAGTCTGCATTAACTCAAATGCTTTCAAATTATCTTTGCTTTTTTTGTTCGATAAAAAGCTGTACTTTTCCGCGACGAACAGTACCGCTTTATGATACACTAGACTCCCCCAAATCCGCAACTCTAAAATCCACAAATGCTTAAAATCCGCACAGCATCGCAGATGTAAACGATGAAACTTTCAGTTCAGATGTAGGGGCAAAATTCCAGAACTTTTTAGTTTTATATCCTTTTGTATGTATTTTAATATGAAATTCTCAATAAAATGACGGAATTCGTGGTTTTCCTTCAAGGAAGTATAAATTTATTTTTTAAAAAAGAAAACAAGATACTGTTGATATCACAGGTAATCACAAGCTTTTTACCAAATATATTTTTTATATTAATCAATCTTTTTTTGTAATTAAGACTGACTAAACCTGAAATAAAACTTCCTCACTTTATGATTTTGATGTGAATTAATATTGTACCTGTATGAGGAAAGTTTCATTGAATAATTCAAGGAAAATTATCCCATCTTTATTATGCATATTTATTATATATTATTAATTATTTACTTGATATTTACTTTTAATAGATAATCATTTAAAAAATTATATTGCTTTTTATCATTTTAGTTTATTGCTTTAATTAATGATTTTAATATTTTATTATATCGCAAGCATTCATTATAAATTTTATTGCATTATTACATTCAAATTACTGTTCAAAAGATATAAATAAAGCAATAACCAGAAATTCGCAAAATTCTAAAATCCTCACAACCTCTGGTCCCAAGCTGTACGGATTTGGAGAGTCTACAGAAATAGTTCCTGGTGATGGCATACTTTCATGTCCTCTCGTGTATTAGTATGGAAGTATAGTGAATGTTGGACCTTCTCTCCCTCATATTATCTTCACCAATTTCCGCTAGTAAACGGTAATGTAAATATATAACAATTTAACACCTTGTAATAATATGTTATTTCTAATTGCTAAAAAGGTGTAAGATTAAAACTTTAAAAACAGTAAAATAGCTTTACTTGACTGTTGACATGTTTCAACTCTTCCCGAGTCATTTTCAAAACAAATAAATAATGATAGTGGGCAATTCCACAGAAAATTATCATTTAGGGGGAGGGGGGGGGGGGGTAAAATTTATAATATGATTAATTTAAGGGTATGATTGAAAAACTTGATATTTTTCTATTCTATAGAAAAATCCTAATAAAAATTCATTGTAAATTACTGTTTGCAAACTAAGTTATGTACCATTATTGTCTTTGTAAAGTCATAATGTTACGCCAGTTACACAATAGAAGTTACGTCAGTTACACGTGTAAATGCCATTTTTTTTTCTTTTTTATTATTCAGAAATTAATTAAACAAATTACTGTTATAATTTGGCATTACTTAGTGTTGTTGACAACATTAAATCACTTTTTTTAACGGGACAGTTTTGATAATTTTTACACTTCAATGAAAGCAGAAAAACTGTTTGTCTATTTTATGTTACGTCAGTTACAGAATTTTGAATTGCAATTTTCGGGAGTCCAAGAGAGATTGAAATGATGTGCAGGTATTTGGGTATTAAGTCCTTAGTAAGAAATATTTTAAATTGTAAAAATTTGTTCTAGATTTATTAGTAAATTTTCTACACAGTTTTGAAAGCAAAATTCGATGATCAAATGTTACGTCAGTTACGATGGAATTGCCCTAGTCTGAAATGGCACGGTCTATGACGCAATGAACTGAAACGCCATCATTCAGTTTTTCATGTAACGCTCGTTAATTTTTTTTATTTTACTCGGATATTTACTTATATTTTTTAAAGATGAATAATTTCTTCTTGATGTAATCTATAATTGTAATCTATGTAAAATAGAAAAACCACAGCCTTGGCAAGATTACAAAGAAATTATTCATGTAAATTTCAACGAAAGTAAGATAATTTTTCCCTCCAACCAATATTATCCATCCATTATAAGATAAACAATAGAGATTCTAACATATAAAAATATATGTAACGATACAGCACCATTCAACTTACCAAAACTGTGGCCCAAGGTACTCCAGTGTTTAGAAAATAGAAATAAACATCCAAGTAAAATATAAAAAAAACTAACGTGCGGTACATGAAAAACTGCATGATGGTATTTCAGCTCATTGCATCCTAGACCGTGCCATTTCAGACTATCATTATTTAACATTTGGCATTTTATAAACATATATCTGACCCGTGTGCTTGGCGTCAAGAGCCCGCTTATAAGTCATCGTCAATATATACAGGGACGAGATAGCACACACAAGTAAATTTACAACACAGAGAAATAAAGCCGGGAGCTCCACAAAGAGTGTGCAACGGAGCCAGCGGGATTCGAACCCGCACCCACCTACACTCGCAAGCGATTAGCGGTGTGATGACTTGACCACTTAGCCACGGTGGGCACTCATTATTTATTTCTTTTGAAAATGACTCGGGAAGAGTTGAAACATGTCAACAGTCAAATAAAACTATTTTACTGTTTTTAAAGTTTTAATCTTACGCCATTTTAGCAATTAGAAATAATATAAACGGTAATGTACTCGATATCTTTTGTACGGCGCTGTATATGATTTAAACAATTTATATACACCAAGTAATATGCAAATAATTTGTTACATTTAAAAACGCATATCGCAACTGAAAACCAACTTTCTTTTGAGTGAACGATGATGAACTATAATGAACGATGAATATAACTATAATCCAAACCCAATTCCCTAATAAGCGTTCGTTGTTCACCTCAGTGATAATTATCATTTTTCAATATATTTGAAATAGTGTAACATCATCAAAATTAACTCAGTATAATTTTTTCCCACAAATTATATGTAACGGAATTTCTATGAGTGTCCCTGTAAACGAAATGTAAATGCTGCACACTTCGTTTTCAAAACCGAGGTTGCCATAGTAAACCTCAATAACATGCATCAGTTGCATGGCAATACGAGTATATTTAAACGAGCTAGAGGATGGTCAGATCACAGACAGACAGACAATCCGAACTAAAAAAAATGGCTACATATTCCCAGAAAAAGAATAGATATAGCTCATTCAGAAGTGAAAGTTTACATTCAATTATGTAAATATATGGCAAACTTCGTATGTCCAAGTAACTTCCTATATTAAATTACATAAATTACTTTCATTTATAGTACATTTATTTAAGTACAATTTCATGAAGTTTAAAACGAAACAAAAGTACAGGGTGTGGTCGCTTTACAAACGCTAAATTTGACAGACACATGAGTATATTATTTTAGAATTTGTAAAGGACAGTTCCGTTGGAGTTACAGCGGCTGGAGATAATTTGCATAAAATATTTATGATAAAATATTCCAAAACATTTCCCGTGCTTTTCCAAAGTTCGCTAGTTCATTTCCTTCTAAGACTTCCGCATATTTAATCTATTAGAGATTGATTTTTAAATAATATGTTTCAATGGTTTCTAGATAAAATGTCAAACGTCTCTGTCACAAAATTTCATTTTCATTAAAAGTATATTTTGCAGTAAAAAAAGGATTAAATATTAATATAAAGTTATTTTATATGAAATTTTATTTTACTATAAATGTAATCTTAGTCAGTATCCCTTAATATAGTAAAACTGTAAATAATTATAATCAATTGCATTGTTATTAATCATTGTACAGATAAATAAACATTTTAAATTTGTATGTTTACACGAATTTTAAAGCCTATTTTAGAAATCGCTACTTACTTATTTAAATATACTTTTAAGCAAACTTTATAATACAAACTAAAGAGTCTAATGAAAGTTCCAGGACGGTTTTGATATACTCATGTTCATAATAGTAAATCCGTGATGGTATACACATCATATTCATAGGTTAACTATAATTACCGGGCACTCTCAATTTTAAACATTTTGTCGAATATCTACCGAAATGCTTGAAAAACTGTTCTTGATAATCCGGGAGGTAAAGACCATGTTTGATCTTATAGTTTTCTCTAAACATTTAGTCACAAGGTCAATTATGAGCAAACAATTTGACTGAATATAAGATATTATTAGAAAACAGGAATTCTGCCTTTTCAGAATTTAGTGTCGCCGCCGATGAAGAATATATATATATATGTATATACCGGGTGTCCCAAAAATGACTAATCATTTTAAAATTTAACAATTTGCAAACGGTGACAGATATTAAGAAAATTCTTGCAGGAGGGTTATGTATGATGTCGGGAGTTTTTATGCTGTGATTCTTGATTTTAGTTCGAATTTGAAACAATAGATGGCGCTGACAGCGATTGGCGCTCTGTCGAGGCCGAAACTGACGTCACTCAGCATTGATGCGAAGGAAGGAGATTAAGGCTATGGAGTGGGTCCCATTCGCCAGTACAATCTTGTTCTTAAACCCCGATTCTGAACTCATTCCATATGATTTCAATGGAATGCCTTGTTGCCATGGAAACAACAAATTCTTCCATAATGGAATACAATGTTCAGGACTGCTTTGTTTCGTGTATTTCGATTTGGCCGTGGTCCGCATGAAATAACCTTTATTTTTTAAATAAGATTTTTTTTCCGAAATTGAGTATTTACGGATGAAAAACAAGAATAGAGTTTCATATTTAAAATCCAAATTCATCGAATTTCAGTTTTTATTTTTATGCCTTCTTTTAATGAAAAATTAATTTTTCATATGTTTTGGTAATATTTTAATATATATTCTTTATTTTCTATTGTTTTGTAATTAAAATAGTCTTGCATCGAGTTTGACATCCAATTTCAATGCCAACCACGTGGATTGAGTTTCTTGCTATAGCGCCTAGTATATATAGTGTGAAAATCGGCTATCCATGTAATATTTAAAAAAGCGCTAAAATATTGTATCCCTTAAATGTGCAATGATACTGCTGCAATATTCAGATCGCAGCGACATCTGCAGGATATTTTCTACAACTGCAAGAAATTGCTAGTCTATACAATGTAATACTAGTAATACGAAAATCCCGCAGATGTCGCTGCGATCGACACTTGAAATTTTAGCAGTATCGTCGCACATTTAAGGGATACAAATTTTTAGCACTGTTTGGATAGCATATTTCCACACTAGGAATCAAGGTGCTGTAATCTTGCTGAAATTGATTCTCTATTTATGTCTGAAAAGAGAGAAAGTCTTGAGATTAAAATCCAAATTCATCCCTTTTCAGTTTATATTTTTATGCATTATTTTGATGGAAAATTAATTTTCATATGTTTGGGTAATATTGTAATATTTTAGTTTTTATTTATTATTATTTTGTAATTTATTAAAAAGAGTTCTGTAATGAGTCAAGTAACTTGATTTTTACAGCAGAATTGGGAAGTGGTGGATGGGGCATTCATTAGATTTTCCTGCAGATCTGAGATTTTCTGCTTCTTTGACATTTTGTTATCATTAAAAAGAAATATATTTTAAGATTTTATTTTATTACTAATCTTACAGGGTGCCAACACTCGCAACAAAAAAAAAAAATCAACAATTTCAAAAATGTGCTTTGAGGCTCACACTTTCAATCCTTCTCCATCCACTATACGAATGTCAGCATTTATGTTAAACAAACTTTATTATATTAAAAAGCAGAAAAACCAACGTTTAAAATGCACAAATAACATATGAAAAGCAGCAAACAGCTGTTTCGAATCTACTAGCGAGATTCGAGAAGACCAAGATTGCTCAACATTCTTGGTCTTCTCAACATAGGTTCGATTTTTCCTCAGCCATCATTATCCAAAAATGTTCTTCTAACCTTGATCTTGATTTTTGGGAAGCTTACCATATCATTAAAAATTCTCACTCTTTAGTCAATGACTTATCTAGTACTCCAGATTTTCCAAGTATTTGGAAAGCGTTAATTTAATTCCCCCTTTTTTGGTTTCTTTTCTCTACTTCTCCGGTAGATGTCGCTACTTGTCCACCCAGTCGTTTCCACTGCTTCTCTCTCATTGGTTGTTTCGGCGCCTTCGCCACCCGCATAGGGTATAAAAGCCAGCGCGTCTCTGTCTATGATTTTGCTCAGCCTTGCTTTTTCTAGCACGCTGTTCCTTTTGCACTGATGAAGAATCTCGCTAGTAGATTCGAAACAGCTGTTTGCTGCTTTTCATATGTTATTTGTGCATTTTAAACGTTGGTTTTTCTGCTTTTTAATATTGTTGCACAAAGGCTTTATTTGCTATTTTTATAAACTTTATTATAATCTGAAAGTTAAAAAGAAATAAAAGTGCACCTTATATCTCACATATTTGCACTTTTTTTTACACTTTTCTCATGGTAAATACACAGTTAAATTCATCATTGAATTCGTTGAATTTAGTTCGTTTTCACCCCAACAAGTTTTTAATTTTGTGTCTGTAAAAAAATAAAAGAGTATGTGTCTTATTAGCATTGAGGCGCTTTTTGGGTAAACTAGGGGAAGTCTACCCCCCCTCCCCGTCCCATTAAGAAATTTAGATTATAGCGGCCATAACATATCAAACCAAAAGAAAGTTCTTTTTTTTTTCTTAATATTTCTTAAAGAATGAGTTTATAAAGTGTATTCAAATATGTCACTAATTTTTAAAATGGAAAAATATGAGTGTTTTGGGGCATTCAAAGATTTTTTATATGTAAAATATTACCTCATTTCAAAGGTATTTGAAAAAAATCAAAGCTAAGTATACTAAATAATACAGGAGAGGGGGAGGATGCAAACAGTCCGTATTTTGTTACTAAAAATTAAAAAATAAGCTTCCACATTCTAAATGATAAAATCTGTTAAATCGCGATTTAGTGCTAAATCGCGATGTTAGATGGATGGTAAATCGATTTAAGAAATTCCTATTTCGCACAGTCCTACTGGTTACCTAAGCAGAATGCAGCAAAGCGTACATTTCTATCACCATCCATTTTTCTTTAATTGATCTTTCAAATCGTCGGTCATTTTTGGAACACACGGTACATTATAAGAAATTTTAGATCTTTTAAGGAAGTTCGTCAGTAGACTTTTATGAATGATAAAAAATAATCGTGAAAATGGTTAACACTATATTGTTGTTCAAAATAACTACCTCAAAGCAAATAATAGAAGTAGCCTTGTTTAACCAGCTCTGAACGCTGTAATCCACTATCGAAGAATTTGTTGTTTCCATGGCAACAAGGTATTCCATATCGAATGAGTTCAGAATCGGGCTCTAAGAGCAAGATTGTACTGGCGAATGAGACCACTCCATAGCCTTAATCTCCTTCCTTCGCATGAATGCTGAGTGAAGTCGGTTTCGGCCTCAACTGAACGCCAATCGCTGTCGGCGCCATCTGTTGTTTGAAATTCGAACTAAAATCAAGAATCACAGTAAAAAAATTCCTGACATCATATATAACACTCCTGCAAGAATTTTTTTTTAATATCTGTCACCGGTTGCAAGTAATTGAATTTTAAAATCGCCGGTCCTTTTTGGGACACCCGGTATATATAGAAAGTACAAATCATATTTCAGTTTTAACACTTAAAACACACGCTTTTATTTTATATAAAATGATGTCATTCGCATCCGCTGAAGAATTCTATATTGTCAATCTAGTCTTAAACAACGTCTACAGTAAAGTACGCATAGGACGTCACTATGGCAGAATAATACGCAAATCCAGCAAAAAGCCATACCGTCATTCAAGAAACTCTACAAAAAAATCGACTATCTCATGATTCATATGCCTTCATGTATTTCTAATATTTTTAAATATGCTTAAATTTAAATATAGTTTATATAGCTCCCTGTTTTATCAGAAATCATTCATTTATATTTTTTCAAAATAGCACATATTTTAATTACATTTTTTCAGTTGTTATAGGAAAATGGCAATAAAAAGATATAATTACTATTTTCCAACTATTTTTTCCTTTATTTTCTACAGAAGTGGAGTACTTGCTTTGCCAAAATTAAACAAATGGCGCTAAAAACTACAAAAAAAGGTTAATGTCTCAAAAAGAAATGGAGAAACAGTTTTTAAACAGATTGTATTTAAAAGTACCTTTTTCTCAATACGACGGTATAAAAATTTAAAATATGCGATGCTTAGAAGTTTAAAAAATTGCAGCAGAATATTTAACCGTACAATGAAAAAACTGCTTTGTTTTACGGCTGGCTTATACAACGGAATATTAGTTTTTGGAGACGACATTTCTGGGCGAAAGAAATAGCATATCGGGGGCTAGAAAAATAATATTTGAGGTCAAATTTGTTATACATATTTCTGAAAAAAAAGACAAATTTCAGTAGTAACACTATAAATCAAATTAAAATATGAGTATGTAAAATATTTTATGTGAAATGAGCATTTGTGTGAAATAATTTTTAATTGCAGACGATGATAATTGTTTTCAGATTTTGGTAGTTATCTATACTGAGCTGAATTTCTATCTAAAGTGGCTGGATGATAACGGACTTTCCACAAATTGTCAAGCGGTTCACTGCATTACCGATATATTTCTGAAATTTGACGATATCCGAATTATCTTTTATATAAGATGACCTACCAGATTATGAAAATAAAGCTTTCTAATATAGATCCCGCACACACGGTTCAAAACTATTTCCTAAAAAAAATCATATAGTCATATACTTTGTAAATAATCACTGAAAGATATGAGGCCTAATACATTAGCTAGATCCCCGAAGATTAATCACGATTCTTCCAGCCTTTCCGTTGATATTCGACAAAACGTCCAAAATTGAAAATTTCCGTTAATTATCTATAATTTATTACGGTCAATAAATATATACGTATATATACACATTCTAAGAAAAAGTGATTTTTCCTCTGTATAAAGCATTTATAAATATAAAACTAAAATATTGTATTTTGAATAACCTTGAAATAAATTGTTTTAATGAGACAACAGTTTTATGATTTTTAAAACTAAACAAAAGACTGGGGTGTGGTTGCTTTTAAGCAGGATTCGAAAGACAGGCTAGCGTATTATTTTAGAATTTGTTATTGACAGTTGCGTAAAAGTTACACTGACTTGTGGTTAATTTGCATTAAATATTTATGGTAAACTATTCCAAAACTCTGCTAGTTTATTTCGCATTAAGTCTGCTATTCAAGCTAAGGCATCGAAGATTGATTATTTAATAAATTATTAAATTGCTTTCTATATTTATGATGTATATTCGTAAAAGTTTAAATTAATTTTTGTTTAAAACTTTTGCATCATAATGGGTTACTGTATTAGTAAAGTACCAGTTGATATCACTTCTATGCGAAATGTACATCAGGTATGCCTTTAAATCATGCTAAACGCGACAAAAGAAACTCTATGAAACATCTACCTATATTATAAAGGACAAACATATCCGTGCGTAACGCATACGTCATTTTGCGAATGGCAACACTTTGAAATTGGAAATAAAATTTTGGTTTTGCAATTTTCCCTACTGCAAATTTTTAAACTTCTAAACATCGCACATTTTAAATTTTTACACCGTCGTATAAGGAAAAAATGCTCTTTTAAATGCAATTTGTTTGAAAGCTGTATCTCAATTTATTTTTGAGATATTAATTTTTTTGTAGTTTTTAATACCATTTTTCTTATCGTGGCAACAAAAGTATCCCATTTCTGTTGAAAGTCATTGAAAGTACACAGTAAATATTAAAATAGCAATTAAAGTCTTTGTGCAGGAATATTAAAAAGCAGTAAACCAACGTTTAAAATGCACAAATAATGCGTGAAAAGCAGCAAACAGCTGTTTCGAATCTACAACAAGATTCTTCTTCAGTGCAAGATAGGGAAAAGGGAACAGCGTGCTAGAAAAAGCAAGGCTAAGCAAAATGCTAGTCAGAGACAAATTGAGAAAAATTTTCTCAAAGCTATTGCTGTTGATCGTGGTTTTTCCTCTAATATTATTGATTCTATTTATAAGAAATTGACGAAATCCGTCCATTCTGAAAAGCATTCTAATTCAAACTCTAATACTTCAGTTGTGTTACCATTTTTATGTAAAATCAGTCAGCAAGTTGCTAAAATCTTAAGAAGGTTTGATTTTAATGTTATTTTTTCTCCTTTTAATAAAATCACTTTTTCAAATCTCAAACACCCCGTTGATCGCCTAGATAACCGGGGTATTTACCAAATCTCTTGCCAGTGTGGCCTTTCTTATATTGGACAGACTAAACGTGCTGTTAGATTTCGTTTAAAAGAGCATGAAGGTTATGTTAAAAATCAGGAACTCAAACGTTCTTCTATTGCTCAACATTCTTGGTGTTCTCAACATAGGTTCGATTTTTCCTCAGCCACAATTATCCAAAAATGTTCTTCTAACATTGATCTTGATTTTTGGGAAGCTTACGACATCATTAAAAATTATCACTCTTTGGTCAATGACTTATCTAGTACTCGTGATTTTCCAAGTACTTGGAAAGCATTAATTTAATTTCCCCCTTTTTTTGTTTCTTTTTCTCTCCTTCTCCTGTAGATGTCGCTACTTGTCCACCCAATTGTTTCCACTGCTTCTCTCTCATTGGTTGTTTCTGGCGCCTTGGCTACCCGCATAAGGTATATAAGCCAGCGCGTCTCTATCTATTATTTTGCTAAGCCTTGCTTTTTCTTGCACGCTGTTCCTTTTTCCCTATCTTGCACTGAAGAAGAATTTCGCTGTAGGTTCGAAACAGCTGTTTGCTGCTTTTCACGCATTATTTGTGCATTTTAAACGTTGGTTTACTGCTTTTTAATAAACGGTAAATACAAAAGTAAATAAGTCCGAAGTCAAAATTACGTCCATTTCTAATCATATCATAATATTAAAATATTTATTTGCTTAAAAGACGTTATAAAAACACATTAAAAGTAAATTAAAAACTCTTTATTTACATGTTTCAACTCATTTTCTGAGTCGTCGTCAGAATATATAATAGAAAATTACAAATGCATAATGAAAAATGGAAAAAGGAAAAAAATCATCGAAAATAAACAAGTAATCATGTAACGCGCCCTATATAACATATGTTATATAGGTCATTATACGCGCTCTATAGAAGAAAATGAGTTGAAACATGTAAATAAAGAGTTTTTAATTTACTTTTAATGTGTTTTTATAACGTCTTTTAAGCAAATAAATATTTTAATAAACGGTAAATAGTCGAAAATAGGAAATACTGTGTCTTTTTGTTGACATTTTCTCATAAAACCTGAAAATAAGGTTGGTATTAAAATATGTGCTATGTCAAGAATATTGTCTGTTATTCCGTGATAATGGCGTCATATGCATACTTTTCTCAATAGAAAGTTGAAATTTTAGTGCAAAATTCACCTTGATTAATAATTAACATACATAAGATACAAATAAATGTAAATACATTGCTTACAGGTGTCAAGTATAATAAAATCCTTTAAAAACACATTAAAGTCCTTTAAAATCCAAAACTTTTTCAACCGACACTTACTCGGTCATCTTCAGTGAAAAACTAATAGCTGTTTTCTCTCTGCGTCTTTAGCCTTGTCCGAAACAAACCATTTTACTTCAAGGGTGGTATGGAATATAAGGTGTAAGGGAAGTGTTGATTTTTTTTCCCTAAAAAGTACAGGTTTAATAACTAACTATGTATTAATTCTTTCCAGACTGCGTGGATATCACATGATAATATATCGTTACAGACCATTTCTTTATTAGATATTATTTCCAGAGATTCTCTTATGATAGCTTCTTGGTGATTACTTGTATGGAAAATAATTTTGGTTCTATTGAAATCTACTTTTATAGGCTGAGTTTGTGATAATCTTGCTAACGCAGTGTGGGGTCGGTTTAATTTCAGATCCGCTTCAGGTTCCTTTATTCTGCCACGAAATTTTCGCAGTGTCATACCTATGTACATAAAATCTTTATTTTCTTTCTTGAAGGGTATAATATATATTCCTGATCTATTAATGGCTTGGATAGGGCATACTTTTCTATAGACGAATTTTAAACTGTATTGTAAAAGTGGATTGCTTCAGCGGATGCAAATGACGTCATTTATAAAAAATCGCGTATTTTAATTCTTAAACCTGAATTATGTTTTGTAGAAGTGCGTCATTTTCACAGCTCAGCTGCTTTCATATTCTTCACAGATGAAAATGCTTTACTCTTGAAAATAATGTAATCGAAATCAGACACTGATAAAACACAATGTTTTACAAAAATTTAGAATGTCTTTATAAAAGAGAGGTGACATGTAAATAATAGCGATTTCTATAACAGAAATTGGTGATTCTCGCCAGGATGGATTTACTTCGCTGAGTTAGACAAGCAAACAAATTATTCGTGGTTTAAAATACTATCATGTCCCTGAAGTTTTTGTCCAAAATTATGTCTAATAATAAAATTTTAATGCTATTCTTTAGGACGCTGTTTTTTTTTTTTGTTTGTTTGTTTTTTGTTTAAATATCTCCACTTTTATATTTTAATTTTAAAAGCATTTTATGAAATTTCTTCAAAATGGTGAAAATTAGATAGCTTTCATTATTGCAGACAAGAGAGAAATAATGAGGTATTTTTATCTTTTTTCATGCTATTTTCTGATAAAAATTCAAAATTGTTGATAAAAATTGTTGTACACGGTTTAGTGTAGCAAAATTCCATTAGGAGCAGAATATTTTATTAGGGGCATAATAACGGAAAATGACATACTGCTTTTGAAAACACGCATTTTTCCTCATAAATTTTCTATATTTTTTTTCCTTCTGCATGTGTACTAACACTAAGTTTCAGACACTAGGCGCAATACTTATTTAAGTCAAAATGAAGTCATATTTAAAAGAAAACGATCATTTTCTTAGATAAAACTAATAAACATTTTAACAAAAATGCGTCTAAAAAACATAAATTACGGAAATTTTTACTCTTTTGAATTGAGATTAGAATCTCAAGTAAAGAGTGCGTCTGTTCACATAAAAGATGTTGCTGACAATGGTGACTTCAAGTTTTGAGTTAAAATGATTTTTAAATGATCAAACAAAATACAAATTTTTTTTAAATGATGAATATGGATATGTGAAGTGCGCATGCTGTTTTTGAGAAGGTGAAAATTGCTGTCTTTCATTATGGAATACCAAGCATAAAAGCCTTAATTGATAACCACATCCTAATAACTGATCTTTATTATATTCAATTATATACAAAAATTCATTTCTTTTAATTTTTGGTATTATATTTTAGGAGATATCATCGAAAATATAGTGCAAAAATATGTCCCACCCCCCCTCCTCTATTTCCGAATCTACTGACCCTAAAATTATGAAAAATTTAGAGGTTATAGATGTTACTTTAAACCTTGCAGGAAAATTGTAGCGATTACCCTAGGTCGCACAGTTTTCGAGAAAAGTGCATTTTTCCGTTACACACACATTTCGATTTACGGGCGTCCAGCAAAGGTTCTGAGGAGCACTGGAGGCACCTATCGTAACAGAAGTATAAAAGCATTGTTGATATTGATTTTCAAAAAAATTGTCGGTAATTTGTGGAGATATTAATCCTTAAAGGGACGGACGGTTTGGACATACATGATGACGAGAGCGGCGTATTCTACGCACTATAGGCTTTTAAATCCTAGACAACAACTTTTAATGATATATTTGTGTAATGCAATATCCAGTAGCAGTATAAGAGCACTAAACGTCAAATTGTTAAAAAGAGACTAATTTAACTAGAATTAATCACATAAATACTATTGGATTCAAGACTAGTTTTCATGGAGCGGATCTCTCAGTACGCTTCCCGTGTCTTTAAAAGTTAATTAAAAACGCACCTGGAAAAATGCGGTACGGACCAAGACGGCGTTGCAACTTTGCGACCTCCTTTCGAAGCGCACTTAGCATAATGTCAAGTTTAAACTTTGAAAGAGTGTTTTGTTTTAGCTACACTGTAAAAAGAAAATCTTATTACTACGCTGAATTTACTTTTATGAAATGATAAGTGAAGTTTAAATATGCACTACTTTTACTGTCAGTACCGAAATAAGTTCATCATGTTAGGATAAGATAAAAAAAAAGAGTTATGCAGAATAGTACTTAGAATAATAATAGAAACGTTTACGGTATACCCATTCATATTTTTCTAGTATATACAGCTATGCCCAACCCTAAGTTGTGTAGTTTTTTACAAAGTCTTATTATTCTTTTAGCAATGTGAAGAATAAACTCACACTATAACTCAAATTATTTCAAGGCGCTGGTTACTTTATATATCACTTTATTAACACAAAAGCAGCGCGCAGCCGCTTTCTACAATACTCACATCTCAACACAATACTCAAAGCTTACTTCACTTCACTTCAGATAATATTCACTGGGATTTTAATTACAGGTGGCGCATCATGCCTCGCTACATGGAACACAATGTTTTTTTTTAAATAATACAGTTAATAATTCATATATTTATTGTACGGAACCCTCTGAGCGCGCGTAATACTCACACTTGACCGTTTATTATATTTTCAATTTAATTTGATAAAGATTTTATGAAATTTCTTCAAAATGGTGGTAATTCGGCTACTTCCATTTTTGTAAAAAAATGGGAAAAAATGAGGTTAATTTATCTTTTTTGACTATATCCTTAATGATACCATTTTCTCATTACAATTAAAAATATTTTAATCTAAACATAATTTTATAAAATAGAAAATGACGTCACGCTGTATAGAACATGCATTTTTACTTTCTTCTATCTTTACAAGAAGAAAGTATTGGATTCGTGAAAATTTTCGACTTTCAGTTTTCGACGGATTTACACGTTTTAGGGGTCAGAGATTCCGAAAAACATGTTTTTACAAAATGTCTGTCTGTGAGTCTGTGCATCTGTGAGTCTGTCTGTCTGTATGTGACACAAATTTTTGGGCGCTCTATCTCAAGAACTAATGCACGGAATTTAATAAAAATTTATATACAGTTAGTCCCTGATATAAATGGGTGCTTATTAGTTTTTGGTGTAAATCGCTCAACAGGTGGCGCTGCTGTGTAGCCTTTTTCACGATTTCAGCAAAAGCTCAATCTCCAGAACTAATGCACAGATTTTCATCAAACTTCAGATTCAGTTAGTCCTTTTTGTGTGATTCTCAAATCGTAGTATACTTTATCAGTGGCCACGGAGCGTTTCCGGCGTATTTACATAAAATTGGTAAACGACAGAACGACAGATGTACATGTGGAAAACGTGGTGATACGCCTCATTACTTATTTCAGAGTTGTTGTGTTTCAAGGGACTGTTTTCCTATGATACGCAATAGAACACTTGCGTGGAACTTAAGATGTGTTCTTCTGACGAGATCTAACTATAGAACATTGTGTAGAATCTACAATGATTTAAATAAAAATTTTTCATTCATAAGGTATAAATTCTGATCATTATATGACTTTATGAACTTTGTGGACTGGCTTTTATGGTTTTTTGAACATTTTAAAAACTACAAAGTTGTATCAGAATTGCTGATATTTGATCTGTTAAATTCAAGCTTGGATATATTTTTAGTTTTTATATATGATTAGGAATTTATTTTAAAGACAATTGCAATATTGTAAAAAATTCTCTATAAATCCTGTCTGCCTTGTTTTAACAGCTTGAGACATATGTCAAAAATTGTAAATGTCCTAAATTTCTGTATACCATTATGTTTTTCTTTGTAAGTGTCGGGGCACATACTTTTTTATTATGTATTATATTTAATTTTTCTTTGGTAAATACCTGCTGGTTTTCTGGGTCTGTTGCCCTGGTTGTGGCTTTGCCTGAGTCATGGAAGGGAATTTCCTGCCTAGGTTTTTAACACCTATGCCAGATTCTGGTTGGTGCCTAGGTTAGGGTGATCTAGTCCTTGACATGAATTCAAGTTTTGTACATTTTGGTGTATATCGCTCAACAGGTGGCGCTGCTATACTGAATTTTTTACGATTTCCGCAATAGCTCTATCTCAACAACTAATGCTTGGATTTTCATCAAACTTCAGATTCAAGTATACTTTGATATGAATGAGTGCTGTTTGTGTTTTGGTGCAAATCGCTCAACAGGTGGCACTGCTATGCTGCACTTTTCAGAATTTCCATTATAGCTGTATCTCAAGAACTAATGCAATAATTTTCACAAAACTTCATAATCAGTTAATCCTTGACATGAATTGTCATTTTGTACATTTTGGTATAAATCGCTCAATAGGTGGCGCTTCTATGCTGTATCTTTCAGAATTTCCACTATAGGTGTATCTCAAGAATTAATGCACGAATTTTCATCAAACTTTAGAATCAGTTAGTCCTTGACATGAATTGACATTTTATACAGTTTGGTGTAAATCGCTCAATAGGTGGCGCTGCTATGCTGTTTTTTGTGATTTCCGCAATAGCTCTATCTCAAGAACTAATGCTTGGATTTTCAACGAGCTTCAGATCCATGTATACCTGGATATCAATTATCGCTGTTTATGTATTGGTGGAAATCACTCAACAGGTGGCACTGCTATGCTATATTTCTCCGAATTTACGCTATAGCTCTATCTCGAGAACTAAGGTACGCATTTTTATTAAATTTCAATTTCAGATACACTTTGATATGAATTGGTGCTAAATTGTTGTCATTTCTTTTACTATTTAAATGATTTAATTGACGTGATTTATATAGAAGAAAGTTTTGTGATGGCCACAACATACTAGTTCATCATAAAGCTGTTATATTTCAATATTTTTTCATCCCACTGATACTGTGTTTGAGAAGATAGGGAAATGCTTCAGTGAGTAAATATGTTACATATTTAAAAGAAAACGATAATTTCCTTTGTTAAAACTAAATATTTCAGCACGAATACGTCTAAAAGAATCTGTACTCTCCGGTACTGAGATTAGAACCTTAAGCCATGAGTACATATGTTGACATGCAAAGTTGTAGCTGACAAACATGAATTCAAGTTTGCAAATATATTTATTATGAATATCTCATAATAATTGCTTATATTATCTTTATTATATGTTTCCGATTACGTAAACGAAAAAAGTTTAATTTTTGCATAACTTCAACCTGTTGGACGTGTTACAGCAAAAAGTAATCACCACCCAGTTATCTCAGGGACTAACTGGATCTAAAGTTTTATTAAGTTCCGTTCATTAGTTCTTGAGATAGAGCGCCCGCAAAATTTGTGTCACACACAGACAGACAAACAGACTCACATATTCACAGACAGAAATTTGTAAAAACATGCTTTTCGAGATCTCTGATGTGTAAAACCTGTAAATCCGTCGAAAATCGGAATTCGAAAATTTTTACGAATCCAATAAGTCCAAAAGTAATCCAAAGTAAAAATAAAATTCGTAAAAATCATGCGTGACTTTCGAAATCTAATTTGACTGATATGACTAAATCATCACTGTGACTTTAGGAATATAAATAATTTTGTTTAATAATTTAACACTGTATAAAAAAACACTATAGAAGAATACCATAAGAAATAAAATTAAATGAGAAATTGAAGATAATTACAAAGCGGGCATCAATAAAAACGAAAATACTCCTATGCTTAATTGAAATCCAGAAAAGTTTAGATTTTAATCTTAACAATAAACATAAGTGCCAGCTTCATAAATTGTATTATGTTCTTAGCAATTTTCGCTTTTGAAATACGCAGATAACAGAACAGCGTAATAACATTCCACAGCTACATAACATGAAGATAAAGAACGTGCAAGTGCTAATTAAGCAAAGCAGAAATTATTTTCGCGGGTTACATAAAAATAAATGTCGCTTTAATTCTAAAAGATAGTAAAATGTGTAGAAAATGAGAATTGTGATGTTTGTGGAAAGTGACAAATAAAAGTTACACGGTTAAAATACATAAAATATGCGTGTGCTAGATGATACGTACAAAAATATTTCTGGCAAGCGAAAAACTTAAATTTTATAATCCTATAATTTCAAAATTTATAAGCCAGATATTTTATATAAACATGTTTTTTTCGGGGGTATATCTGACCCCTAAAACTTGTATATCCGTCGAAAACCGGAAGTAGAAAAAAATTTCGATTACAATACTTTCTTCTATTATAGATTGAAGAAAGTAGAAATGCATGAATTATCACCTATATTATTTTTTACATAAAAGGAACCACAATTGTCGAAAACATGAATATGTAAGTTTACAGCTTATTTCAATTTGTCTTCCAGATATAGATATTTTTTTCTTTTCCACGGTCTAACAAAGCAACACTATTTTTTAATAGAAAACTTGTCGGATGTGGCAATCCCAAAACTTTCTCCCATCCCATACATGTTAATACTTCCTGGAGAATGCATCATAGTAGAGTCACCTGCTAGGGATGTACACTAAAATCTAATCAGAAACAAATAATGTCAACCTCTAATTGAATTTGAAGTTCGATGAAAATCCGTGCATTAGTTTTTGGAATAGAGCTATTAAGGACATCGTGAAAAGTTCTGCATAGCAGTGGCAGCTGTTGAGCAATTTGCACCAAAAACTTATCAAGATCTATTTATATCAGAGACTAACTAAATGTAAAGTTTGATGAAAATTCATGCATTAGTTCTTAAGATGCAGGTATTGCGGAAATCGTAAAAAAATGCAACATAGCAGCGCCAACTGTTGTGCGATTTACACCAAAAAATAATCAGCACTCATTTATATCAATGAATCTAAAGTTTTATTAAATTCCGTTCATTTTTTCTTGAGATAGAGCGAAAAAGAAATTTGTGTCGCACACAGACAGATTCACAGACAGATTCACAGACTCTCAGATAGACATTTTGTAAAAACATAGTCTTCGGCATAAAACGTGTTCCCTAAAACGTGTAAATCCGTCGAAAACCGGAATTCGAAAATTTTTACGAATCCAATATTTTCTTCTTCTAACGGTAGAAGAAAGTAAAAATAAAATTCATAAAAATCATGAGTGACTTTAGTGATCTAATTTGACAGAAATATAAATAACTTAGATGTAAATTTCCAACTGGGCGAAAAATGTCCGGACCAGGATTCGAACCAGGGATCTCCTGGCTGAAGCCGCCAGTGCTCTGCCATCATAGCTATCTCGGACGAATCTGGTGGAACTTTCTCACCCAGCTAACCTTAATGATTATAGCATCTGGTCTGAAACCTGGTTCAGCTCAACAGAATAAATCTCAGGTAATGGAACTCCAGAAAACGCTGGATACGAAATTACACTAGATTAATTTTAACACAATTATGCTAATTGGTAAATAATAAATAAATAACTTAGTTTAATAATATAACACTGTATAAAAAATATCACTATGGAAGAATACCGTAAGAAATAAAATTAACTTAGAAACTGAAAATAATTAGAAAGCGGACATCAATAAAAACAAAAATATTCCTATGCTTATTTGAAATCCAGAAAAGTCTAGATTTTAATCTTAACAATAAACATAAGTGCCAGTTTCATAAATTTTATTATGTTCTTGGCAATTTTCGCTTTTGAAATACCCAGATAGTAGAGCAGCATAATAACATTCCACAGGTACATAACGTAGGGATAAAGAACGTGCAAGTGCTAATTAAGCAAAGTAGACTACGCAGCTTACATAAAAATAACTGTCGCTTTCATTCTAAAACATAGTAAAATGTGCATAAAATGAGAATTGTGATATTTGCGCAAAGTGACAAATGAAAGTTACGTTGTTAAAAGACATAACATATGTGTTCTAGGTGGCACGTACAAAAATATTTCTGGCAAACGAATAATTTAAATTTTATAATCATTATATTTGTAAAATTTATAAGACAGACATTGCGTATAAACTTTTTTTTTTAGATCTCTGACTCCTAAAACTTGTAAATCCGTCGAAAACTGGAACGCGTATCATACATACTCTCGAAATAGAGAAGTAGATATGTTTCAAGAGGAATATATTTTAAATACCAGCTTCCCAATAGTTTAGAATCGACTATTTTAATCGCGGATTTCGCAATGATTTTCTGATATTAAATGAGGCGATAATGCAAATTCGGTAATAATGGTGTTTAAACGATATGCCTCTCGAAGTAAGGAGAACGACTTATACACGAGTATACGGGTAAATACAAAATGAAGGTATGCGACTACCAACTACTCTTTTATTACCTACCCTTACTTAAGAATAACAAGCTGTTCCAAAGTTTTCTATAAAACCCAAAGATTATTGTTTGGAAACACTGGTAGGCTAAATAATAAAAATTTAGCCTTCAGTACCAGCACTGAAAATCCTAATCTGCTGAAATATATTCCTAATAAATAATATGAATTATTATTGTTTACAATATTAACAAGACACTTGTATGGGAGTTTTATTACTTTTTTATTCTATCAATAATAGAAGGAAATATTGTAATAGAAATATTTTCCGTTTTCCAGTTTTCAATGGACTCGTTTTAGGGAGAAAACATTTTTAATGACTGACTGTCCGTGTGTACATCTTTGTTTCATCGAAAAGTATATGAAGTTACGGATACGATTGAACCAAGATTCATATACATGCTTTTGACTAATGCCGTCAGGTCTCGGTTGAAATTATGGATATTCACCTGAGAAAGAACGTTGTGCTAGCAATTTCTGTGTGATTTTCTAACTTTTTGCAATTTAAGAGAAAATTGTCAGGCCCGTTATTTGAACCAGGGATCACTTTGTTTAAGCTGCCAATGCTCTGCCAACTGAGCTATCCCGGACGAATCTGTAGGACCTAATTCGCCCAACTAACTTTATTGATCATAGCATCTGTTCTGATAGATGAATCAGCTCAACCAAAAAATTGCAGGTAATGGAACTCACGTAAACGCCGGATAAGTTATTATACTAGATTAATTTTAACAGAATTGCTCTAACTGAATAATTCTAATAATTCTAATTAGAATAATTGTGTTAAAATTAATCTATCCCAATTTATGATTATGTTTCAATGAAATTCTATATTTAGATGTAATGCAATAGGCCAACGTTTGTATAAAGTTTTGGAGAAAATCAGTAGAGATTGGCACTGAGGTAGTGAATTTTGTTCAATTTCCCAGACGGGTGTAGCAGCTGTTGAGAAATAAGCATACTGAATCACCGAATTGTCTAATATAGGTGAAATAAGCAAAAATTTTCACTTTTTTTTTTAATATTTTATTACCTGTTTTGGTCGTTAATTGTGTTAAATTTAATGTTTTTTCCGGAAAAGGCGCCCCCTGGTGGACATTTTGGAAGTGATTTTCTCTTTCAAAATTACGAAAGCGCATCTCGTGTATAATCTATATACCAAATTTCATTCCATTCCGTTCCCCTTTTTTGCTGTAGGATGCTGTTTATAGCGGAATTTTAATTATAACCACCCTGTATATTACCCGCTGATTAGACTTCATTACGAAAATGTTTTCCTGCTCTCTTCCATAGTTTTGAAACATTTATTGACAAACAACTTGAAATTTAATAAAAAAATGTAAGTGACAGATATGTTAACTACTTATTTTTAACACTTTCCAACGTAGTTGAAAATTGTTTATGAATTGGGTTTGTCTGTCTGTCTGACGGAGCTCTAACTCGCGTAAATGTACTCGAGTTGCCATGTAATTAATATATGCTATTATAGTCCAGCATGGCATGTTCGGTATTAAAAATGAAGTGTGTAGCATGCATAGTTCATTTACAGGGGCACTCAAAAGCATTCCGTTTAAATGAATGGCCTATGGGAAAAAATTCTTTGCGATGCTTCACAATTTAAAGCACATTGAAATTTATATGTATCTCTGCAGTGCACTACAATGTATTACCTATAGAATAGGAAATGCAAAGCCTTCGTTGATCATTTACAGGAACACTCAAATTGGATGCATGGCCAACTATAAATAGTAATTCCTGGAAGCGTGATTTCAGTTGTTTTAAGCGTGTTATCTCCCTGAATTAACTTGCAGCTTCATACGTGGCGTGTATAAAAATCTAAATGTAATCTACAGGGCTGTACAAAAGAATTCAAGTACATTTCCCTCTATTGGTAGAAATTACTGAACGTGAATTTCCAACTGTGCTACGTGCTTTCCTACTAAATTAAATAATTAAATTTTTGAATACTATGTAGATTGTAGAATCTGTAAAAATATACCGATCAAAAATTGGAATACCTTTCTGGATATGGGAAATAATTGTTAAAATTAAGTTTTTAAATGTGTAATGCGTTTCCCAAAATGTTTTCTTAGCAATCTTCTTTACATTATTAAGCGGCGAAGTTTTGTTAAAGCAATCTGGAAATGTTGTAAAATGTTTTATAATCTATGCTTAATGCATGATTTTTCTTTCTTGTTGTAATCGCAGGCGTTTTCGCATTTGAAATACTTATATAAGCATGCAACAAAATATTTTAACCCATTTATGCATAGCGCCTCATTTTGGGACGTTTCTAATTTTAATAATTTTTTTTTATATTTTCCTTCTTTACAACGTGAAAATTGTATGAAGTAATCGTCTATAAATGTCTTTATCTATTACCAAGAGATGACAGCATAAAATGGATATTTATTTGCTTAAGTGAAGACCTTTTTTCGATGTTTATAGATTTTTCATTTTTCAAGATAGCGGAATGTAAAGAGTAAATTCATTTGTATTTTGTGTATCTTATATCCAAAAACATAAGTCATAATCTTAGCTTGTAGACTTCTTTGATTTACGTATTTTTTTATTTCGAAATTATATGTTCAAGCCTATTTTTTATGCATATTTGTAACGTACAAAGTAGAGGGCGCAAGGAGCAAATGGGTACATATTTCTATTAGACATTTAAGGGACTATTTATGTAAAGTCCTTTTCAAGATGGTTTTGAAATAAATTGTTTTTTAGCCTCCAATACGATTATTCTTTGTATATTATTAATAATACTTATAATGTTATTAGTCTTTATAAAGAAATAAATGTATTTTTTTAATAGTTTATAAAAATCAGTGATGGAACAGTGGCGCAGTAATTGAGCGATTGTCACCACTAAATTTTTATAGTATTTTTCGCCTTCAAAAATCTCAGAATTTCTGTCCTGAAGTTAGATGAAGAATAGTAATAAAATTTTGCGGTGTCAATTAATTCTCTGCTGCTACACTGTTCCATCACTGAAAAATACTAATTATAGTTTATAATATACAATTTAAAAGCTTAATTTACATAAATTTAGACAAAACATATAATTATGCATTTTTCCACTTACGGATATTCCCATATTGAGTCCGTTTACATTTTATCAAATAAATGCAAAAATATTTTAGCGTAATTTTTTTCAGTATTTTTCCAGTTCATTTTGCAACTAACAAATTTGAGAAAATAAAAATTCAGGCATAAATGGGTTAATTTGGATACCTAGCGTGACGACAAAGACCGTGCAAAGGTTAATTATACAATATTTACACAGCTTACCTAAAAGTTACCAAAAAGAAATGTCATTTAAATACTCAAAATGTTTTAAAGTAGTATTAAATAGAAACAAGGACATTCGAAGAAGGCGACAAATAACAGTTACGTGACTAGAGAGATAAAATGCTATGTAGAGTTACATGAAATGTCATGTCGTGTTGCATTCACAAACTGGCGTGAAATGTCTTGTAATTTTATTGTATGTCACGATTATTGTTCTTTTATGTTAAAATTGATACAGGTCATAAATCATATATTTTTTAATATGAATATTAATTTTCTTTATTAAAAATGTGGTTTTCAGTTTTAAAAAGTCCAGGAAATGCATGATAGTTATTTTAACCTTTTCAAGACAGCGTCATTTAACAACAATTTAATTTTTAATACCAGTAATTCCATATAGTACTTTTCGCCTTGTTCAGTTTAAGAATTCTGCATTTAGACATGACAATAATTATGGCTAAAATATTCTGGTACTGAAAAATATTTTTTTCAGTGAAGTTATTTATAAATAACTGTAGAAGTACAAATTGTGTAAAAAACCCATTTTTTCTAAGCATTTACCTTTTAAATCACGCCTGATTTTTTGGCTGTATTTCATATTTTTTCATAAAAACCTTGCAATACATTCATTTGGCGTGAGAACCAAACTTGATTATGGAAAATTCACTGCTCTTTTACACTTAGTAGAAAGCACAGGGAAATAAAGTTATTAAAAAATGTATAATTTTTTTCTGTGATTCTTTTTTGAGGTAGGAAAACGGGAAAGACAATATGAAAGATTGTTTAAATTATCTTTAAGGATGTCTAAATTGATTTGCATCATATAAAAGTAAATTAATGAATATCAAACTCTTCATTGAAAAAAAGTGTTTTTTTTTTTTAAATATTACACTTTTGATTATTTACACTGCAAAAAAAAAAAAAAAAAAAAAAAAAAAAATCCTAAGTTATGCGTCAAATTTCTACATAAATGTTTTACGGAATAGTTTGTTTTTTCTAAGAAATCAGTACAATTTCCTTAATTGACAGTTTGAGGTTACAAATCCGTATAAATGCAGTAGGTTTTCCGTAATTTTTACGGAATATATCTGTATGGCTTTCAAAGCAGTACAAGTTCCGTAAGTGATGTTTAGAAGTGCTAGAAATAGTTGCTGTGTTTGGAAACCGAAGAAATTAATTGTTCTATATACTTGTCTTACAGTGCGATTATTTTCAAAGAGATGCTAATATTGCATAAAAATTGACTTTATGTGCAAAACGTTCAGAATTGTGATCAATTGGGAAAAAAATCACTACCGAAAATACATTCCATGTTTAACACCTTGCCCCTGCTTCATAAAAGGCATCTGAAATAAGTAACGGTATTTGAAAACGCAGCTTGTGTAATCATGGCTGAATGGCAAAGGCAGGACAGTTCCCTAGTTTTACCCAGTGGCGGGTAAGTGTTATTTGTCTACTCTCGGATGAATAAAATAGAGAAAGGGTGACCTTGATGCAAACTTGTCTCAGTAAAGTGAATATTTAAATTCATATAGATGTAAGTTTGTCCTTGAAAAATTATAATTTGCCTTTTAAACGGAAAAAAATTACGGAAAAAATACTGACGCATTGATTGCCAGTACAATTTCCGTTTTTTAACGGAATTATTTTATACAATGCAGTGTACAATTTATTTTCTAACTTTTAACTTTTAAAATATTTCATTGTTGCAGTTTTACAGCTCTTTGGACTATTTTGGCGAGCGTATTGGCGAGCATCATTCAATCTACTGTTATTTCAATTTGTAGACAATTTTAGGTACTGAAAAATAACTCTGCCACTGGCATCTAGAAAATAAATTGTGACTCTAGAAAAAATAATTCCATGTCATTCACGTAAATTCTGGTTCTTTTTACGAGAGAGTTCCAATTATCCCTATTAAAATTCAAGAGCATTTTCTTATAGTATCGTGGTCAAACTTATTTAAAAATCTCTACAAATAAATGCGAACACAAGAAGTGGGTTTTAGTAAGTATAGGGCATGTTCAAATGAAAGTGATTCGAAGCGTCGCGTGCGAACAGTTTTTAATGTACTTTCATGAACCAATGCTATAGTGAAGGTGTATGTAGCATGCGTGCACAAGCGCAAGCAAATTTGTGCTATATTCATTCTTATGGAAGTGGTATTCAGTTAAAAATGATTGGTGTCGATGCAATTGCACCCAAAACGGATCAGCAAGCTGTAATTAAGTTTTTAACACGGATATTCATCGCATAATGCTGGCTGTGTACGGTGACACGTGTGTGTCAAAGCCGACGGTGACGAGGTGGGCGGAAATGTTTAACGACAGTCGACAAGAGACAACGGATTTGTCGCGGTCTGGTCAGGCGCACAAAATTGTTACAGAAAAGCTGATTACGGACTTTGACACCCTATCACATCTTTGGACCGCTGAAGAAAAGTCTAAAGGGTCAATGATTTCACTCCGACGAGGACGTAAAGGCTGCAGTTCTGATCTGGTTCCATGGTCAACCAATATCGTTCTTCGCATACGGAATTCGTAACCTTCCAAAGCGATGGGATGCCTACCTAAACGCTCATAGGTGAATTTTTTAAAACAAACTTTGCATGCATTTCACTCATTAAATATTTTTGTTAATATCTATGTATCTATCTCATTTCTGTCCATTATATTCATCACAAGTCGAATAACTTTCATTTGAACACCCCTCGTATAATTGTAGTTTATGAATTAATTCTAGAAATCAAGTGATAATTTCTCTCAATTCAAACGATTCATAATATAATGTATCATTTCATCACCTAGAAAACTATAGGAAAGAAATTCTCGATCATTCCACCTGTTCAGTTTATTATTTACCTTATTTACATAACTCGGAAATCTATACTTTTAGTTTAGGGATTTAGAAAATGACTACCTATTCGTTCTAGATGAAGGCGGTATATTTTCTCTGTCAGTGTGAGTTACAGAGAATACTGGCGAAGTCTCATCTGTGGAGAAAAAATGGAGGGTTAATGGAAAAATACCTTAAAAATAATTTATTAATAAATAATTAGATTTAAAAAAGGTTTAGATGCTGTATATTCCCGCTGTCGCCATCTTGGATGTTTTGAGATTCCTTGGCGATTTTTTGTTGGCGATGTTGGCGCTTTAATGTTTACATTTTATTTTCGTTAAGCCTAACATGGGCATACATCGCACAGACCGCAGCTTGGTGAAATTTAACTCGGCGGAAAAGGGCGTTTCATGCCAATAAAAATCCAAGATTATTAAAATGTGGTACTGTGATCGGAAACAATCCTGCGTCAACAATCCTCAACGTCATTTTAGGTGCGTTCGTAATTATATAAATACATAGAACCTATAGTCATCATTGAGTCCGTCCGTCTGCCTGTCTGTTCCTCTGTCCGTCCGCATATAACAGAGCAAAAACTACCCAACCGAATGGTCTGAAATTTTAAATATATAATGGTTGCAAAATTTTGTCGATTCCTTTCAAATTTTATGAAAATCGGATGTATAGTTTAATGACAGGGACAGTCAAATTTTTCCGTTTCATTAAGGCCAATGAAAAATAAATTTTTCAAGAGCATTTTAATGATGTTACAGCCTTTCGAACAGAATGAGATGAATAGGCCCATATGAAGTGCACTAAAACATACATTTAGTAAAATACGCGGTTCTAAAAAGATTTATAAAACTAGTTACAGTACGAACGCACCTCATTTGCCACGTTTGACGTGTAATTTCCAACTTGTTAGAATTCCAACCTTTGAAGAAGCCGGTTAAAAACTGATTGTATACAAAATAAATTCCATCATTACATACAAAAACCAGGTTGAGTTAAATAAAAGAGAGAAAAAAGACACTTATGTAGCATTTTTTTTATTGTAATCCTAGCCAGTTTTCCACGTGATGTTTCCACATAGGTGTTCACGAAAAAAATTTAATTTGGATACCCTGCGTGAGCACAAAGACTGTGCAAGGCTTAATTAGTCAAATTAGAAATTATTGACACAGCTTACCTAAAAGAAATGTCATTTCAATTCTGAAAATTGCTTAAATGAGTACTAAATAGAAATAAGGACATTCGCAGAAAGCGACACATAACAGTTACGTGACTCGATACATAAAACGCCATGTAGAGTAGCATGATGTGTAAAGCTTTGTAATGACGTGTTGCATTCACGATCAGGCGTGAAATATCTTGTGGCTTATTTCTTTTGTATTGCATGTCGCGAAATGTGTTATTTTATGTTAAAAGTAATGTAGGTCATAATTCATATACATTTTTAATTTTAATATATTAATAATATTCATTATTTAAAATGGTGTTTTAAAATTTAAAATACCCAGAAAATGTATGATAGTTCGTTAGACGCCTTCTGGACGGGCGTCATTTAACAATATTTTATGTTTTAATACCAATAATTTCGTAAAGTGTTTTTCACCTTATTAAAGTGGAGAATTCTATTTTCCGGCAAGACAATAACTACGATTAAATGCTTTGGTACTAAAAAATAAAGAAGTATAAACGTAAAAATAGTTTTTAAAAACATTTTTTATAAGCATTCAAAGTTCATTTAAGTTCTGCTATTCATGTTTTTTTTTTTTTTTTTTTTTTTTTTTTCCAAAAAATATCCATTACGCTGCAGTGTACAACGAACTCGATTATGAAAATTTTCCTGTTCTTTCTGTGATTGTAGAAAGTATAATCGAATGAATTTATTTTAAAATATGTAATTTTTGCCCTGTTTTTTTTATTTTTGTTGAAATAAATAAAAAAGCAGACATAAAGGCATGGATCGAATTGAGTATATTTGATATTAACAAGAAGAATTACACAAACATACTGAAAGAAAACAGAAAATTTACAGGTATTTATAGATTTTGCAAGGCCCATGGCGGAGAATTGGCGGCCGTGAAAGAAAGCTACATTAAACAACCAATCACAATAAACATAGTTGTACAAAAAGAAATTAATAAGAATTTAATGTAATGCCATGATTATTTTAAACACCCGCCCATAATCTAGCATTACATCAGAAAACAAAGAAATTTCTTGAAATCAATCATTAATAATAATATGACACAATTTAAACATTACTTGTACAAACAACAAAAAAATAATAGTTCATAAAATTTAAATTTAGGTAATGCCTTTGTAATAAATCAGCAATTTGCATATTCGTAGGAACATATTCAATTTTGATGTTATTTTCTTTTATAATATTGCGAACAAATTTCAATTTGATATCAATGTGTTTCATTCTACCATAATTACTCTCATTACTGATACATTTTATACATGATTGATTATCCTCAAAAATTATTAAATCCTTAATATTTGCAATTTCACTAGCAATATTTATAAACCATAACAAGTCTTGCAAACTTTTAGTTAAAGCAATGAATTCAGCTTCAGTTGATGATAAAGCAACTGATTTTTGTTTATTACAACACCACAGAACAGGCATGTTACAAAACATTAAAATATAACCTGTTACTGATTTGCGGTCATTTGTGTTAGCCCCCCAATCAGCATCAACATACATGGATAATTTAGGATCAGAATTTTGCTTTTTATACACAAGTTTTAAAGACAATGTTTCTTTTAAATATCTTAAGATTTTCTTAAGAGCTTTCCATGCAATTTCAGTAGGATTTTCTTGCAATTGACTTAAACAGTTAATAGCATACAAAATATCAGGTCGAGAAATATAAGCTAAATATAATAAACAACCTACAAGTTCACGATATGGGGCATTAAAAGGTTTACCATTTTTGAAATCAGATGGGGTGGACTTAGGAGAAATAGGAATGTCACTGGGTTTACAATCTAGCATATTAAACTTACTTAACAATTTAATTATGTAAGACTCTTGATCCATTATTAAACTATCAGAATTGAATTTCATTTGAATACCTAGAAATTCTGAAACACTTTCCGATTTTGACATGTGAAACTCGTTATGCAATAGGGAAATAACTACATTAGTTTCATTTACATCTGAACCTGCAATTAACATATCATCTACATACAAAGCAATAATTATTTTATGATCATTATTATACCGAATAAAAATACAAGGTTCATTATCACAAGATTTAAAATTTAACTTTGAAATAAATTCATGAAACCTTTCAAACCATTGTCGTGGGGCTTGTTTTAGACCATATAAACTTCTTTTAAGTTTACACTTTCGCCCACTTTTATCATCATAGCCTTGCGGCTGATCCATAAAAACAAGTTCATTTAACTTACCATTCAGGAACGCTGTTTTAACATCTAACACAAATGCATATAAGTCTTCATTTAAAATCAAAATAAGAACCAAACGTAAAGCTGGCATACTTATTACAGGGGAAAAGGTTCCACTATAGTCTAGCCCTTCTTTTTGCATAAATCCACGAGCTACGAGTCTCACCTTATGTCGACCATCTCTTTTGATGGTAAATACCCATTTGCAGGAAATAGGTCGTTTGTCAGGTGGTAATTTTTCAAGATCCCAGACATCGTTGATTTTCATACTTTCAATCTCCGCGTCCATAGCTTCTTTCCACAAGCGTTGTTCATCACTAGGGAGGGATTTGATATCATCAAACGTTAATGTTTCTTGTTGGCAAAGTAATGCTTCGTAAACTTCAGGATCTGGATACCGTACAGGTTGCTTTTTAAATCTTTCAGATTTTCTTGTTTTGTCTTCTTTCTCTTCAGGATCATCTAATTCATCACTCGTATTTTCTAGAACATCTGGATCAATTTCATTATCGACTGGTTCTGAATTTTCTAGAATGTATTGTTTCGACTGAACATTTTCCTTTTTCTCTTCGTCGAATTTCACATTTCTTGATACAGTTATGCGTTTCGTTTCAGGATCTAGTAATCTATATCCCATTGAAGAATAACCAATGAAGATCATTTGTTTAGACCTATCGTCAAGCTTCTTTCGATGAACGGAAGGAATTAACATGTAAGCACTGCATCCAAAAACACGTATGTGCTTGAAATCGGTTTTTTCTCCATATTTCAGGAAGTACGGAGTTTTGTTCTCAATAGTGCTGCTTGGCATTCGGTTTTTCAAGTAAGCTGCTGAAAGGATAGCTTGACCCCAAAAAGTCTTTGGTAAATTTGATTCAGCAATCAAAGCACGTCCTATATTCAGAAGCGACCTATTGCAGCGTTCAGCTACTCCATTCAAAGATTGCGTGTATGGAGGAGCGGGATCGATCACTATACCAAGATCTCTAGTAAAATTCACTAAATCATTAGAAAAATATTCCTTCCCGTTATCACATCTAATTTTCTTCACTGTAGGGTTGGATTTTAAGAACATTTTTAATTCTTCTGAGAGTTCACTTTTATGTTTCAGTAAACGTACTTCAGTAAAACGAGAAAAATCATCGATGAGAGTCATAAAATAGCACTCGCCAGAAAAGGTTGTCGGAAAAATAGGTCCACAAATGTCACTATGAATCAAAGTCATTGGCTTGGTTTCTCTTTTTCTTGGTCCTCTTCCCATTGGTGTTGCACTCTGTTTTGCCCGAGCACAAATATCACAAAAAGAATCAGGTACCGGAAGCTTCATATCTTTCAATACTTTGTCACTCGGATGACCAAGTCTGCGATGCCAGATATCACAATGATTTTTCTTTGAAGTAAGAACGGTTTCGTAAACAGGGACAAAGTCACTTACGTATTGTCCATTCAAATCACGTTCACCGAAGTAAAAACGGTTTCTCCCTTTTTTGATAAATACTTTTTGATTCTTGAAAATAACTGTATAATTTGCACTTTCAATTTTCCTAACGGAAATGAGTTGCCCGTTTAAGTCTGGAACATAAAGGACATCCTTTAAAGTAATTTCCATTCCATTTCACAGTTTCCATTAATATTTCCAATACCTTTGATTTCTAGATTCGTTGTTTTTGATGCGCATTTAATAGTTCCTGAAGAAGGTACTAAGGATGCGAAATAATTCTCATTAGAACACATATGGGAAGTTGCTCGGAATCTACTATAAATTCATTCCTTTTAATGCTTCCAGCAACGAAAGAAACAGCTGAAGAGGCAAATTTTTCTTCATTTGAATTTTTAACAGCTTTACAGTTACGTTTTATGTGTCCGAATTTTCCACAAGAATGGCAAGTAATTTTCTTTCTACAATATTTCGCTGTATGCCCTTTAGAGTTGCAAATTTTGCAAAAGAATTCTTTGCCAGTCGACACAAATGCAGTATTATCATGAGCAGCCTTAGTATATACTTTTTCTTTCTTTGAATCCAAAAGAAGTGCTTCAGCATCTAATAATCTTTGTGTCACGAAATCTAATGTCAAAACGGAATTCGGTTGGTTTTCTAAAGCAATCTTAACATTTTCAAATTCCTGAGGCAATGACATCAAAATATAAGCAATAGTATCCGTTTCATTAACTTCTGCCCCAGACAGCTTAAGATCCGGAATTAATTTATTTATTTCATCAATGTGATTTCTCATAGAAACTGTACGATCTTTCTTAATCGTTGCCAATCTCTTCCGAATTAAAAGTTGATTCACTGCACGCTTTGTATCATAAGTGCGTTCTAATTTATTCCAAATTTTATGAGCTGTATTTTCATCTTGAAGTAATGCAAGAACATTATCACTTAATAATGATAATAATAAAGCGTAAGCCTTTTTTGCTCTCACGACATCGGCGGCATTGTCTAGAGCCGCTTCATTTTCCAGGAATTTTTCCAATTCTTTAGCAGCAAAAATTGCCGTTACTCTTCGTTTCCATACCGAAAAAACTTTTCCATCACCTTCAAAAAGAGGGATGCCGTAAACATCTTTTGAAGAATCCATTCTGCTCGATAAAATATATAAAAAGTTAGATAAAATCTTTTTCACTCAAAATCCCAGCAGAAATGAAAAACAGAAAAATAACGGCGTCAGTATGTCTCGCAGCTCATTTCAACACTTGCTAGAACCACGCTCTGCTGTTGAAATAAATAAAAAGGCAGACATAAAGGCATGGATCGAGTTGAGTATATTTGATATTAACAAGAACAATTACACAAACATACTGAAAGAAAACAGAAAATTTACAGGTATTTATAGATTTTGCAAGGCCCATGGCGGAGTATTGGCGGCCGTAAAAGAAAGCTACATTAAACAACGAATCACAATAAACATAGTTGTACAAAAAGAAATTAATAAGAATTTAATGTAATGCCATGATTATTTTCAACAATTTTCTAACAGGGCAACATGGAATTAGAAATGAACTTTTCTCTTTACTCTTGGTAAAAATCTAAAGCAATGCACTTATTATAAATTATATAATTTTTCATCCGTTTATTTTTCAAGAAAAGGAACAAAAAAAAAGATTACTTTAAGATTTAAGATTTCTAAATTGAATTCTCAACTTAAATCAATAAATATTTAATTATTATTTGATGAAAGCTGGTTTTTTTTAAACGATCATCACTTTTTATTTATTATTTTTTTTTTTTACTTTTAACCGTTAAAATGTTTCATTGTTGCATTTTATGGCAGCCATTTGACCTATTTTGGTGGCGGTCATTTATGGACCGTATCGTTAAATCCATTGTTTTTTGAACTCCCATAAAATTGTACATGTTACTGAGATTATTGGGCGGGATAATTGTGAAATGCCTTAAAATTTATTTATTAATTTATACTTAACTTCTGCAAATATTAAAATGTTGTATTACCGCCGGGACACATACGTCAACATAATTTTTATAATTCTAGACCGTCCTGAATTGGGTTAAAAATCAATTTCAAAATTCCATCGTTACATGCAAAAAACATGTTGCGTTAAATAAAAGATTGTAGAAAAATAGTCGATATTTCTGCCCTGAAAAGGTTAATCTTCTAAAATATAACCGTTTATATTCACAATAAAAATCTATAAATTATTCTTGTTAACAATATGAACCAGACAGTTATATGGAAGTTTATTATCTTTATTGTAAACTTAGCCGTATTCGCACTTGAAATCTCTTCATAAACATGCAACAAAATAATTTAATTTGGATACCCAGCAGCACGACAGAGAACGTGCAAGGGTTAATTAAGGAAAGTAAAAATTATTTTCACAGCTTACAAAAAAGAGATGTCATTTTAATTCTAACAGTGACTTAAATGAGTATTAAATAGGAACGAGGCCATTCGCAGAAAGCGACACATAACAGTTACGTGACCAGAGGGATAAAATGTTATGTAACATGTAAAGCTGAATAACATGGTGTGTAAAATTTGTAATGTCGAATGCTTAAGGAAAAGTGGAACTATATACGTTGCAGGGCTTCATTCATTCGCAAAACTGAAAAAAAAATGAATGCGTCTATTTGAAAATTGGTCAATTTCTAACTCAGTTACGATCTATTAAGACAAAAAGAAACACACAGCAGTTACAATGAACTTTATACGAATCGAAACAGTATTTGTCATTTATTCTAATTAGTCTGAAAATGCAATGTAACATGAAGTATTTTAAAATAAGGCGTGGACTACTTTTTGGCTTTACTGTACGTCATGAATCTTGTTCAATTTATGTAAAATTTGATGTAGGTCTTGAATCATACTTTTTAAATATCAATTTATTAATTATTATTATTATTAAAATGTTGTTATTTTTAAGATTGTGGTTGTTTTTAAGAGGTGAATACTCACTTACAATGGTTAGAAAAGTGATTCCAAATTTCTCTTATGCGTAAAAAGTTCTAAAATCACAACTAATTCGATAGTATTAAATTGGTTTTAAAATCATCTGCAAAATTAAACTGTTAGACCGAATGCATTTCCGTTTGGTATCGATATCAATTTTGGATGATTGTATTGAAAACTTTAAAGTTTGCTATAATTACAAAAATTGAGATAACTTATACTTTTAACTTAAATTGAAAATAAACGCAATTCCCAATCAAATGGGTATTTCTATTTTTCTTTGTGGCAGTTTGTCGATTAAAAAGTTTTTGCCAGGTAAACTGTAGAGTGCTCTGTGATATTTACAATGTAAAAATTAGTTGAAGAAATAAGTTGCCTTAAATTTTATTTTTCAAACAAAATTTTGTGTGCCGATTTACTGAAAATGTTGCAGAAGATCTACGGTGAATCATGCATGTCAAAAACACAAACATATGAATGGTATAAACCAGGGGTTCTCAAAACTATGGTACGTGTACCAGTACTGGTACGCGAAAGTCCGATACTAGTACGTGGAATGAAATAAAAAATACGACAATAAAGACGGATTGGTGGAATCCGTATTCAAAAAGATGAAGGTAACAGAATTTTGGTTGGTGAGAAAAGAAAAATACGCTCTGATATCCGTTAAAGCTCTAAAATTACTGTTTGTTTTTACCACAACATATATCTGTTTTAAGTGCTTTCCCGTCACTTCTTTATATGAAAAACAAATACAGGAATAAACATAAACATCGAATTTGATTTACGCCTAAAACTAAAATTGAATCTAATATGAGGAAGTTGTTTTTTTTTCTAAAGCAAGCTTCATTAGCAAGCCTTATCATTAGCAATACAACAAAATTAATAGAGTCACCCTCGTGTATATGCATCAATATATGCCACTATGCCATTAAGTATTGTAGCTTTTTTTTTCAATCAAAACACTATATTTTGATAATGTACAGATTATTAATATCTAATGATGTTACTACCTTTTATTTGAATGTTAATATAAAGCAGTCAATCTAAGTACCAATTTAATAATGTAATCGTGCAATTAAATACAGCCAAATCTGCTCTTACTGATCAAAAAAGATTGGAAAAATACTTCGTTTTAGACATATTCCGTTTACACCGGTTTTCTTGTATTAGCATAGAGCTTGTAACTTGGTGGTACGCGGAAGTATGAACTTCTATTGAGTGGTACGTCGGTCTAAAAGTTTGGGAACCCCTGGTATAAAGCATTCAAAGAGGGTGGTAGTTGATTTGCCTCGTTCTAGCCGACCTTTAACGTCTTCGAACGACTCATACATCGATAAAATCGAGTAGATGGTGCTCGAAAATCATCGTATGAGTGACAGAGAGTTGGATCAAGAGGAAAATATATTTTAAGACGGTTCATAACATAAAATAAATAATGTGAACACTAAAAAGGTCGACAATCTTACTTAAAAGGCGACTAAAGTAATGAAAAAGATATTACAAGTTTAAAAAAGACATTTTATTTAAAACTTCTTAGTACTTTCAAGCCTTCCAGGCTCATCATCAGAGAATACCTTAATAACTAAATGTTGTTTATTTATGCAAATACGTCACTTTGTTTTGAAAATGAGAGAGCCAATAATTACTAGAGCTGAAAGGTAGCAGTAGCAGTTTCAACTAAATAAGCAACATTTAGTTATTAAGATATTCTCTGATGATGAGCCTGGAAAGCTTGAAAGTGCTAAGATGTTTTAAATAAAATGTCTATTTTAAACTTGTAACATCTTTCTCATTGCATGAGTCGCCTTTTAAATAAGATTGCGGACCTTTTTAATGTTCACATTATTTATTTTATGTTGAATCAAGGTGAAAACTGCGCTTCGTCTTATGCTATTACCCATTCATAACGTTATGAGTAATATTTTGGGCATGAAACGCGTCGACGCACGACTAGTTCAATTTTGTTGTATCGTTGTTGTGCAAGAGTTTTTATCCAAAAATGCGACGAATGTCATCGACCCAGAACATTACTCGCCTAAAATGGCCCGTGCGACTTATTCCTCTTCCCGTCCCGAAGCTAAAATTACAACTCCGAGGAAAGCGCGTTGAGCCGATTGAGGGCATAAAAGAAAATTCGCTGAAGGAGCTAAAGGCCACAGATCAAATGTAAATAAGTACGAGTAATAACATATGGTACACATATGGTGATGCAGTTTGAACAGAAATGTTAAAGATCTTATATCAGACAAAAATATGCATTAATTAATTCGTTATCCATTAAAACAGTGAATGCCTATGAGAGAATGATGGTTTATGAATCATAACTGTACACATATGGTAAAGCAGTTTGAACAGAGGTGTTTAAGATCTTATATCAGACAAAAATATGCATTAATTAATTCCTTATTTATTAAAACAATGAATGCCTATGAGAGAATGAATTTAAGAGGTTCAGGAGTTTGTAACGGTACATTATCTTTTCGTATCCAGAATTTATGGGTTGAATGGTTGGACAACTTACGGAGTCGCGACATAGAGGGAACACGTGCGATCGCGAAAATGTAGCGAAAACTCATAAATAGTGTTTCCAGATGTCCCGCGTTAATCGGGGATCTAAATTCTTTGGACACCAGTATTTTAGAGTAATTTTCTTCGCCTTATCCAGTGGTAGAATTACCTGTGATTAAAGATTGCAAAATAAACTGTAAGAAGTTAGTGGTGTCCAGAGTATTTGGAGCACCGGTTTATTTGGGACACCTGACAACACTATTCATAAACAATGACAGATAGTACCAAATTTGTGTTTCACGTGGTTCTTTCTGTTAAGTTTTTATTTTATTTTACTAATGTGCGTATAACAAAAAAATATGTGCTTTCTACTGGTAATGGCATATAAGCACCAATTAATTTAAACTTTGAATAAATACGTTTAGATAAATTGCGGAAAGATATAGCAAATTAAGTAGTAATTTATAAGTTCAATGAAAAAAAGCTTTATATTTCAAAGGGGGCTCAGGGCTTGACCGATACCGAAAAACATGCAAACAAAGCTCTTGCTTCGAGTCCGTATAAAAACAGAAGTATTCCATGTAACTCATTTAAATTTTCTGATATTTTTAAGGTATGTTTGTAGTCTTATAATATTATAATATGAAGTACTTCAATGTAAAAAAATAAAACACATAGCAAAATTTATATAACAGAATTTTCGAAAAAACAATTTAGGTGTCATATCACAATCCGTAAAATATCTTAACCTTGAATTGACACAAGAACCTAATTTTGGCTTTAAAATGATCAGGAAACTTTACACTATAGAATGAATTAAGGATTTAAGTCAAAAGAAACCTTATTAAAAAACTGTCAAATTGAGAAAACGCGACATAAATTTGCAATTAAATGGGTGCGGCTTTAAAAGTGATTGTTACATAAATGCTTATAACTCCGTTAAAACTGGAAATATTTTTATGCGCTTTTTTGCATTGTGTTCAAAATTAATTGAATAATCAAAATAGAAAAAAAAAATCGATTTTTTTTTTTAAGTTTTCAAGCCCTGAATCCCCTTAAGATTAGTATATTTAAATTATTTTCTTAATTGTAAATCTCTATTTCTTAAAAAAATCTCCTTTAATCAATAAGATATTTAATCATATTTTATAATTTTATTTAGAAAAAAATAAAACTAATCAATATTAAAGAAACGAAAAAATATATAAGAATAAAATAATAAAAGTAGTATGGAGTAAAAGAAAATATAAGAATAAAAGAAATATGAAATAAGTATAATTTACAATTGAAATTCTTTTAAAAAGAAATAACATGGAAAAATTTATCACCGATAATAAACAAGAGTGACGTGTCAACACTTTATTAAATACAACCTTATTAAATTAATAAATCACTTTCTATTTATATGTATCCGTTAAAAATAGAAACAACATTAATTTTCCTTGTTTTTATCAGCTGGTGTAAAGTTTGTAAAATAAAAAAATAAAATAAAAAAATAAATGAACTTCTTTTTTTATTTATTTACTCTTACTTTTAATATAACTGAAAAATGTTATCACGTCTTGTTTAATTTTTTACTAAAAATTAACATTTCCAATCATATTAAATGGATAATTTAATTTTTAATTTTTCCGGATTTTTTTCAACCTAATTTAGACTAAATGTTACCTTTTTGAAAAATGCTAGAATGTAAATTCTATTTGTTACAATATCTGAATAATGCAAGCGCAAACATTTACAATTGTATTAATTAAACGTTTAACATGCATACCTTTTTTTCTACCAACTCTACATTATATCAATTTAAAATTTAAAAATTTCAAATGTAATAAATCTAATTAATATCACTGTGTATGTTTTGGGTGTTTAATTTTTTTCCGAAGTTAATTCTGAAGAATTTTTAATAAAACAAACACTTTTATTTAGTTTAAAAGTAAGATGCATTTTTATATACAAATAAAAAACTAATTTTTAGACGACTTTTGTGCTGTTCTGATAGTTTCACTTATACCAAAGAAAGAACATTTTATTAAAGGATATAAATAAAATTTATTTATTTTCTATAAACTAAAAAAAAAAAGTTTTGTATTATATAAAATAAAAGAGTTTTATTTAAGAATTACATTCTTTTAACAAAATATAACTTACTTTAACAATGTATTCTAGACATTTTTATTTATCTTGAACGATAAAGCTTTTCGAAAATTTTTTATAACAAAACATTATTTTCAACTATATTTAGGACATTTAGGACACAATCTTTTATACTATGTTGATTTTTTTCCCCAAGAAATTATTTCTTATTTCTGCATTTGTTATTTTCTAAAGAAGTGTATAAAAGATCACAGTTAAATAAATTTTAAGTAACACAATAAAATTTTAACTAATGAATTTTTCATTTCGACACTTAAGAACACAGATTATGTACCATTTTTGTAGATCGCAACAAATTTTAAAAAGCAAGTTTTGTCTCTTGCATAACTCGAAAACCAAAAGCAATATTCCTTTTTCGGTGATGCATTATACAAATATTCCAATATAGACCGGACGGCGGCAGCGCAGGCAAGCACCTCATCGAGTTCACGGCTGAAATTCCAGAATTAGTCAAAACTCTATTCGCATATTAAAACGCAATCGGTCTGTCAAGTGCTACCTTGTTGGAAAACACCTGAAAACCCGATTTTAGTGGTTGACTCGTAGGTTTATCATTGTGTTTTACTGCTCCCAGCCCTCCATGTTTTCATACATTTCGGTGCAGGAAAACATAATTTTTCTTCAAGTTCTGAACGGAAATCGAATGAGAGTTTCATTTGTGATAAAAAAAAATTTCGTGTTTTAAAATTCACTTATCTGTATAATAAAATGTCCTTGCGTAACGTTGGCTTCGTTTTCATGCTGCAACAGCAGGCGATTAAATTTAACTTTTACTGTTTTTTTTTTTTTAAACTTCTAAATATAGCACAATTTCAAATTTTCCTTAGTCGAGTAAGGAAAAAATGTATTTTAAAACGCAATTTGTTTGAAAACTTTATCCTAATTTGTTTTGAAACGGTATCACAATTTACTTAATTTTTACGGTTTTTCAAATAATTTTCAAACCTGATTTTTTCTTTATCTATCTCTATCGGTGAAGACGATTTCGAAGACAAATCCGTTTGTCCATCGATTAATATAATTTGCACAACATTTGTTTTCAGCTTATATTCTATAACGAATTAAAAAGAGTCAATCAATCATCAGTCAATAAATAAACCAATAAAATATAAATAAAAAACAAATTTAAGACATGAAAACATAAATTATAATCGAATTTCGCGATTAATCCACTGAAATGAACAGAATTAAAAAGGCTGGTTGTCAATAGCAATCTTTAGGGATTTCTGCGTCTGTTCACTCCTGAAGCGAGGTCAATATGAAAATATTGCTTTTGATACGCTTCAAAATTTTATAGGAACATATTATTGCTTCTTTTCATATAAATATGATTTTCAGTAATTGTTAGTAGGCATTCTAAAAAATACATTAAATGTAAAAAATATATTAGAGTTATGAATTAAAAAATATATATCAACAAAAAAGTAGTAGGCCGTGCGATGATTTCTCTCCACAATACTTAAGATTGTTAGCTGATACCTTTTTAGGTGCGTTCGTAATTATATAAATACTTAGCACCTATAGTCGCCGTTCTGTTCGTCTGTCTATCTGTCCGTCCCTCCGCATATAACAGAGCAAAAACTATACTACCTAATGGAAATTTAAATAGATAATTGTTGCAAAATTTTGTCGAGTCATTTCAAATTTTATGAAAATCGGATGTATAGTTTAATATCAGGAACAGTCAAAAGTTTTTGTAACATGATGTCACATGGGAAAAAAGTAATTCAAGTGAATTTTAATGATGTTAAAGCTTTCCCATCAGAATGAAATTGGCATGCACTTATGAAGTGCACTAAAATATACATTCAGTACACCATGCGGTTCAAAAAATATTTATAAAACTAGTTATAGTACGCACGTACCTCATTTGCCACGCTTGGCGTGCAATTTCCAACTTGTTTCATTAATTTTAGATTAAAAGCCATTATTTTTATCTAACAACGCGTTTTAACAATGGATACGTATACTATATCAAAAGTTGTTTCCAAAAGTTTTCGAAAAATACCTCATTCATCTCTGTGCCTTTAGAATGTGAAGAGAAAAAAAGATGTTAACATCAAAATAATATACATGACACTTTTCGTCTATATTCTATAACTCGAAAAGACCGGGTTTATCAGCTTGTTTCCTTAATGGAATTAAATATGAGTCATATACGAATATTGTAAAATATCATAATCAATATGTTTAAAAATATAGTTGTTTCAGATTTTTAGAACCTTGAATAGTTTGTTTTTATTTTTCTTTAATGTTAAAAACTTTTTTTTTTTTTTTAATAAATTAACACTCATTCTCGTTTAATTTTAAGAAAATCTCAACGCAACCTTAAAAAAAAAAAAAAAGCAATTTAACAAATTACAACGACCATTTTGAAAATGGTTTTTTCAAAGACTAAAATTTAAGACAAAAATCGCACGGAGTTTATCATACATTATGTACCCATGGATTAAACATTAACATTCCTGGACCCATCATGCATAAATTTTAAAAGAAATTTCAGTTTTACAATTTTCGGTACTATAAATTTTTAAAGTGCTACGGAGCTGGTCATACATTACGTACGCCATGGATTAAACATTAATATTCCTGGACCGATTTTAAATGAAATTTCATTTTTAAACTCCTAAACATCCCACACTATTAGTCTTTATACCGTCGTATAGAGAAAAATGCATTTTTAATTGCAATTTGTTTGAAAGCTGTATCTCAATTTGTTTCTGAGTTATTAATTTTTTTTTTGTAATTTTTATTACATTTTTGTCATAGTGGCAACAGAAGTATCCATCTCTGTTGAAAGTAAAGGGAAAATACAGATTACTGTATAGACCCATCAGAAAACGAATAAAATGCGGATTCAACTAATAAAAAGCTTCAGATATGTTTTTGATTTCCTACCCTGACCGAGGACAATAACAATTTTCCCAAATGGGTAAAAAATGTCCATTTAAGTTGAAAGGTGACGACTAAAAAATTCTCAAATAATATCGAAAAATTAAACTCTTATTAAATATTTTAATTAAAAAAAAGTTTCAAATTGCGCAATCTACAAAATGAATAAAATTAACATGACGAAGATATTTTAGAGAATAGACAAATTTTTAAAACAGAATTTATCCAACTGAATTGTCTATGAATGTCAGTGAAAATGTTTGCACACGTAAATAATGTTTAAAACACGCTTAAGCAGAAGTAAATAAATAACACCCTCTCGCTAAAGTAAATCCTATGGAAGAAATCTTTTAAAATATCTCATTCGGTTTTCAATATTTTAAAGTAATTTATTTGCATTGGATAGCTGAGGTCTATCTCTGCAAAGAGGCTTTTTTATTTTTTCGACTTTGTCATAGGTTCTTTTTATTAGGACACTTTTATTTTCGGAACCGGTTTCGAAAGTGAAAGCATCCAAGTAAAAAAACACCTCTAAACAAAGTCAAAAAAGTGAAAAGGATACTTCGGGAGATCAACATCAGCTATTTAATGAAAAAAAAAATCATTTAAAAATGTCGAAATGCGAACGAGATATTAAAAAAGATTTCTGCCATAGGATTAAGATTAGCGAGCGGGTGTTTTGGCGTAAGTGAAGTAGTCTCTTAAGTACAAGTAACTGTAAGTTTTTACGACAACTTACTCTTTTATATCAATATTATTGTTACAATTAGTCTCAGGTTTGGAAAACTGCGAATTAGTAATGATTTTAATTCATTTAAATATTAAATATAATATTGAAAATATTGCTAAGTACGTTAGGAACAAATCTTAAGCAGTTACATTTTTTATCTACATAAAAAAAAAAAACTGTTTTAGAAAGTTGTGTTAAACTGCTTATTACTACTGTTTATTAATTAAAACTGTGTTGTTTTATTAATTAAAACAACATGTTTTATTAATTATGTTGGTTTATTAATTAAAACTGTATTAAGTATTTCAATGTAGAACAATTAGAATGTTTTATGTTTATGCATTTGTGCTAGATATAATAAGAAGTTTAATAGAATACTCATTACTTAGTTATAACTCATTAGAGATTACCGAAAAATTCCTGATTGTTTAAAAAAGCGTTGTTGTGGATATCGTATCGTTTTAAACCCATGGATTAAAAAAAGTTACTCCATTCTATCGGTTAGTTAAATTTTACCCTTTTTAACCGCTGTTTTTTTTTTTTTTTTTTTTTTTTTTTTTGTCATATTGTTGGCAAAATTTAGTACCATTTTAATAACGAATTTTATAATGCAATCGACTATTTAAAATAAATTTTTTTGTCAAAAGTGTTATAAATTACTGAATTCAATAATTTATGTTAATTTTTACATAATGCGAAATAAAAAAAATATTTTTTTCCTTAAGTATCGCTTTTTTAGGTGCGTTCGTAATTATATAAATACGTAGCACCTATAGTCGTCGTTCAGTCCGTCCGTCCGTCTGTCTGTCTGTCCGCATATAACAGAGCAAAAACAACCCAACCGAATGGTCTGAAATTTTAAATATATGATTGTTGCAAAATTTTGTTGAGCCATTTCAAATTTTATGAAAATCGGATGCATAGTTTAATTACAGGGACAGTCAAAAGTTTTTCTTTACATTACGGCCAATGGGAAAAATTACTGCAAGTGCATTTTAATGATGTTACAGCCTTCCGAATGGTCTGAAATTTTAAAGATATAATTGCTGCAAAACTTTGTCGAGCCATTTCAAATATTTTAGGAAAATCGGATGTATAGTTTAATTACAGGGACAGTCAAAAGTGTTCCGTTACATTACGAGGAATGGGAAAAAAATTATTGGAAGTGCATTTTAATGATGTTACAGACTATGCACTTTATGAAGTTCAAAAAATTATACATTCAGTACAATATGGGGTGCAAAAAATAATTATAAAACTAGTTATAGTACGAACGCACCGCATTTGCCACGTTTGACGAGCAATTTCCAACTTGTTTTTCCTTCGGAAAACTAAATTAACTGAAAAGATATTTCCTTTTATGAGGTAATTGTCTCTTATTCTTTATTTTAACTCATAACTGGAAAGAAACTCAATTCGCAAAGTTTGGTACCCCGAGCAAAAGTAAACAAATATCGAAAACTTCAATACTTTTGAGTCGTAAACTGTAAAGCAGCAAAACAGGACTTTTGAACAGGTGCAAACTCACTCTAACATCAAAACTTAACTGGACTACCAGAGCCATCTATTAGAAACGCCGCACACTAAAGCAGAGATAAAAACAGGTAAATCAGGAAAACCTGCTTTGCAATCGCCGAAAGTTGTGCGTCGCATGGCTAAATAAAAAGTAAATTTCCAAAAAAAAAAAAAAAAAATGCTTAAGCCTTTTATCTTTTGAAATACTTTTTTGTAATACTTAAATTAGAATATATTAAAAAGTAATTATGCCTTTGACAAGAGTGAATCTTTATAACAAAATTATTATTTTAACTAACGTTACACAGGTTGAAACTGAAAACAGCACATTAAAGGCTTATCAATATCTTTTATAAGCTTCAACTGTACTGTTTTCATTTTTAGAATGTATAACTTTAGTGTAATGATAATAAGTTATTTTCTTACGTAGTTATCGTTTAACTAAAGTTTAATTTATAGCGTATTCAGTAGAAAATGCTGTTTGGTAAAATTTACAGAAAGTAAATTAGCGAAATATTAAAATGAAAAGTTTTTTTAATTAGAATTTAAACCTAATGACCAATTTTGCTTAACACTCTTGTTTACACTGCTTTTCAAAACACACAAAGTATATTTTTATTTCACGATAATGCATTCGGTATCATTTTGCGCTTTAACCATAATCCCAATACAACAAGAGTTAAAATTAAATGCTTGTTATTAAAAATTACAGCTGATGTGAAAAGCATATAGTTGGTGAGAAAGACTGGTGTTTTTTGCGATTCCCCTAAAAAAAAATGTATGGCGCAACCAAAACGAAATTCCGTAACCTATCTCGAAATTCCGCGCCGAACAGTCTATAGTTTATAGGGAAATTACAATCCGTGTGACAAGGAATAAACCACTATTGTCACACTGGAGAATTATTTTTATTCAAAATATCTACCCCATTTTCGGTCTTGTGATCTTCCGCTTTATTTAACGATTTATTATTTATTTCTTTGGGTCACAAATTTCTATTATTTTTAAATATTTTTACTAATTTACTTATTTTGTATTTTTTTCATAGCTCAAGTTAGTAGATTGTTGACCTAAAACGGTTTCGTGATGCTCAAATTCTTAACCCGTTCAGGACCGGCTAATTTTACACGAATTTTATTCGTTTGGCACCACTTTATGTTGATTATTTGACTTAACTTTATAAATCACGAAAATGTCGTAACTAAGTAAAAGCAATTTTACTTTTTCTTTTTACAGGTATGAAACTCAAACGTTTTAAGCACTTTTTGAGGATGCATATTTGCACCCATGGTCCCGAACGGGTATTTTTAAAGTATAAAGTATTTTTTGCTTGTGCCGCCTTGTCACAATGCCGCTCATTGAACGTAATGATATTGTGAAACTTTAAAAAAGATTTTATTACAAATCCTGTTTTTAAAACTGGACTACCCTTTTTCTCGAGAACTATTCGACCGATTTCTTTCATTTTTTATTTAAAAGAAAAGTAATCGTTTTTGTTTGAGTTTATACCACCAAAAAGTATAACTTTCATTGATTAATTATTTTTTAAAGCTAGTTTTTTTTTTAAAAAAAGGACGAAAAAATGAACTTAAAAAAAATTACCGCCATTTCGTTAAAAATCAACTTTTAAAACTAGATGTTGGTATAAGCTGAATTTAATACTTCTTTATAAATTTCCGATCCGATTTGTTTGAGATGCTTGTGACCGTAGAAAAAGGGTCGCCCACTGGAAGTTCATGGCGCTTGTAGAACTTGTACGCACTCCCCGTCTCACAAGGTTAATTTTTTCACACACAAAAATTTAAATATATAATTAAAATCTCAATAAATATAATGAAAAAAAATCGAAGGCGATATCTCTTTTCCTCGATTTTTTTTAAATATTTATTTAAATCACGCGAATTTTAGGGGGAAAAAATAGAACCTCAACTTAATCTAGTTATGTCCGCCATTAAATAAATCGAGAATAGCTTTTATGAATTAATAACACAAATTTTCATCAAAATTTTTTTTAAAAACATTGTAACACCGGGAGAAACGGACAGGTATGCTGTTACTGGAAAAAACACACCAGATCATCTCAAATACTAAGTACGATCTCCTTGTAAAAATTTACCTATACTTAAGCTAAAATTACAAAACACAACGAAAGGCATATTAGTTTTAATTAGTTTGGAAGTTCTCGCTAAAAACATGTCTGGAAATGAGTAAAATGGAAAATTATAAATTATAGAGATAATCAGAAATATTATTAAGAGTAATAAATTATAATAGTTTTAATGTTTTTTCTTTTTTTTAAGCAACGAGAAAAATTTTATCCGCTATTTTAAAGTCAATCATTTTTATTTAGCAAGTGTTAGTTCTTTTTTTTTTTTTTTTTTTTTTTTTTACTAATTTGAAAATTAACAATTAATATTGTTTACACTAAATTAATATTTGCTCAAAGTGATAAAAATACATTTAAAAGGCAAAAAAACCTGTATTTATTCAGATTCGACATGTTTCATTGCTCTGGCGGCAACATTCCCACGAACTAAAAGGGACTATACTTACATAACGTTATCAACATTTTGCTAATTTTGGACCCCCCACACCCCTCTTACGATACCATACGTTATCATTCATCTATTTCCAACTCACCTGGTGATATCGTTGTCAATGTCTAAAAATTATTTTATTTTACATTCTTTTTATTTCTTTTTATACGTTTGCAGTGATATACACATGCGATCATACAATTATTAGTCACATACTTTAGGGATTCAAGAAGTCGCTAAAATATCAATACTTGAAATAAATTTATATCAGACAACATCTAAAAGAGTTAGTTACTATTTAAAAGTATTTTATAATAGCTTATTGTAATATAATGCATCCAACAGTAATATTTTGTTCTTGCACTTGCCCCCTTCCCGGAGAGGGTAAAAGCGGAACTCATCAACAAAACAATGGACAACATTTTTTGTGTTTCTTCACTGGTAGATGCAAGTATCATTTCCCATATATTTTGTTCCTGATTTCTGTAACATCGAACCATATCCGCACATGGCAGAAGAACAGGAATGCCAAACGCTAGGGTATTCCAAATTTTTCAATAAAATAATTTTATAAACATTTAATGATTCTAATAATAGCTTTGTATTTTCATAAAAACATATAAAAATAATAATGTTAAAAAAAGGTAACAAACTATTCGGATGTAAAGAAAAAGTTACTAAAAAAAGTTTGATTGGATCAAAAAGGATAACGATATCAAAAAGCAACTACCCCCCCTCCCCAGAGATATCTTACGACTTTGTATTTTCATAAAAACACATAAAAATAATAATGTTAAAAAAGGTAACAAACTATTCGGAAGTACAGAAAAAGTTACTAAAAAAAGTTTGATTGGATCAAAAAGGATAGCGATATTAAAAAGCAACTACCCCCCCCCCCCCCCAGAGATATCTTACGATATGAAGTGTCGGATCCCGCCCCCTCCACCCTAAAGTAATAACGTTCTACATGCATACCCCCAAATGATACAAATATTTTCACAAAATTTTTTTAAATTGAAAACTGGTAAAGAAAAACTTTAATTATTTTTTTAATTCTTGTGAATGAAAAGCAATGAAACATGTCGAATCTGTATAAATAGAGGTATTTGTTTGCCTTTTAAATGTATTTTTATCACTTTAAGCAAATATTAAATGAGTTTGATGTTTTCAAGTGATTTTTATATATAGTTTTATAACATTGTTTAGATTATAAAAAAAACCTTTAATAATTTCAAAGTAAACATTCACTCTAAATTCTTTTCATATTTTTTCATATTTAATATCGATACAATAATTTTAATAAACTAAACTCTCATAAAAAAATGTTACTTTATTAAAAAAACAATAAAAAGATGATTCATTTTCTTTATATTTAAACCTTTCAGGGATAAAGGATTGTGTTTCCGTAATTTTCAATTAATGTCAAAATTTTCGAAAATGTTTATTTGAAAATACGGAAATGCAATTTCACAGTTTTTGTTTAAACCAAAGTTATAAAAGTAAATTTTTTCCCGAAGTTCTGGTACAAAACTTGATTAATATTAAGTGGTATAAAATATTCCACCGACCTTTAAAGGTTATTAATAAGAATAGACCGAAATAGATTGCGACCGAAATCGAATTTCGCTAATATTCCTATTTTTGGCCAAAAACAAAAATGTCCAAAAAAAAAAA